>JAXQQM020061867.1:0-502422 GCA_034641835.2 Pinus albicaulis | reverse complement strand
GTCCACTAAGTGTTAGATCTCTCGTAGGAGCATTTGTTTGACATGCTAAAGACAATCTTTGACTTCGGTGCTATAGAGTTGTAACCTTGGGTTGATCTAGAAAAGCCATTCCACTGCTTATTATAGAAAAAAGAATCCCATGCACTCTAATATTTTAGTCTATTATTCGATGCACTCACTTGTGTTGCAACAATTGCAAGATCTCTCGGAGGAGCATTTGTTGACACTATAAAGGTAATCCTTTGACTTCAAAGTATTTGTTTAGATTATGCCGTGCTTATTAAATTATCAGAGTAATCCTTTGACTTCAGAGTATTTGTTTAGATTATGCCGTGCTTATTAAATTATCGTAGTTTCTCCACTCCGAGCTGTAGTTTAATATGTATGTACGTTTAAACTTCATGTTCAATTTTCCAATGTGAATTCGCCTCGATCCTGTATGGAAGTGTAGTTTTAGAATAATTGTACTTTAGTTTTATTAGTCCCTGCCGCCTGCGGCATGGCAGGGACTATAGTAATCGTTATTAGTCTCTGTATTAGTCCCTGCACAAAAAACCAAGTCAACAAATTAATTTATATTATAAAGTTTGCTATATATATTTTAAAAACACTTTCTCATCTGCCAATAATCTTCACCTAATTAATTGCTTCAACCAATAGGAAACTTGGAGGTTTTCTTTGGCCTCATATCGAGGCAAGACCTATGAAAACTTAGCTTTCCATAGTGTACTGTTCTTTTATTCCATTTGTTTTCCAGACCGCTAGACTAATGCTGGCATTAATCTTACAGTATGAAATGCTAGGCTCAGGCCAAAGGTATTACTTACTAAGATGATGTCGGTGCTAGTGTGGGTGAGATGTCAATTACTTGAAAAGGTTGAAGGCTATGCTGAACATCTATATAGGGTGCTGAAGGCTCTGCGAACATCTGTACAGAGCTGAAGGCTTCATGTACTTACAATGATCAGGCTTACTCCGTTCTGTTGGCGCTGTTGGCGGTGTACCCTAAGGGGAAACGTAGTCTAAAGTCTAAATTTGAAGTAGCAATATTCCATTCACTTACAGAGCTAAGCTGTAACCTGGTCTAATTCCTTGTTTGAAGCTCAAAGCTTCAAACACTGTTTGAAGCTCAAAGCCCAGTCCCTGTTTGAAGCGTCGCTGCAAACTGATTCTCGTTGCTACAAACATATTCTAATTGCCTGTTAATGCTCATGTGATCTAGGGCCAAAAAATGGGTTAGTGATGCTATTTCAAGCTATATTACTGATTGCATGTTGTTTCTTCAGAGTTGGATGATCTAAAACATTTTCTGATTCACACTTGTTTTACTTCTGCTAGAAAAGATTAATTATCCTGCCGAAAATCGTAACTAAGTAAATTCCCACTAAAAAATGCCCTGTTTTCGCTGATACAAAATTTTAGGGAATCTGGGTTTAAAGCAGTTTAGAGGATGCAGCTGAATGTCCCAAACCTATTTGGATGAGTTCTGGAAGTAGCTCGGTTTAATAGGTGCAATTTAATTTTGGATTGCTTTTTTGTTTTCAGTTTTCAGTTTTCAGGCTTGTAACTGAAAATAGTAGTAATTTAAAAAAATATAAATAAAATTTTTGACAGGTTTGGCTGCCTGTAAACTTGCTGAAAGTTGAAATCAAATTTTGCTTTGCCATTTTATTTTTCAGTGGTTTGCAACTGGAAAACACAGTGATGCTCTAAAGAATAAATCAAATCTTCATCTTTCACAATATAAAAACTCCAGTAGCATGTAGAACTAAGAAAATTTAAAATATTTATTTCTATTGTACCTCTCACATGTCTTAATATTTTTCTTTTTATGCTTGTGATTTTCAGCATTGTTAACAGTACCAAAAACCCCCACAACTTGTGCAGTTTGATTGTTGCAGGATACTGCCTACCAGTGCGAGCAGTTGATGTTGTTCCATGATTTCAAACGCCCTAAAGTGGCATCCATAATTCTGGCCTTGAAGCTCAGCAACGCCGTGAGGTCTCCTCTTGTAGATTGTGGCGATCATATAGTAATGGACGAGCCACTGCAATTCAGAGACAGAGTTGCCAATATGATGCATATAGAAGAACTTATGTACAGAAGAGGAAACTTATGTACTTGGGTTGAAATTAAAATATGAAAAATTATCAAGGCTGACAAGCCATCAGAAAATTTTACCAAATCCATAACAATAATATAAATTCCACAAAAACCCCAAGGACCAAATTAATGGAAAACTATTTTCCAAGCTAGAATCCCCGAAGAATGACCCTGAAGATAGAGGAAAGAGCGTTAATTTGAAGAACAGATATGTTTTCAATAAAACCCATTGAAGGTAGAATTGTTTCTTTACAGTTAAAGGGCAGTTATATAGAAATAAGAGTATGTAGATCGGCTGAATCCATTCAGTAATGAAAGGAGAATATAGAGGAATACCTGAGTAGGGGTGCAGAGATACCAAGACAGGTATAAGGAATGCAAATGCAACAGTCGAAAATATTGCAAATTTTTTATCCAGTACTCAAACAATCTACGCTTCTCCATGCACCCCTCCTAAAAACCTCCACAATCTCTCATATGCTGCTAACCTGGAATGCTGCTAACCTGGAAGGATTAAAGTGCAACGAATTGGATAATAATCCTGCAGGATTTATAGTGTGTCGTCGAGCTTTTGAAGATACTTCAGAAGTTGCAGAGTCACTGTCAGAACAAGCGGGAAGCGAATGAGATGGAGATTTCCTAGCTAAGTGGGGAAGTCGTAGATGTAAACACTCAAAAACAAGTGTCGCTTAAATGTTCGATCGAATGCCAGATGGAAGTGGGGGTGGGTCATAGCTGTCAAATTTCATTCGCTCATAAATCTTCAAACGCTTTCCCATGTTATAATTTTAGAAATTCTCTGTGGCATGGATTTATTTGGGCATAATGTTTCATATCATTGTTTTCATTTTTGATTTATTTCTAATATCATCAAAATTTTCACATTTTTACAACAATCCCCTGCAGAGGAGTCTAGCCAAGTCCAATTTTCCATGGTATGGAATTGACTTTGGTAATGGATTTCCCACAAGAAGATACACTAATGGCCAAACCATTTGTGATATAGTTGGTATTTCTTACTTCCCCCATCCACAATTCAACTTGTGAATATTTATTTGTTATATATTGGGCATTTTCGAGGTATTCATTTGATTGGGCGTTGTTGCTAATATTGCAGTGGAGAAAACAGGTTTGCCAATCCCAACACCGATCCTATCTCCATCCACTAACGAGAACATTGTGTTGAAGCAAGGTGCCAACTATGCTTCGAGTGGAGGAGGCATTCTTAATGAAACAAGATCTCTTTTTGCAATAATTATTCCATCCACCCACTTCTCTGTTTTTTTTTTTTTGGGTTAATTTTATTATTTTCCCATGTTAACTGTCTACCCATGTAGATTCAACGATTGTGTCCATGGAGGAAGATAGAGATGTTCAAGGAACCAAGATGATCATTGCCAATAAAATCGGGCAAGAAAAAGCGCAGCAATTCTTTAACAAATCCTTCTATTTAATGTCCATTGGAAGCAACGACTACATCAACAATTATTTGCTCTCAGTGCAGGCTTATTCCTGGCAATTTTCTCCCGATGATTTCATAAATTATCTTATTTCCACATTGCGCCAACAACTCACTGTGAGTTTTCCCCAACCATAAATTTGATACTATCATCATCAGTGCTGGACCTATTGTTAATAATATTTTATATGTGAAATTTGGCAGATGCTACATAAATTAGGCATACGCAGGTTGCTCTTCACAGGAATGGGACCTCTGGGTTGCATTCCACTACAGCGGGTACTGATAACAGATGGAGGTTGCCAGCATAATCTTCCATAGAATGTGACTAGGGGTAGCAGTTTAAGGGGTATCCTAATAGGGCAATGATTCGCGGTCAAACCCGATGTAATGCTCTTTCCTGTTGCTGTAAAATCATGCTCTTTGGCAGGGACTAGTTGCTCCGCAACCAGTCTTGTTTTATTTAAATTAGTTAAATTGCATTGTAGTTTTTTTTTAATTTAAATAAGTTTCTCACTTATGTATTTTGTTGTGAGTATATCTTTCACTTATTAAAATGAGAACTTAAAATCATATTTTCATGACTGCTGATTTTTATCAATAAATTTATTTTTTTCAATGCTTGCAGTTTAAATTAAATGCTTTCTTCAATAATATATATGAGTTATGCTTTCCATTTTATAAATATATTTTCATTTATATTTTTAAATTTTATATATTGGATTTTATTTTTATAAAATTTTTATGGTTAGGTTTTATATATTTTCATTATTAAATTGGATATGAATAGATATAATTTATTTTAAATAATTTTGGTTGTATTTTTTTTTTATTAATACTATATATCTTACTTTATTTTTAAATATTTTATTTATTAATACTATTTAATTTAATTTATATTTTTTAATGATTTTAAAATTTAGATAATTAATATATCATTAAGTTTGTACAATCTAGTATATTTTTAAATTAAAATAATATAATGAGAAAATGTTTAAAATTATATATAATATAAAGTGATATTGTTTTTCTATTAAAATATATATTATAAACTTAAGTAGTAATGTAAGTGTTTTTAAATTAATTTTGAATACATGTTTTATTAATATTCGAAGTACTTTATGTATGTAAAAATTCCTATAAATTTAGATGGGGTTAAGTAGGGTTTAATTAAAATAAGATAATGTATAATGAAAACATGTTTGAATTATATAATATGAAATGACAATGTTATTACATTTCAATTTATATGATAAAATAAAATTATAAATTTTTTTAAGATTGATTTTAAATATATGGTTCACTATATATTTATATAAACATTTATGAATTTAGATTGATGTACAGTACGCTAGGCTAAAGTAGAGTAATCTAGGCTTAGGAAAGAGTAGGCTAAGCTAGGTTAGGCTAGGATAATGTAGTCTAGGTTAGGCTAAAGTAGTCTAGTAAGCTACAGTAGGCTAAGCTAGGATATGCTACAGTAGGCTAGGCTAGGCTAAGCTAGAGTAGGCTAGGCTAGGATAAAGTAGGCTAGCTTAGAGTAGTCTAGGTTAGGCTAGAGTTGGCTACAATAGGATAGAGTAGGTTAGATTAGAGTAGTCTAGTGTAGGCTAGGCTAAAGCATGCTAGAAAGATATAGTAGGCAAGGCTACGCTACGCTAGAGTAGACTAGGCTAGAGTAGGCTATGCTACAATAGGCTAGGCTAGTCTAAGCTAGAGTAGGCTAGGTTAGGATATAGTATGCTTGGCTAGGCTAGGCTAGGTTAGGCTAGAGTAGAAAAGGCTAGGGTAGACTAAAGCCTAGGCTAGGCTAAAGTAGGCTAATCTAGGCTAGGCTAGACAATGCTACGATAAAGTGGGATAAGCTAGCTTAGAGTACACTAGAGTATGCTAGGATAGGCTAGAGAAGGGTAGAGTTGGGTAGGGTAGGAAAGGCTAAGCCACGCTACCATAGGCTAAGCTACAAGAGGATTGAAAAGGCTAGGTTAGGCTAGGCTAGGATAGAGTAGGCTAGGCTAGGTTAGGCTACGCTATGCGAGGAAATAGTATGTTGACTAGGAGAAGAAGGAGTACGTTAGGCTATGCTAGAGTCCAATAGAGTTGGGAAGGATAATATGGACTAGGCTAGAGTATGCTAGGCTACAATAGGTTAAGGTATCCTCTCTTAGCGAAATTTAGGTTAGTCTTGGATAGCCAGGGATAAAGCAGGCTAGGATAGGAGAGGTTAGGCTAGGTTAGGCAAGAGTATGGTAGAGTTGAATAGGTTAGTATAGGATAGGCTAGAGTAGGCTAAGCTAATGTACGTTAGAGGAGGCTAGGTTAGGGTGGATTAGGCTAGGCCAGGATAGAATATAGTAAGCTAGTGGGCTAGAGTAAGCTAAGCAAGGTGAGGCTAGAATAGGCTAGAAAAGGTTGGATATAATAAGCTAGACTAGGCTAGGCTACAATAGGCTAGCATTGAGTAGCGTATGGTAGGCTGGGCTAGGCTAGAGTAGGCTATAGTAGGCTAGCCTAGAGTAGGCTAGGCTAGACAAGGCTAGATTAGGGTAATATAGGCTAAACTAGGCCAGATTAGGCTAGGCTAGGCTAAACTAAGATAGAGTAGGTTAGGCTAAACTATGTTAGATTCTACTAGGCTAGGCTACACAAGGCTAGAGTGGCCTAGGCAAACAGAGGCTAAGCTAGGCTAAGCCCGAGTAGGCTTGGCTAGATTAGGCTAGGATTGAACAGGTTGGAATACGTTAGCATAGATTAGGCTAAGATTGAATAGTCTGGAGTTGGCTAGGATAAGATAGAGTTTAATAGGATATGTTAGATTAGGCAGCCTAGGGTAGGATTGAGTTGGATAGGATAATCTAAGTTAGGCTAGAGTACGCTACACTAAATTTTGTTAGGGTAGGCTACGTTAGGAAAATTTAGGGTAGGTTAGGATAGGATGAAGTATTTTAGGACAGGATACGCTTGTCTAGGCAAGGGTAGAATAGGATAGAGTTTTCTAGGCTAGTCCATGATAGGCTAGAGTAGGGTAATCTAATGTAGGTTAGAGTAGGCTAGGCTAGGCTAGATTAGGCTAGGCTACGATAGAGTAGGCTAGGCTAGGCTAGAGTAGACAATCCTAGGCTGTAGTAGGTTAGTAAGCTAAAGTAATAAAGCTAAGCTGGGCTAGAGTAGGCTAAAAAAGGTTAGGATAGGATAGGCTAGACTAGGCTAGGTAAGGTTGTGCTAGAGTAGAATAGCCTAGGCTAGGCTAGCCTAGATTTTGCTAGGTTAGGCTGGAGAAAGCTAGAGTAAGTTAGTCTAGGATAGACTGGGCAAGGCTAGGCTAGAAAATGCTAGAGTAGGCTAGAATAGGCTAGGCTTAAGTAGGCTTAGCTAGGCTACCATAGGCTAAGCTCGGCTAGGCTAGAGTAACCTAGGCTAGATTAGGTTAGGAATGATAGTCCATAATAGGCGAGGCTAGGATAGAGTAGGCTAGGATAGATTAGGTTAGGCTAGGCTAGGCTAGAGTAGGATAGAGTTAGCTAGGATAATCTAGGCTAGGCTAGATTAGGCTGGGCTAAAGTAGGCTAGGGTAGCCTAGGTTAGGAAAAGTTAGGCTAGGTTAGTCTAGGGTAAGATAAGGTAGGATAGGATAGGATAAGCTAGGCTACACTATGCTAAAGTAGGATAGAGTTGGCTAGGCTTGTCTAGGATAAGCTTATGTGGGTTAGAGTTATCTAGGTTAGGCTAGGCTAGGATAAATTTGGCTAGGCTGGGCTATGTCGTGGTAGAAAAGGCTAGGCTACAATAGACTAGTCGGCTAGAGCAAGATATGTTAGGTTGGGATAAAGTACGCTAGAAAAGGTTATGCTAGGCTGGAGTAGGATAGGCTTGAGTAGGCTAGAGTAGGCTAAAGTAGAGTAGGCTAGGGTAGGCTAAAGTAGGCTAGACAAGGATAAGTTAACCTAAGCTAGGCTAAGGTAGACTAGTAGGCTAGATTTGACTATTAAAGGCTTGGGTAGGCTAGAATAGACTAGGCTACAGTAGGCTAGGCTAGTCTAGAGTACGCTAGTATAGAGTAGGCTATCCTATATTAGGTTAGACTAGGGTAGAATAGGTTAGGATAGGCTAGACAAGGCTAGAGTAGGTTAGGGTATGCTAGCATAGGTTAGGGTAGGCTAGATAAGGCTAGTTTAGGATAGGTTAATCTAGACTAAGCTAGATTAGGTTAGGCTACGCTAGACAAGGCTAGAATAATCTAGGTTAGGCTAGGCTAGCATAGGTTAACCTAGGTTGGGATAGAGTAAGAGAGGCTAGATCAGGCTAGGATTGATACGGTAGAGTAGGCTAGCCTAGGATAGGTAAGGCTATGTTAGGCTAGCTTAGGAAAGAGTAGCCTAGGCTAGGCTAGGATAGAGTAGGATAGATTTGGATAGGGTAGTTTGTTCTAGGATAGATTAGACTAGGCTAAAGTCGGTTAAGCTAGACATGGCAGGATATGTTAGGCTAGGATAGGATAGAGTAGGATAGGATAAGATAGGCTAGAGTAGGTTAAGGTAATGCAAGATAGGTTAGGTTGGGTTAGGCTATGCTAGGATAGAGTACATTAAGCTAGGGTAGGTTAGAGTAGAAAAGGATATGATACAATATACTTGTAGGCTAGTGTAAGCTAATATAGGATCTGCTAGAGTAGGCTAGAAAATGTTAGGATAGGATAGGCTAGACTAGGCTGGGTTGGAGTAGGCTAGGCTAAAGTAAGCTAGAGTAGAGTAGCCTAGGCTAGGCTAGGCTAGAGTAGGCTAGGCTAGGCTATCCTAGATAAGGCTATGCTAGCCTAGGTTAGGCTAAAGTAGGCTAGAGTATTCTAGGCTAGGTGAGGCGAAGCTAAGCTAGAGTAGGCTATAATTGAATAGGCTAGAGTAGGCTAGGATTGAATAGGAAAGAGTAGGCTAGGATTGAATATGCCAGATTAGGCTAGGCTACGATTGAGTAGGCTAGGATAGGATAATAAAGACTAGGGTATGCAAGGATAGAATAGGATAGAGTTGGCTAGTTTATGATAGGCTAGAGTAGGCTAAGTTAACATAGATTGGATTAGGCTAGGTCAGTCTCGGTTAAGCTAGGTTAGTAAAGAGTAGGCTAGGCTAGGCTAGGCTAGAGTAGAGAAGGATATGCTAGAGTACAATCGACTAGTAGGCTAGAGTAGGCTAGAGTAGGCTAGGATAGGCTAGGCTAAGTTAGGATAGGCTAGGCTAAATAAGGTTAGGTTAAATAAGGCTAGAGTAGGATAGTCTAGGAAAGGCTAGGCTAGGCCATCCTAGCCTAAGCTAAGATAGGCTAGGCTAGGCTAGAGCAGGTTAAGATAGGCTACACTATATTCCAGACTAGGCTATAGTAAGCTAGGGTAAGTTAGGATAGGCTAGGATAATATATGATGGAATAGGCTAGGCTAGGATTGATATGGTATAGTAGGCTAGGCTAGATTAGGCTAGGATTGATAGGGTAGAGTAGGTTAGGATAGGATAAGGTAGGCTAGGTAAGGCTAGGTTAGGAAATAATAGGCTTGGCTAGGCTTGGCTAGGCTAGGCTAGGCTAGGCTAGAGTAGGATAGAGTTAGTGAGGCTAGTTTGGGCTTGTTTAGATTAGGCTAGGGTAAAGTAGGTTAGGGTAGTTGATCCGAGGCTCAGTACTTTAACTCAAAAATGAAAGTGCTCAAAATTGAATGAAACAAGAATGAAAATGACTTTCTCATTGTAAGGAATCCAATGCAACTCATTTTTTTGAAAATGAAGTTCGGATGAAGGAGTTATGGTCTGTTGATCGCCATTCAGAAAATGCAATTTTTTATTAAAAAGGTGCAGAACAGGTACAAGTTGATGACATGGAAGCCTAGTCAGCATTCAGGGAATCTTCTTCAGGTTTAGTCCAATGGGACTATGAAAAGTGTCACACTGCGATTCGCCAGTTTGGTTTGTCAAGGTAACCTAGGAGGAGTGAACGCCTTCATCAAAAACCTATTTTAATGGATCAATTTTTATGATTTTGTTGTTTTTATGTTGTTTTTGTTTATCCATTTAAATTCATTCTTTATTCTTTCAAACACACTCATAAAATTTAGTTTTAATTACCTCTTTGACACACATAAGCAACAAGGGAACCCGCACATCAAGCATAAGATGAGTAAATAAGTTTTATATTTGAAATTGTAATTAGCACAACAAAAATAACATTCAAACTCAGATCAAGTTGGTATCAGGGCACAAGGTCACCAAGGTTATTTTCTTGATAGTTGATTGAATTTTTATGCAAGTTAATGGTTGCAAATTTATAATGCTCACAAGGTTAAAGTTGCAGAAAGGTGAAGGGAAGTTGTTGGTTGCAAGTCTTGATATTAGGACTAGAAGAAGGAGAGCTCAAAAAGCATCATCCTCACCCAAAATTCCACTCATAGCTGCATTTTTAGAACCTCAATTTTTGTCTCAAGAAGCTAAGACTGAAGAGGTTCAATTTGTACAAGAAACTTAGTTGATTGAAGAGGTACAAGCATCAAAAGTTGAGTCTGAATGAATAGCCGTCATGTCAAGTGTTGGAGAGACTCAAGGACATTCAGAAGAGGAAGATGTCAAGAGAGAATTCAAAGACATAAAGAGGATGGTTCAATTTATGTTTGATGTATTCAATGATGGGATGGTAGGAGGAGGTACTAAGCCTCCATGTGGAGAAGGAAATTCAAATGGTAAGAAGGATGAAGAGAGGAGTTCAAAGGGTAGTGGATGGAAGCCACCTCAATATCCACTATCTTCATCATCCTCATCATTGCCATCAAAATCATCTTCCACTTCTACCACAAAGACCACTCACACTCACTCAAAATCCACAAGAGTAAAAACTCCATTACTCAAATTAGATATCAAGTTTGGACTACCGATCTACAATGGCGAAGTAAATGCAGAGAGGCTTGACAATTGGATATGTCAATGGGAGGTGTATTGTAGAATTCAGAACCTTCATGAAGACAACATAAACATCCAGTTGGATTAATTAAGGCTAGAAGACGCTGCACTAGTTTTGTGGGAAGAAAGACTCAAGAGGAAATGTGAATCCATGGTAAGATATCCATTTATTGGGTTGAGTTTATTTCTTCCATTAGAAGAAAGTTTTATCCATTAGCATATATGAAAAAAGCTATAAAAATGAGTTGGAAAAATTTTAAGCAACTAAAGGGTCAAACAGTTCAAGAGTATATCTAGGAGTTTAGGAAAAGAGCATTGTTGTTAGGAATAAATTTGAATTCCCAAGATACAGCCTTGAAATACACTATGGGTTTACATTCATATTTGAAGCATACTATACTTATTTTTAACCCAAGAAATTTAGATGAAGTTTGTGTACAAGCCACACACTTGGAGGCAAGGGGAAAACAAAGCATAGAGGAGAAAGGTGAAAGTGAGTGTAAAGGAAAAGGAAAGTTTTATGTAAGAGGAAAAAGAAAGATCTCTGTAAAAAGAGATAAGGAAAAACTCATATGAAAAAACTATTCAAATATTGGCCATGATGAAGGCCATTGTTGGCAACTTCATTCAGAATTGAAAAAAAATAGATTGAAAGTCAAAGAGAAGGAAAAAATTGTTGCTATAGTTGAACATGTCTTAGGGTCGGATTCAGGAGATGAGAGAAAGATTACAGATATGGGTTTGAAAGGTAAAAATGTTGCAAGCACTAGTTCTTCAAATTGTTAAAATGATACTCATGATGAAGATACAAGAATATAACTTTTCCATATTAGAGTTGTCTCTAAACATACCAAGATTGATACACTTTTTGATAGTGGGTCACAAGCTATCTTGATTTCTGAAGATTTGGTTAAGGAGCTAGGCTTTGAAACAATTAGACATCTAAGACCATATGCTTTGGGTTGGATATGTAAGAATGCAAACTTGGAGGTTACAAGGAAGTGCTTACTAAGATTCACCATTAACTCAAAATTTCTTAATGAAGTTGAGCTTGATGTGGTGTCGCTTGAGATATTAGGTATTGTATTGGGAAGTCCTTATCTGCATGATAGGAAATTTTTATTTCATCGCCATGAGAACAAGTTTCAATTGTTTAAGGATGGTATCGAGTACATAATAAAAGTGCATTAGAAGAAGACATGTTTGTCTCTATTACATGCAAGTGAAATGAAGAGGATAGTGAATGCAAGTCAAAACTTGACATTGTTGATGATCAATCAAAGAGATGTAATGAATCACACTTTTCAAAAATATGCTTATGCTTGTAATGAGTTGTTTCAGGATGTTAACCGGTTGCCTTTGAAAGAAGGTGAAAAAGATGTGACAAAATTGCAGCAGTCAACATTAGTGTTGAGTAGTGCTGGAAACAAGATGACGGGGCAAGAGAGTGAAAAGGTCAAAGAGAAGGTGACAAAGAAGTTTGGAAAAGAAGGTATGGGTTTCACAAATTCTTATTGTTGGTTTCCAAAAGGTACATGGAAATGCCAAAAATACTTGGTGAAGATTCAATGCAAGTACAAAGCGAGATCAGCTAAAAATCGCCATGGTGATAGTGTGCAAGGTTAGAAAGTTTTTAAGTTTCCTTTCATTGTTGACTAAGGTAGGAACAAGGTGGTTTCTACAACAATAGATTGTTTTTCTGCAAACTTCGAAATATTGCAGCATGACGGTATCAATGATAGAAAGAGAAGGTCACAATAATCAAGGAAAATTTTGAGTTTTTGTGAAAAGCTCCAAATGATGAAATTGGGAAAATTTCAATGGATAGAGAGTGGAAGGGTGACGAAACAATACCCTCATCCACATAATCAGTAATCAAAGAGCTTTTGGTGTCCAAAAGGCTTCTAGTGGGAAGGAATGATCAGAGGCTTAGTATTTTAGCTCAAAAATTAAAGTGCTCATAGTTGAATGGAACCAAAACGACAATGACTGGTCCATCACAAGGAATCCAACACAACTTGTTTTGTTGAAAAATGAGTTTGGATGAAGGTGTTATGGTATGTTGATCATTGTTCAGAATAGGGAAATTTTTATTAAAAAGTTGCAGAACAGGTACAGGCTGATGACGTGGTGGCCCAATTAGCATTCAGGGAATCCTCTTCAGTTTTAGTCCACTGGGAATATGTGCTTAAAGCTATGATAGTGGGAATGGAGGGGCCAGCTCACGGGCCAACCCCTCACCATATGACCACTACCCTGTGACCAATGCAGAGGGCTTCGACCCTAAGCACGATTAACGCTAACTATAGGATTATCCTTAATCTAAAATGAGATTATCCTTAATTTAATGGCATGTTTATTTTGGCAGCAGATTTGGTGGAGCACCATTTTCGGTGGACAACTCCAGATTTAGTCGTACTTAACTCCAGTTCTCCGGGTTTGGAGGCAAAATTGCAGGAGAATTTGTTTTTCCATAGTTGAGGTAATTTTCGACCAAATTGAGCTCAGGAAGAGTCATTCTTGGTATATTTTTATGTTTTGGAGCTATTGGAATAGACTTTATAGGTAGAGGAGCTCATGTACATAGGTTTTTGTTGCCTTGAATAATTTTGAAGCTTAGGACTGTCAGGAGGAAAGGCCATGCCTAGAGCATATGGTAAGCAAATTGAGTATATAAATAGTCATTTCTGATAGATTTCAACATTTTAAACTCATTGTTACATGATCCAAGAGAATTTGATGCCTGTAAACAATATTTTGAGAATAATTGAGCTAATCAGAGGCCCAAGCTGTGGAGCTGGACCAAGGAGATGTAGCCCAGGAGGGATGAACTCCTCCATAAAAAAATTATTTTAATGGATTAATTGTTATGATTTGTTGTTGTTTATGTTTTTGTTGTTCAGCCATTTAAATTCATGCTTTATTATTTCAAATACACTCATAAAATTTAGTTTTAATTACCTCTTTGACATACATAGGAAACAAGGGAACCTGTAGATCAAGCATAAGATCGGTAGTAAGTTTTATATCCGAAATTTAAATTAGCGGAAAAAAAATAACATTCAAATTGAGATCAAGTCGGTATAATAGCACAAGGTTGCTAAGGTTATTTGCTTGATAGGTGTTTGAATTTTTGTGCAAGTTAATGGTTGAAAATTTGAGATGGTGACAAGGTTAAAGTTGCAGAAAGGTGAAGGGAAGTTGTTGGTTGCAAGTCCTGTGATTAGGACCAGAAGAAGGAGAGTTGAAAGAGCATCATCCTCACCCAAAATTCCACTCATTTCTGCACTCGAATAACCTCAATTTTTGTCTTAATAAGCTGAGATGGAAGAAGTGTAATTTGTACAAGAAGCTGAGTTGATTGAAGAGGTACAAGTATCAGAAGTTGAGCTTGGATCATGTCTGGTATGTGTTACATTCTTTCCACGATTAGTCGAATGCGTACGGGGGTCATAGGGGGTGTGATAGCCCCCCTATACGTTGTGCTGAGAAAACTAAGGGGGTCACAGGGGGTTGGGGCAGCGCCATGGGAAAAAAATTTTGGACCCTATTTTTTGGTGGGTGGACCCGGCCATAGTTTTGTGCATGGGTTTGCACATGGTTTTGGGGCATGATGGTTTTCAACCCCTGGTATTTTGTAGATCTGGTCAAGGAAAATATGGTTATGTTCTAAACCAGGGTTAATGGATTGGGGTTTATGAATGCTTCGACATGTATATATACGTGTTGTAACACTAAAAGGAATATAATGAAAAATCAAGTTGGTAGTCCCGATTTCTGATCCAGGGGAAAATATCTGTGTATATCTATTCTATGTTTTATTCTCTCGCTATTGTTTATTTTATGTTTTTAAGATTCGTTTGCAGACAATTTATGTACATGGTTAAAGCCTACATTTGGTATCGGAGTTGTTTCAGCTTCAAGGGGATGCCTTTGTTGCTAAGGGGTTTTTTGCTCGGGCCTATGGTAGATCCTGTTTAGTGGGAGATCTGCGGGATCAATTCTTGCAATGAAAGAATATGGTGAGAAGTTGAAAGATAGATATCAAGAAATTTAATGGTTAGCGTTTTGAGTTGTGGAAGCTCAAGATGGAGGAGCTGCTGGTGGATAAAGATCAGTGGATCATGGTAGATCCAGGTACTAAACCAATGACAATGTCAGATGAAGACTGGAATAAGTTCGATCGGAAGGCAAGGAGCACAATACAGTTGTGTGTCTCAGATTCAGTATTGTTGAATGTATCTCGGGAAGCTACGATGAAGAATTTGTGGGACAAGCTAGGGAATTTTCACAAATATATGTCTTTTGTGAATAAATTGTTCCTGCAGAAAAAGTTGTATAACCTGAGGATGAAGGATGCAGACTTGGTGACATATCATCTGAATGCCTTTAATACTATTGTAAGTCAGCTGTTATTTGTTGATATTAAAATCTTAAATGAAGATAACTGCATTAGTTTGTTGTGTTCTCTACCACATTTGTGGGACAGTCTGGTTATTGCAATAGGTAGCAATACAACTACCTTGAATTTTGAAGACATAGTTTGAGCCTTGATGTCAAAGGAAATGAGATGGAGAAATATGGAGGGCCAAAATGGAGATGCCTTATCTATACAAGGAAGGTCCTAGAACATAAACAAGAATAAGGTTTCGAGTGGGAGATCTAAATCTCTAGGAAAGTTTGTAAAGGTGTGATGGAAATGTGAAAAGGAAGGGCACTACAAAAAGGACTGCAAATCTAAAGCTCATGAGAAAGGAAAGGGATCTGATTATTCTCCTTCTATAGAGGCAAAAACCACCTCAGATGAAGGTGGGGATGTGTATTTGGATTCTTCTTCAAATACACATGCAAATCATAAGGCATGATTGATTGACTCAGGTGCATCCTTTCACTTCACTCCTCATAGGGAGTGGTTCTATGAGTATGAGAAGTATGATGATGGTGATGTCTTCTTAGGGGACGATATGAAGGAAAAAATCACTCGATGTGGAAAATTTAGGATGAAGCTGCAAGGTGGAAGTATTATAACATTTCCTGGTGTTTTGGATACTCCTGCATTGGCCAGAAATATGAGTTTTGTAAGCAAGATGGATGATGCAAGTGTAAAAACAACGTTCGAGAAAGATACTTGCAACATAGTTCGGGGAGCACTAGTATTAATGTAGGGAGTTTGGATTACAACTCTGTACAAACTTTAGGGTAGCATTGTTATTGATGGGTGCAACAGTTTTGTGGTTCCTGAAAGTGTAGCGTAAAGCGTAGCGGTATTTGGAGAAAATACCATGCTATGGAATCAAAGGCTTGAACATATTGGAGAGATGGGCCTTCCGATACTGCATGGAAATGGTATGGTACAAGGTATGTCTAATTTCTCTCTCGACTTCAATTTCTGTGAACATTGTGTATATGGGAAGAAGAATTGGGTTAGTTTTCCTTTTAGTGCTAAGAGGGCGAACAAGATATTAGAGCTTGTGCACAATGATGTGTTTCGACCTGTGTCGGTTCCATCACTAGGAAAATCTGTGTACTATGTCTAATTGATATATGACTTCTCAAGGAATACATGGATATATTTCTTGAGGAAGAAATCTTAATTTTTTGATATATTTAAAGAATTTAAAGCTCTGGTGGAAAACCAGACAGAGAAGAAGATAAAGGTGCTTAAGACAGATAATGGTGGAGATTTTTGCAGGAAGGAATTTGAATAATTCTGTAATAAGCGTGGTATAGCACGACAGAAGACTAATCTATACACACCTCAACGAAATGGATTTGCAGAAAGAATGAACAAAACGCTGATGGAAAAGGAAAGAAGCATGCTCAGTGATATTGGGTTAGGAGAGGAATTATGGGCAGAAACAGTGGAGACTGCATGTTACCTGGTTAACAGATCACCTTCATTAGCTTTGGAGGATAAGACTCCACATGAGGTATGGAATGGTAATAAACCTTCTCTTTCACATCTGAAGGTATTTGGATCTGATGCATATGTACATATTCCAAAGGAGAAAAGTACCAAGTTGGATAAAAAATTTGAGAGGTGCATCTTTATTGGGTATAAGGATGGTTTAAAATGTTACAGGCTTTGGAACCCAAAAACAAGGAATGTCATGTACAGCCGAGATGTAGTGTTTAGAGAGGTGAAAGATGTTGTTAAACATGAAGTCCTACAAAAGGAACCTGGGAAGGTAGAGTTTGAACTAAAGGAGGATGATCCAGACTCTACAATAGAAGAATATTTATAAGAGGAAGAGCTAGAAACTCCAACTATGAGAAGATCAGTTCAGGAAAGAAGGAAACCAGAAACGTATAGTTCATCTTCTTTCTGTTCAGATTTTTCTTTAACTATAACTTATGATGATCCCATAACTGTTAGGGAGGCAGTAGATTCAGAGGGTGGAAAAATATGGAAGGAGGCCATCGTTGATGAAATGGCATCCTTGCACAAAAATGAGGTATGGGATCTGGTGGAGTTGCCAGCTGGAAGGAAGCCCATCAGGAGAAAATGGGTGTTTAAGAAGAAGTTCAATGTAGAAGGCAAGGTGGAGAAATACAAAGCCTGATTGGTAGAAAAATGTTATTCCCAAGTGTCGAGAATTGATTTTGGTGATATTTTTTCTCCTATTCCCAAGGTTACTTCTTTTAGATTACTTTTATCTCTTGATGTTGCCTTTGATTTTGAGGTAGAACAGATGGATGTGAAGACAAAATTTCTTCACGGGGATTTGGAAGAGGAGATATAATTGAAGCAACCCGAAGGCTTTATGGTGAGGGGTAAGAAAGAACTGGTATGTAGGTTAAAAAAGTCTCGGTATGGGTTAAAACAGTCACCAAGGATGTGGTATCAGAAATTTGATACGTATATACGGGGACTTGAATTCACCATAAGCAAAGAAGATCACTGTGTATATTTTAAATTAATTGGTGACCGTGTTATTTATTTGGTCTTGTATGTGGATGATATGAAGGATCTTGGTGTTGTAAACTATATTTTGGGCATGGAAATTAAGAGAGGTCGGGCAAAGAGGAAGCTCTGGTGAAACTAGAGAATGTACGTCGAGACAATATTGCAGAGGTTCAATATTCATGATAGTAAACTGGTGAGGGTTCCTATTCCTATAGGTGTAAAGCTATTTGTTGAACAATGTCCCAAGACACAAGAAGAAGAGGAGGATATGTCCCGTGTTCAATATGCAAGTGCAGTGGGTAGCCTGATGTATGCAATGGTTTGTACTAGACCAAGCATTGCACATGCAGTGGGAGTATTGAGCAGGTTTATGTCAAAACCAGGGAAGAAGCATATGAGAGTAGTGAAGCAGGTTTTAAGATATTTTTCTGGCCCTAGTTATTATGGTTTGTTCTACCAGGGAATACCAGGATTGGATAGAGTTATGGACATCCTTTTTTTTGTTGATACAGACTTTGCTGGAGATCTGGACCAAAGAAGATCTACAAGTGGGTATGTGTTTAGACTATTTGGAGGTGCAGTTGCTTAGATGAGTAAAAGATATTCTATAGTGGCTCTTTCAACTACAGAGGTAGAATACATGGCAGCCACTCATGCAAGCAAGGAAGAAGTTTGGTTGCATAGATTGTGTTCAAGTATGGGGTTGGTGCAGCGAGCTATAAGGATATAATGTCATAGCCAAAGTGCAATTTTCTTGGCTAATAACCCTGCATATCATTCAAATACAAAGCACATTAATGTTCAATATCACTTTGTGAGAGATATGGTTGATGATAAAAGGGTGTTTCTAGTAAATGATCAAGAGCTCAAGTCCAAGCCATGGAAAACGGCTCAAAATTGAAAGTGCTAAAAATCAATTGGAACTAGAGCGACTAGATAGGCCTCAGTGATACGATCCCAATTCCATGAACGACACTCAAATATGACTTCTCTGTGAAGGTTATGCAGCTCTAAAGTTTTCAGTAAACTGCAAAAGTCGAGTTGACTTGGGTTGACTTTGATTTTAAAAAAATATTTAAAAAAGAATATTTTGGGAATATTCCTTGGAATATTCCCTTCTGGACAATCATCAGTTGACAAGTAGTAGCCCGGTTCCACCATTTAAGGCAGGTTTTCCAAATTTGGCGTGGCTAACTGCAGTATCTCCACATTTAGTGGAGCTTGTTTAGGCCAAACTAGACAAAATTTCTTTTGGCCATATATTTCACATGGGAGATCCTTTCTGAACGAAATTGTTTTTGATTTTGTATCTTATCAGAATTCTTAAGTCAATGGTAGAGGTTTCAGAGCCATTGGAGCTAATCTTCAGCCTGTTTAGCTTCAAAGAAGTTTTTTGAGCCACCAGGGCCATTTTGGGTTGCGAGCTGTGTTGAGCTGTGGTTAACCATTTTAGGTGAAACAAAAGTCATTTTTTACTGTTTAAAACATTTCAAAACCATTGGAATATTTTTCAGTTATGTTTGAAGACTTTTAGTGGCTGAAAACCTTCAGGAGAGTTTGAAGGGCCACTAGGGCCATTTTGGGGTTTGAGCTGTTTTGAGTTGTGGTTATCTATTTGAGGTGAGCCAAAGATTTATTTCAGCTAATTTAGACCTTATGAAGCCATTGGAAGAGGTTTCATAGGAATTTTAGGACTTCTATAGCCCAAAAAGTAGCAGATAAGTTTAGAGAGCCAGTAGGGGCTTATTGAAGAAATCATTGTTTATGGTAATTATTCACTGTTTAGTGAATTTGGAAAGGAATTCTTAGCTTTTTAATGTGTTATGAATCATTATTTTCATTAATATTTGTCTATTGAGACACTCTTTAACTTTTATAAGCCTTTGAAGCATTTTAATACAAGAGGGCAAGCTCATTTTGGGAGGCTTGGTCCAGCAGACGTAGACCAAGAAGGGTGAACTGCTCATCAAACATCTGTGTCATGTTATGCTGAAGTTATCTTGATAAACAAATCGGATTTAATATGTTCAACAAAAAATTAGAATAACTTTTCTTCACACATGAACTCTTATACAACTATAAAAAACACTCAGTTTCAATTGCAAGACACGTATAACAGTTTTCATATATATTTTATGGAAAATGACTATCTTGAATAGCAAATATAAGTCATTTCATTTTCATATTATGAGTGTTAACTTCTACAAGGTCTATAGACAGAGTCTATAAAGGGACGGGTAGCCTCTGGATCTCATCCTTTCGTTAAAGGTGACATATCCAGTAAATGCCCCTACAGTCAATATCTGGAATAATTCTAAGTAGTTGTTTATTCCACTAGACTTGGAGTTTTTGCACACATTTTTAATTATTCGAAATGGATACCTTGAACCCATTTTCAAGTACTTTGATTTTTAGATCAGATGGTATCAGAGCTTTGGTTAAGCTTGGTTTTTCTCATCATGAGCATTTTCTTTTGTGCAAAAGGTGTTAATACAGTCAATCTTACTGTTTTATTGGTTGCAAAATGGTTGCATGTATGAGTTTTCTTGAGTTGAAAAGATAGCTGTTGATAGCTAAGTCTTGGAAAGGAAAAAAGAGTTGTGGGTTATTTCCTTATCCCAAAGTACCTCAAGATTATCTTTGGAAAACAAACTCCAATATTTTGTGTTTTATGGCTGCTTGAATAGAAAGGGATCTTTAAATACATTTGGTTAAAAGCTTGTCATTTGTTGGAAAGATTTCAGAAATTTTATTTGGAAATTCCTTTTGTTAATTTGACCATTTATATAATTTCAACTTCTTCTACAAGTGAAGTTTCCTCCTTCACGAGATTCTTCAATGATGACATGAAGAATGAGTTCATTAAGATGAAGGACATGGTGCAGATTCTCATTGAGGATCAAAGGGAGAGTGTTAAACTTCATGCACAATTGTTGGCTATGAAGGAAGAGAGGGAAATAATTCTCCAAAGGTTGCATGACATGGAGAAACAACTCCTTGAAGCTCAAGAAGCTTTGTCCAAGAAAATTCCTGAGGAAGAGGTAAAACATACAAACTTGTCTTCAATTTCCTCCATTGAAAAGTGTGTTGGATCTTTTGAAAAACATACAAGGGGAATTGGGTCTAAACTAATGTTTAAGATGGGCTATCAAGAAGGCAAAGGTTTGGGAAAACATGCACAAGGCATGGTTGACCGTATTACAGTTGTGGAGCGACCCAAGAATGTTGGTCTTGGATATGTGCAGTTTAATGGCGAAGACTCCAAATCCTTGAATGCATGTGATGCAAATTTAAGGAGAACCTTTATTCCAAGTTCTTATTTGCATATATGTCAAATTTTATTTAAAGATGATTGTCATTGTTTGAAGCCATCATTACAGCATGTAGAAGGTAAACATGTTGCTTACGGTGAGCCTTCAAGTTCAAAGAGTTTTCAAGACAAGAATTGTGATGAAAGTCTAAAAAGGAAAGTTGTCTCCTCTACTAGTTCATCGTCTTTTGAAGACAAAAAGGATGGACATTCCATGCAAAAAAAGAGGTATAATTATTCACATGATCGATTTGATTATGTTTCAGCAAAGAATGATAAGTTTTCTTGTTCAAATGAAAGAAAGTTTTGTTGTTCATTTTGTGGTGGATTTAACCATGTTGCTTCAAGATGCTGGTTGAAGAAGAAAGCACACAGGAAGCAGAAGAGGCAAAGAGAAATTTATCATAAAGTGCTTAAGAGTTGCACATTTTGTCAAAGGAAGGGACATGTTCTCCCTCATTTTTGGACCTTTCATCCAACAAATCATCCAAAGCACATGCAGCGAAAGGACAAAAAGTTTGGCACAAGTGGATCTATGGAGTCCATTATCGATGTGGAAATGAAAGATTCACATAAAGAATTGCGCTTGCAAAAAAAGATGCCATGGAGTTGGTTTGGTAGGAAGTGGATTAACTTCTTATTGCAGTAAGTCATCTTCATTTTGTACATGCAAATTTCAGATTGGTATGCATGTATTTCAGATGAAAACTTGATACAAGATCACATGTAAAAGTAGTTTCAGTGGATGGAATTTCTTTGTTGTTGCAAAATTTCGCCATGGAGGTGTAAAAGATGAGTATGATACTCACTTATGTTGCAGAAATGTCTTTTGGTTCAGCTCTTAGTCATCCACATGTTTTTGGGATGATGTACTTGTTGGTATTTGAGAATAAGAGTTGAAGTTGCACATGTACATAGAGGTTGTATGTGTAATTATCAAACTGTATATAGTTCATTGTACATAATACATACACATGTGTTTTTCAAGATGTATCTTGTTGTTTATCGACTTATATCGATTGTGTCATACACGTTTATCGACTTGTGTCGGTTGTGTGCACACTTGTTACAAATTTTGTGTGTCAATTTTATAGCACATTTCATTGTCAACTTGTCGTTGATGTTGTATGTTGCACAACGTAGCTTTGGTGTCGAATGGTGCAGGAAACGAAGTGTCAATGCAAAGTAGTGTAAGATTCCATCAGTTGGAAAGGCATGCAGGCAAGAGGGCACAATTTTCAGCAAGGGTCATTGCTGATTTCAATATGGAAGATTGGTATGGTGAGAAAACTTGGTCGGGATTCCACACAAGTACATGGCTCATTCAGAAAAATTTGCCATGTGAACAATTGGCAATTTAGGAAAAAATTTAGAAGCTAAAGAGAACAGGATGTTTTTATTCTCTCATTTTCTGTACTACAGTTCAGTTTCAAAATTTCAATGAGCTTTTGGGATCCAAAAGCCTCTCATTTGGGAGGTGTGATCAGGAGCTCAAGTCCAAGCCATGGAAAAAGGCTAAAAGTTGAAAGTGCTCAAAATCACTTGGAACCTGAGCGACCGGATAGGCCTCGGCAATACGATCCCAATGCCATGAACGACACTCAAATCCGACTTTGTATGTGAAATTTATGCATCTTTGAAGTTTTCAGTACACTGAAAAAGTCCAGTTGATATGGGTTGACTTTGATTTTAAAAAAATACTTAAAAAAGAATATTTCGAGAATATTCCTCAAAATATTTTGGGAATATTCCTTGGAATATTCCATGAAATATTCCCTACTGGCCAATCATCAGTTGACAAGTGGCAGCGCGGGATTGCACCATGGTTTGACTTTTTGTTATATCGACCAATTACAGGCTGCCACGTGGCCCCCTAGTTGGAGAATTGGAGGTTGGATAATTTTTTTTGAAGCTGAACAGATTTTAACACGGGACTAGCCCCTCCCAAATCAAAGCGCTTGACCAACCGGTCTACGTGATAGGTCCTAACCTATTAACATTTGTGCGCATATTTGAAGTTTGAAAGTTTAATGGGTGGAAAAGGTGCCAGGGCTAGCCCCAACAGTTTGAGACCAAGTGTTGAAAACCATGGCCTTAAGGCCTTCCAAACTGCAGACTAATAACTTAACCACCGCCCAATTTAAACTACACCATGTGACTTCAATGCTCATCTTATGCTATGGTTTGAGTTGCGGTTATCAAAATGGTTTATGTGGATGGATAGCCACTGTATGTGGCCATGCAAACTTTAAAATTTAATTTCAAGTCTAACCGTCCACCTAAATTAGCGCCGCTTCCACCATTTAAGGCGGGTTTGCCAAATTTTGGCATGGCTAACTGCAGTGTCTCCACATTTAGTCGAGCTTGTTTAGGCCAAACTGGACGAAATTTGTTTTGGCCATATCTTTCACATGGGAGATCCTTTCTCAATGATTTTTTTTTTTTTGTATTTTCTCCACATTCTGAAGCCAATGGTACATATTTCAGAGCCATTGGAGCTGATCTTCAACTTGTTTAGCTTCGGAGAAGTTTTTTCAGCCACAAGGGCCATTTTGGGTTTGGAGCTGTGTTGAGTTAGGGTTAACCATTTTAGGTGAAACAAAAGTCATTTTTGACTACTTACAGCATTTCAGAGCCATTGGAATAGGTTTCAGTTTTGTTTGAAGACTTTCAGAGGCCGAAAACCTTCAGAAGAGTTGTCAGGGCCACCAGGGCCATTTTGGGGTTTGAGCTGTTTTGAGTTGTGGTTATCTGTTTGAGGTGAACCAAAGATATATTTCAGCTAATTTTGACCTTATGAAGCCATTGGAAGAGGTGTTAGAGGCATTTTAGGACTTCTATGGCCCGAAAAGTACCAGAGAAGTTCAGAGAGACAGCAGGGGCTTATTGAAGAAATCATTGTTTATGGTAATTCTTCACTGTTTAGTGAATTTGGAAAGGCATTCTTAGCTTTTTCATGTGTTTTGAATCAGTATTTGCATTTATATTTGTCTATTGATACACTCTTTAACTTGTATTAGCCTTTGAAGCATTTTAATACAAGAGGACAAGCTCATTTTTGGAGGCTTGATCCAACAGACGTAGCCTAGGAGGGGTGAACTGCTCATTACACATCTGTGTCATGTTATGCTAAAGTTATCTTGCTGAGAAAATATGATTTAATATTTTAAATAGAAAATTAAAATAACTTTCCTTCACACATGAACTCTTATGCAGCTACCAACAACACTCAGTTTCAATTGCAAGACATGTATAACAGTTTGCATATATATTTTATGGAAAATGACTTTCTTGAATAGCAAATATAAGTCATTTCATTTTCATATTATGAGTGTTAACTTCTACAAGGTCTATAGACAGAGTCTGTAAAGGGTCAGGTAGCCTCTTGATCTCATCCTTTTGTTAAAGGTGACATATCCATTTAATGCCCCTACAGTCAATCTCTGGAATAGTTTGAAGTAGTTGTTTATTCCACTAGACTTGCAGTTTTTGCACACATTTTTAATTATTGGAAATGGATACCTTGCACCCATTTTCAAGTACTTCCATTTTCATATCAATAAAGGTGGACACATTGAAGAATGTTGCAGATACATTGATGAAGTCTATGAGCACTCAAAAGTTTTTTTGGTGTATAGAAACAATGGGTGTTGCAGAGGTGGACTAATGACTAAACTCTCATGTGGCCCCCTGCGGAAAGAAAACAACAAGTGGGAGATTGTTGGGTATGTTTTATATTCTTTCCACAATTAGTCGCACGTGCAATAGGGGGGTCATAGGGGGGGGCGACAGCCCCCCCTATTTGGGGTCTGGGGCAGTGGCATGTGAAAATTTTTTTGGACCCTATTTTTCTGTGGACGGACCCGCCCATTGTTTTGTGCATGGGTTTGCACATGGTTTTGGGCCATGATGGATTTCAACCCCTGGTATTTTGTAGATCTAGTCAAGGGAACTATGGTTATGTTCTAATCTAGGGTTAATGGATTGGGGTTTATGAATGCTTCAGCATACATATATATGTGTTGTAACAGTAACGGGAATACAATGAATAATCAAGTTGGTTGTCCTGATTTTGGATCTAGGGAAAAATCTCTGTGTATATCTGTTTTATGTTTTATTCTTTTGCTATTGTTTTTTTTTTTGTTTTTAATATTCGTTTGCAGATCATTTCTGTACAGAGTGAAAACCTACAGATCCATAGCTCAAAAATCCTTCATCAAAACTCGGTTTTAATGGATTAGTCATTATGATTCATTGTTTTTTATATTGTTGGTGTTCAGCCATTTAAATTCATACTCTATGCTTTCTAATACACTCATAAAATTCAATTTTAATTACCTCTTTGACACACATAACCAACAATGGAAACTAGACATCAAGCATAATATCAGTAAATAAGTTTTATATCGAAAATTTAAATTAGCACAGAAAAACTAACATTCAAATTCAGATCAAGTTATTTAAGCATAGTTAGGATAGGATAGGCCACGCTAGGCTAGGATAAAGTAGAATAGGATAGGATAGGCTAGAGTAGGATAAGCTAAATTAGGCTAGGTTAGGTTGGGTCAGGATATGGTAGGCTCTGTTAGGCTATGTTAGGCTAGGCTAGGCTATGCTAGGCTATGTTAAGCTAGGCTAGAGTGGAAAATGCTAGGCTACAATAGACTAGTTTGGTTGGGCTAGAGAATGCTAGAAAAGGTTAGGATATGATAGGCTAGACTAGGCTAGGTAGGAGTTGTCTAGGATAAAGTAGATTAGAGTAGATAACATTAGGCTAGGCTAGGCTATCATAGAGTAGTCTATGTTAGGTTGTGTTAGGCTAAAGTAGGCTAGGCTAGGATAAATTACGGTAGCCTGGGCTAAATTAGAGTAGTAGGTTATAGTAGACTAAACTAGGCTAGGCTAGGATAAGTTTGAGTATGTTAGGCTAGGATAAAGTAGTCTAGGCTAGGATACGTTAGAGTAGGTTAGGATAGAGTGGGATAGGATAGTCTAGAGTGGGCTAGGCTAGGAATAGAGTAGGATAGGTTAGGCTAGTCTCAACTAGACAAGGCTAGGTTAGGCTAGGCTAGAGTAGGATAGGCAAGATTAAGCTAGGCTACGCTAGGAAAGTGTAGGAGAGGATAGGATAAGAAATATTGGGCTATATTAGAGTAGGATATAGTTAGTGAGGCTAGTCTAGGTTAGGCTAGAGAAGGCTAGTGTAATGTAGGTTAGGCTAGACTAGGCTAGAGTACAGTATAGTAGGCTAGGCTAGCTAGAGTAGGATAGACTATATTATGCTAAACTAGACTAGGCTATGCAAGGATAGGATATGATAGAGTAGGCTAAGGTAGGTTAGGCTAGGGTAGGCTAAAATAGGTTATGCTAGGCTCACGTTGGCCAGTCGGATAGAGTATGTTACATTAGGCTAGGCTACAGTATGCTACACTAGGCTAGGCTAGTGTCGATTAGGAAAGAATAGTATGGGCTAGAATAAGCTTGGATAGAGTAGAATAGGTGAGGCTAAAATATGATAAAGTATGTTAGGATAGGCTAGGTTAGGCTAGAGTAGGCTAGGTTAGGCTAGAATAGGCTAGAAAATGTTATGATATGATAGGATACACTACGCCAGGATATATTATGCTAGGCTAGAGTAGGCTAGGGTAGGCTAGAGTAGGGGAGGCTCGGCTAGGCTTACGGTGGAGTAGGGTAGAGTAGGCTAGCCTAGAGTAGGCTACACTAGGCTAGGCTAAGGTAGGTTAGACTATTCTAAGTTAAAGTAGGTTAGGAAAGGCTAGTGTAAAGTAGGATAGTAGGCCAGAGTAAGCTAAGCTAGGATATGCTACAATAGACTACAATAGGCTAAGATATAGTAGGCTAGGCTAGGATAGAGTAGGGTAGCATATAGCAGGTTAGGCTAGGCTAGGCTATAGTAGACAAGGCTAGCCTATGGTAGAGTATGCTAAGCTAGGTTAGGCTATATTAGGCTAGGCTAGAGTAGGCTAGGCTAGGGTAGTGTAAGTTAGAGTAGGTTAGAATAGGCTAGAAAAACCTAGAGTAGCATAGGAGACACTAAGCTTGGCTAGCATATGCTAAGTTACACTAGGTTAGACAAGGCTAAAGTATCATATGCTAAGCTAGGCTAGGCTAGCATAGGCTAAGTTAGGCTATGAAAGAGTATGCTAACCTAGGCTAGCACAGGCTGCGCTAATGTAAAAAAGGCTAGAGTAGGCTAGGCTACGCTAACGTAGGGTAGGGTAGGCTAGGCTAGAGTAGGATAATCTAGGTTATGAAAGTCTAGGCTACTCTAGAGTAGGTTAATTTAGGCTACGCAAGTCTAGGCTAGGCTATAGTAGGCTAGGCTAGATTAGGCTAGGCTAGGATAGGCTAGGATGGAATATGCTAAAGTAGGATAGGCTAACATAGATTAGGGTAGGCTAGGCTAGGAATGACAAGGATAGAGTAGGCTACGCTATGCTAAGAAAGAGTAGGATAGACATGACTATGAAAGAGTAGGCTATGCTAGATTAGGATAGAGATGGCTAGGCTAGCCAATGATAGGCTACAGTAGGCTAGATTAAAGGAGGATAGAGTAGGCTAGGTTGGGCAAGGTAAGGCAAGGCTAGGCTAGGATAGGGTGGGATATGATTGGATAGACTAGGTTAGGGGAGGATATTCTAGAGTAAGATAAGTTAGGATAGGGTAGCTTAGGATAGGGTAGGATGTGATGGATTGGGATACGCTATGCAAGGCTAGGCTAGAATATGATAATGTTGGTTAGGCTAGTCTAAGCCAAAAAAGGATAATGTTGGTTATGTTAGGCTACGTTAATGTAGGTTAGAGTAGGCTAGGCTAGGCTAAGCCATGTAAGCATAACTTGAGTAGGGTAGGCTAGAGTACAATTATATATGCTTAAGTAGGTCACGCTAGGGTATTGTAAGGTAGGCTAGAGTAGAGTATGCTAGACTTGGTTATACTAGTGTAGGCTAGGCTAGTGTAGATTAGGCTCGGCTAGAGTATCCCATAGTAGGGTATGATATGCTAGACTAGGGTGGTCTAGGCTAGGCTAAGCTAGGCTAAGCTAGGCTAGAGTAGGCTAGGCAACGCAAGAGTGAAATAAGATAGGCTAGCCTAGCCTAGCCTAGCCTATGCCAAACTATATTAGGCTAAAGTAGGCTAGGTTAGGGTGAATCAAGCTAGCCTATGCTAGGAAAGGCTACACTAGGCTATGGTATAGAAGGCTTGGCTAGTGTTGGCTAAGCTAGCCTAAAGTAGACAAGGCTAGAGGTGGCTAGGTTGGAGTAGGCTAGGTTAGGTTATGCTAGGTTAGGATATGATAGGCTAGGTGATGATAGGATAGAGTAGGTTAGGCTAGGCTAGAATAAAGTAGGTTATGCTAGGCTAGAGTAGGCTAGCGAGGCTAGACTAGGCTAGGCTAAGCTAGGCTACACTAATGCAGGCTAGCTAGGAAAGAGTACGCTAGGTTGGGCTAGAGTAGGCTAGTGTAAGCTAGGCTAGGCTAGACTAGGCTATTGTATTCTAGGTTAGGATGGAGTAGGATAAGATAATATAGGCTAGAGCACGTTAGGCTAGGCTAGTGTAAGCTAAGCTAGAGTAGGCTAGACAAGTTTAGGATGGAAATTTGTAGGCTAGACTAGGGAAGGCATAGGCTATATTAGGCTAGGTCAGGATAGGCTAGGCTAGGTTAGTGTATGCTAGGCTAGGCTATGTTAGGATAGTGTAGGTTGGGTGAAGCTAGGCAAGGGTAGTCTATGGTAAGCTATGCTAGAGTAGGTTAGGGTAGGATAGGCTAGAGTAGCATAGGATAAGATAGAGTTGGTTAGCTGAGGCTATGATAAGATAGGGTAGAGTAGGATAAGCTAGGTTAGGATGTGCCAGAGTATGTTAGGCTAGGCTAGGGTGAGCTAGGCTAGGATGGGCTAGGTTGAGATGGGCTAAGTTGGGCAAGGCTAAGCTAGGATAGGCTAGACTAGGTTAGAATATTATAATGTTTGTTATGCTTATTTAGGCTAGAATAGGATAATGTTGGTTAGGATAACATAGGATAAATTAGGCTAGAGTAATTTAGGCTAGGGTAAGCCAAGTAAGCCGAGCTTCAGTAGGGTAGGCTAGAGTAGAGTGGGCTAGGTTACACTTAGATGGCATAGAGTAGGCTAGGTTACACTTACATAGACTAGAGTAGGCTAGGCTAAGCTAGTCTAGGCCAGGCTAGAGTAGGCTAGGCTAGAGTAGAGTAGGCTAGTGCAGGTTAGACTAGGCTAGACTACGCTATAGTAGGCTATGATAGAATAGAGTAGGGTGGGCTAGGCTAGGTAAACCTAGGCTAGAGTAGGCTAGGTTAGGATAGAGTATCCAAGGCTAGGCTAGAGTAGACTAGGCTAGGCTAGGATAGGATAAGATATACTGCGTTGGGATATGCTATCTTGGTCCATGCTAGGCTAGGCTAGGCTAGGATATAGTAGGTTGGGATAGGATAGCTTCAACCATACTAGGCTAGGCTAGAGTAGGCTAGCTTAGGCTAAAACAAGCTAGGTTATGCTAGGAAAATCTACCCTAGGATAGGGTATAAAAAGCTAGGCTAGAGTAAAGTATACTAGGGTAGGCTAGGGTAGATTAGAGTAGGGTAGGCTAGACTAGGCTAGTGTAGGCTATCTAGGCAAGAATAGGCTAGCCTCAGATAGACTAGGCTACAGTAGGCTAGGCTAGGCTAGACATGGCTATTGTAGCCTCAGATATTATAGAGTAGTCTAGGCCACACTAGGCTAGAGTATGCTAGGATAGGCTATTGTAGTGTAGGCTAGGCTAGAGTAGAGTATACTAGGCTATTCTAGTGTACGTTAGGCTAGGTTAGAGTATTCTATGCTAAAGTATACTAGGCTAGAGTAGGCTAAGCTAGGCTATGCTAGACTAGGCTAGTGTAGGTTAGGCTAGGCTAGACTAAGCTATTGTAGGTTGGTTAGGATAGAGTATTCTAGGATAGACTAGGCTAGGGTAGGCTAAGATAGGCTAGTGTGGTGTAGTGTAGTGAGCTAGGCTAGAGTATACTAGGCTAGGATAGGCTAGTGTATGATAAGCTAGGCTAGTGTATTTTAGGCTAAAGTAGGCTAGGCTAGAGTAGGCTAAGCTAGGCTAGGCTAGAGTAAAGTAGGATATGGTAAGATAGGCTTGGCTAGGATAAGATTGGATAAGATAGGCTAAGCTAGATTACGTAAGCCTAGATTACGTTAGGCTAGGCTAGTGTAGGCTAGATGTGTGAAGGCTAGGATAGGTTATGCTATATTAGGTTAGGCTAGACTAGTGTAGGATAGGTGTGTCTAGGTTAGGCCAGGCTAGGCTAGAGCAAAATAAGAGAGGTATGTGTAGGCTAGGCTAGGCCAGAGCAAGTTAGGTTAGGCTAGGCTAGATAGGCTAGAGTAGGCTAAGTTAGGCTAGGCTAGGCTAGGATAGGTTAATATAGGCTAGTTAGGGAAGAGTAGGCGAAGCTAGTCTAGCCTATGATAGACTAGGGCAGTGTAGATTAGGCTAGGCTACACTATGCCATTTTAGGCTAGGCTAGGATATAGTAGGCTAGGAAAGGCTAAGATAAAATAGGCTAGGATAGGGTAGGCTATTGTAGTGTAGGCTAGGCTAGGAAAGGGTAGACTAGGCTAGAGTAGGGTAAAATAGAGTAGGTTAAGCTATGCTATGCTAGAGTAATGTAGGATATGATAAGCGAGGCTAGGCTAGGGTAGGTTAGGATAGATTGGGTTAGGCCAGAATAATGTAGGCTAGGATTGTGTAGGCTAGGCTAGGCTAGGCTGGAGTAAGCTAGGCTAGATTTGGGTAGGCTAGGATAGAGTAAACTGGGCTAGGAAAGTGTGGGATAAGTTTATCTATGCTAGGCTAGAGTAGGGTGGACTTCGCTAAAGTAGGTTAGCCAAGGCTGGCTTGGCTAGCCTAGAATAGAAGTGTAACGTACCTCCATCGCATACTAAGAACATAGTTCCTTTTATTTTAACATTACTAAAATTTTGATCGCATACTAAGAACATAGTTTCTATTATTTTAAAATTAATAAAATATTGAGCGCGACCTTGAAATACTATTACTGTATATCACTTTCTGTACCCCATTTCCATGTACTATACTACTAGTATATGTTCTTAATTTTCACTCTATTGTAAGGAATCTGTTTTGGATTCTAAAAGTTCTATCTATATATGGTAGTTCTATAATTCAGCTACATGATATCCTTGTATAGCACCACTTAAGTTATATTCTTATTCCCTCTAATTCATTTCAAATTGCATACTTTTGGTTTTAAGGAATCGTCTCCTTATAATGTCTCTACTCAGTAGGCTCCCCTTTGTTCCTATTTACCTTTTTCAAGGTTCCCTTGACTCCATGTAGATTATAAACAAATAATGTTCACTTAATACTATAAGTAAGGGGTTTTCCATTGTATACTAATATATTTTCCTCATCCTTCATTTTATACCTTGGAAATGTTGAAAAACAACATAGTTATCCATATTATCAATTCAATCATTTATCAATTTGAACCTTACCATGCTATATTTTTCATATACCAAATTAAGTCTTCATTCTAGTTTTAAAACTCCACCCCTTTGGATCGACTCATACATATGGGATACATATCATATTAAGGGCTTAGTGATGCCACGATACCCACGCCATTTGATTTTCACATGGCTTGAAGATAGTCACACTGCCAACTACCTAGATTGAAAGTTTGAATCTATTGGTGGGGATTGTTAGGGTTATTCAAAACACCTAACCCAAATTTATAGCCTCCTTTCACTCATTTCACTTGGTTCATGCGGTCATTAAACATCTCTACAACTCTGTGAATTGTATTACCTTTTCGTATCCATATGTTTTTTCTCATGGCTAGAGATTTTGGTGGACAAGTTGGTTATAAATGGAAGTATTCATCCTTTTCTCTTGGAGAACAAGTATTTCATTCACATTTCATTAATATCATTATCTGAATATCATTTAATTTATTTCTCCTTACCTCTTTGTTACAATTTTTCATTCTTCGTACTTTTTTTACCATCCTTTTTCTCAGGCACTCCCTATAATTTCTTGTATGGGTTCTTTTATGTGCTCTATCTCAATTTAAATTTTGGGGTTCAATAATAGTTTTGTCAATCTAAGGTAACTAACTCATTACACTAAAATTACTTAAATTCATTAAAATTTTTCTCTATTGGTATCATTCTACTTTAACCCTCATTTTTGGTTACAGAGAAGGATAAATCCATGCTAGAGTTTTTTCCTTGTTTATGTGGGGACTAGGGGAATTTAGAAGTTAATTTTATTTCTCATTCAGGGTTATTTTTGCAAGAATTTTTTTTAAAATTTTAGTTATATATCTTTTCTTTAGTTGAGTCTTTTTACCTCTAGATTAGGGATATAGTACCTCCACTATGGACCCTATTAGGATCATTTAAGATTCACAGAGAATTTTTTTAGTTTTCATTTGAGTTTGATAATGACTTTTTCCAATATAACTCTAAGGGTTATCAATTTCTTTAATAATTTTTTCTTTTATAAATAATTTTCGCGCTACTTTTCTCTCTTTAAGGGTTTTATTCTTTCCCATACTAACCGCCATAATCTTGGCACTAATAACTCTTGAAAATAGATGGTTTTGTTTGGTATTCATGTATACTTCGAATAGTGCAAACCATCATTTTTATTTGGTATACGTCAACGCCCATTTTCAATTTCTTACTTTATACTTCATGATACTAATTCTTTATTTCATTGCTGTTATGGTTTGTATAATGGAAAAGCACTTACTATATACATTCAAAGGTTCTCTAATTATCTCAGTAGTTGATCTAGTTTTCGTTGGCCTATAGGTCGGATCTTCCAATTTACTCGTCCTATATCTTAAGCTAATATAACATAAAACTATACTTGGATGTGTGATTTAAAACTAATTTCATAGTTTTTCTATTTAGTTTTATCAAAACCCTACATGTTTTCAAACTATATTCCTAGACATTGGGACCGTGACATTGTAAACACTAATAATTTTTTAGGATTTGATCCTTACTTTATATAATTTATGGTTTTCATTTACTCCTTTCAATTAAGTATGGACAATTTAATTTGTATAATTTATTGTTTTTCATTTACTTTAACTCATATTGTTCCTTTCAATTGAGTATAGAGTTTGATATTATATACTTACCATGGGATTTTCCATTTCCTATGGTTACATGCAACAATTACACAGATATAGTTTATATATGTATATTTTAGTTTATTAGCATTTTGTACTACAAAAATTTCAAGAGTTCTAAATTGGACTTTCATATAGCGTTTTTATACTATATACTTTATTGGAATTTATCTGACGTATGATAATTTCATATTCATATACAAACTATTATACCATTGTATTTGATAAATTTTACCTATTCACTCTTGTAATTTTTTTATATAAATAACTAATTCTTCAATTATTCTATTCTTGTATTTTTCGTTTTATTTCAAATATTTAATGGAATTATGAAGGAATAATAAAATTATTAGCCACTTAATTAGGAAATTCAACCATGTTTCTAGTCTCATGTAATATTGAAAGTATTACTCAATATTATACTAGTTTTCTAAAAGAACTAAATAGTTACTTTCATAACTTATCCATCCAATCTGCCAAACTCACAAACATAATGGGTATTTTTTTAATCCATAGTAAAAATGTTTTATATTCCATGTTTCCTTACCTAAATACAATAATTAAATTTTTGTTATACAAAACATCTTATTCATAGTTATTCAATGAGATTATATGTGGGTTTAAATATCCTACTAAAAGTTTACAATAATTCATTTGAATTTATATCTATTTATAGTATATTTCCAAATTTGCATGTATTCTTGTAAAATATCTCAAAAGTCTTATCTACATAATTATGTTTTCTTTCATTGAATATATATATATTCTTGATTTTGATTCAATAAATATATAATATAACCAACTATATCATCTATGCTAAAATTTTACTCTTGCATTTTTGTAAAATAATTCTTCTAGCAGAGGTTATTTATTTATCATACTCATGCATAGTTCAAAATATATAACCTACTATATCAGATTTATCTAATAGGATATAATTCAAATATGCATGTACACTTCATCTCTCTCTCCAATTTAGACCTAGATTCATCATATATTATCACATCTTTGATCATATTCAGTTACTTTAGTAACTATCCTATCTATGTATACAGATATTCTTTCATATACATTCATCTACTTCTTTCCAAAAATATTATTATTGCAAGACTCAAAATATAATACTTTATGTAATCAATTATCTCATTGAATTTGTTTCTTAGAAAATAATTAAGCTATGCATGTAGAACTACTAACATACAATTGATTATTTGAATTCCTCACTCAATATACATTCTCACTATAACATCCATAATTATTTTCACATAAATTTATAAAAATTTATATAAAGATACGTGTAATTGTAATTAAATGCTTGGGTAATATTCAGGAACATATCACGTTCCACCCAACCAACAAATCTCTTCAACAGTCACCCCTGAGCTGAGAATTTCTTGCCTTCAAGAATCAATAACCTATTTGGTTGAGTGGTTACTCTTCAAGATAATTCCCAATATATTTTTCCTTAGCAATTTGTTTCTTTAAGGGTCTACATCTCTTAGTTTCCTAGTCATTTTTTCTTTAATTTAAGAAACATATCTTTTTTTTTTTTTTTTTTTCTATAAAGCACACATTTATTTCCCATTACACCTTATTTCACGCAAAATTAGTGTTTCTCTCCAGATAAGTAATTAAAATAATCTTCCTCTCCGTTATACTAATATTTTTAACAACTTTCTCCTAGGAATTTTCAGGATACTTTTTGGAAAGTTCATCCATGTGGATTAACTAATAACATCTTTTATAAGTTGGAATGAAATCTCTAATACTCTAGTGCTCTTTCCTAAATATTTACAAACAATTCATTTATCAATTCCATAAAATAAAATGTAATTAAATCATCACATAGTTTCCATTAAGGTTTCCATAGCCATTTAGTCCAATAAGAATTTAAAATTTTAAACATATCCATGTATAAAAAAATAAAACATTGGGGTGCTACATCTTCCCTCCTCTTAAAATAAACATGTTCCTTGGTATTTCCTTCTAGTTTCGTTTCTCTTGAAATATTCCTAGAAATGCCTCACAGAATTTGTCATCCATCTTCGAGGTAGCATCCTCGTGTAAAGTGTTTCCATTGCACATTAACCTAGGCAATGAATCAATTATGAAGCATAGTTTATCATCGATTTAATATTAGTAATTTTTCCACCTAGAAATATCCTTCTCGTTCCACCTATACCAGATTATGATCAATCACGTGAGAAATATCATGAATATACTATATCCATAAAGAGACACGGAAAACATAATGAACTTGTATATGACTGTGGAGTGGTAGTTCGTAGGCCACCCACCTAGCTTTAGCTGGTATCTCAAAGGGTCGACAGAACCCTGGTGATAATTTAGAGCATGTTCTTAGTCTTAAAGTGGTCTTATTTGGTTTGAATTTGATGCATATATGTTCTCCAACTTTCAATTATTTGTGAATTATCTTTTTATATAGTTATATTTTCTACCTATCTTGTGTAGTATACAATTTTTGTATTATTTTCTTTACTACCTATTCCATTTCTTCAAGAAATTTTGGGCCTAACACCAACTGAACTTCCGAATGAATCCAACATAAAGGAGTGTTACACTTCCTTCAATACATAGCTTAAATGGGATAATTTTTATAGATGATTGATAGTTGTTGATGTATTCAAATTCTCTTAAGTGTAAGAAATCCTCCCACTTAGTGGGTATGTCAATAGCATACGATCTTAACATGTCTTCTGAAATCTAGTTTTCTATTTTGGTTTGACCATCTCTTTGAGGACGGTATGTTGTACTAATTTTAGCTACATACCTATTCCTCCAATTAGTGTCTTCCAAAATTTAGTTGTAAAATTAACATTTCTATCTCATATCACTACTTTTGGTATTCCATGCAACCAAAGGATTACGTTTGTGCACATATCATCAAGTTGGGTTGTTCTAAAAGTATATTTAACAGATATAAAATGGGTTTCTTTACTTAACTATTCCACAATGAAAATAATACAGTCATGTTCTCTTCTGGTTCTTGGAAGACTAATGATGAATTATAAGGAAATAACCTCCCATTTCCATTATGGAATGGGTAAAGGTTTTTGTAGTCCAACTAGGTGTTGGTTCTCTACCTTCACCTGCTATCACTCTAAACACTTGTATAAATACTTAGCCACTTATCTCTTCATGACCGAACAATAAAATTCATTTCTCAATTTGGTGGTAAATTTTTGATATCTAGGGTGTCCTAAAAATGTTTACGATGATTTTCATTCATAATATGTTTTTTTAATGCTACTTCATTTGGAGCATAAATTCGGTTCCTAGAATTTAACAATCTATCTTGATTTTCTACATAGACAGGTAGCTTTGTATGTTATATTTTCTTCTACAAATGTAAATAAACTTAAAATATTTGTGTTGAAACCGTTATTTGTTCTGAAAAATCTTTCTTCGTACTACTAACAAAAATTTTAATCAATTGATTTTGAATTTTTTCTTAGGGTGAATGTAACTTTATTCTCTTTACATTTGATTTTTTTGGTGTCAAATTCAAATTCACTTAAGAATTCCATCCACCTTGGTTATCTGGCATTGAAATCATATTGAATAAAACAATATTTTAAGCTTATGTGGTCAATAATAAGGGTAAACCTTTTTCCCAATAAATAATGTCTCCACATCATCAAAGCATGTATAATAACAACTAATTACCAATCATAAACAACATATTTCTTTTCAAGAGGCTTTAATTGTCTTTATTCATAAGCCACTACATACTTTTCCTTCATTAACACACCACCCAACACTTTAAGGCATGCATTAATACATACTACAATTTCCTTTCCTAGATTTACAATATTTAAACTTGGGGATGTTGTTAATAGAGTATTTAATCTATCAAAACTCTCTTGCCACCTTGTTTTCCAATTAAATTTCATTTCTTTCTGTTGTAGAGCGGTGATGGGATAGGCTAATTTAGAAAGTCCTTCAGTGAATCTTCTATTATTATTAGTAATTCCCATGAAGGACCTCATATATATTATGTGCTTATCTACTGACTAATTTAAAATTTTCTTAACATTTTAAGGATCAACAAATATTCCTTCTTCAGAGAGAACATGACCTTCTTACTGAATTTTGTCTTTATAAAAGTCACACTTTCTTATCTTTTCATAAAACTAGTGTTTTCTTAATGTATGCAACATTATTCTTAAATTTTCTTCATTTTTGTTTTGGTATTTTGAATATATCATAATATCATCTATGAAAACAAATACAAATTTGTCTAGGTACTTACTAAACATGTTTCTCATCATTAACATAAATGTAGAAGGTATATTAGTAAGGAAAAATGTGGTACTACAAATTTAGAGTTTTCATACCTTGTTTTGAATTTTGTTTTGTGTATATCCTCATATTTTATCCTTAACTGATGGTAACCAATGTTGAATAATGTAACTAGGTTCAATATTCATAAATGTATTTCGGTCATGTTGAAATGTACATATGAAAAATAATGAAAATAAAATATTATTATTATTATTAAAGCATGGGTTTCATACTTGGGTCATCATGTTTTAGGTGAAATTCCCCATTGAGGACTTCTAGGTTTAATATCGAGTCATTAGAGCCACTATAAATTTAAAGAGACCCCTCTTGGGATTTTGAATCTTGTAGAAATATTTATTTTTTAGTCATAAATGAATTAGGTCACTTCCACACCAAGTCTACCTCAAGGAGATTAAGTCACCCTAAAACAAGGCAATTCAACCTGACAAGAATCCTATATATTAGATCAGTTAGAATTATTTTGATACACACTATCTCACTCTAACACAAGTTTGATATCTAGAAAAAAGCGCTAGAAAAGTGTGAAGTAGGAGAAGAAGGCTAAAATATGTGAGAAGTTGGAGAAGAAGGAAGAAAAGGTGGATATCAAAGTTTTTGTCCATCTATCTCTCACATGTGTGGGTTTTCCTAGGGATATCAAAATCTCTACTCCTGCATTGAACATGTTGTTTCTTGTTGCTTCCAGTTGCTGAAAATTACAAATAAGTTGAAGTAGGTGTTATCAAGTTAAAATTTGTGCTACTAGTTGGTGTTGCTTCAAGTGGAAGTGTTTCTTCAAGGTAAAATTTGTTTCACTAAAATTGAAGTTAGTATGTCGAAAATACTAATGCATTGAAGTGTTGTTGCTAGTGCTACATCTGGGTCAAAGATAAATCTAGAAAGTGATCATGTGCAAAATAAGTAAAGGGGTGACTTGGTGTGGAGGAATTTGTGTCTAATTCAAAGGTATTGCATTATACCAATAAAAAATATTGAAGGAAGAGTTGTTGACTAGGTTCTCCCCAAGAGTGGGGTGTTTCCCTGGTTGTCCACCTACATCTGGTGTCCTTGATATTTCTGTTATTGTTTTTGTAATTTATTGATGAAATAAGATAAGATAAGAACATAAAATTTAAATACAATCATAGGAATCTCACAAGTAATTATCAAGTATAAGAAAATATTTATTCCTTTCCTATTTACAAACATGGTATCTCAGCTTTGGTAAAGAAGGAGGAAAAAAATAGTTTTAAGGATCCATTGAAAGAAAGGAATCTCAAGAAATTGATGAAGGGATCATAGAAGGATACCTTATAAGGGAAGAATCTTACTTCAAGGAAAATGTATGAAACAATAAAGGGAGAGAAAAAATGATAAGGAGCCTCAAATTATTGGTCATGGAAGAAGATAATTGAGCTCATTCTTTAATAGAAAAAAGTATTGGATTTGGTCAAAAGAAAAGTGAAGAAACCTTCTGGAGAATCTAGTGATGTAGATAAAGTAAAGTTTAGATAATTATAAATATAGGCTATGAAACTAAAGGTAAAAGGTATAAAGGAAAATGTTATCCCATACATTTCTAGCATAGACTCTACTCGAGAAATGTATGAGGCCTTATGAAAATTATTCACTATCAACAACATTGGTCAAGTAGCAAGTCTAAAAATTGAAGTAAGGACCAGAAAAATGACATTGTGGCTTCCTTCTTTGTAATAATAACTATAATTAGAGATGACCTTCAATTCATACATGATATTATACTAGACACATATCTAGTGATTACTGCATTATTGGGATTGCCACCTACTTGGAGTGCTTTTTCTTCAACAATCAACAACTGGAAAGGAAATCATTCTTTCAAAGATATATGGAATGCTTGCAGCCAAGAAGGGATGAGAATCACATTAGTATTCAACAATTAATAAATGAAATTTTCAAAATCCTACTCCACTCATCACAAGAAAGGAAACTTCAAGAATTCAAGAGGGTCAAGAACACAGGTAGTCATGTCCAAAATATAATTCTACCAATGTCATAAAATGGGTCGCTATAAGCGTTATGGTCCTGAAAATCCAAACAACAAGAAAAGAAACAGGGACTTACAATAGCATGTCATGACAATCACTGTTATAGTGACCCTACATAGAAAATGACATGCTATTGTAAGTGCTTTTCTCTTAGCTTTAGTTTTTTTTATTCTGTACTTTTGGTTTTTAGTATCTATAGATTTAACATATTTTTGGAAAGACGTTTTTAAAATTTTTTATAAGGTTATAAGTATCCCTAAATTTTGGAGGGACACCTCACCAACTTCCAAAGATAGTTATCTTACTTTTTCATTTTTGGTTTTCCTTACTTATCTAAGTTTTTTTTATATTAAATACTAATCACATTTCTATTCATACTTTACTTTTTTGGGAAAGGATTGATGAATTCTCAAGGATTATGGAAGAAATACCTCACAAGACAAAGCATTAGAACTACAAGTTTTGTTATAGAACAAAGGTATGTCATAGATCATACATTTTTTTCTCTTAATGATAAAGGTATATTCATTTTTTTTATAGACTATTTTACATATTGTGTCTCGCTCTCTTGAATCATAAATATTCTTGATTGGGTGATTCATCATTGCATAAATCGATCCTCCCCATATATTTGATTATTCTTGTGGAACCCTAAAATGGTTCTCTGCTAAACCCTAAATTAAGGGTATTTTGATGAGTGAAACCCTATCTTACATAGGGTTATTGATGAAGTCTAAGAAAACTCTATTTTTTATATTTCATGTTTTGATGATGCCATGTTTGGGGTTTTGGTATGGTTATAGAAACCCTAAAAACTTAGGATTGAATATTGATGTATGAAATCTAAAACCTTTTAGGTTTTGATAAAATATGGTTTGTTGTATTAAGTATTGAAACCATAGATCTTTAGCATTTGGTTGGGTTTATGAGCAAGAACATTATTTTAGATAGTGTCCTAGGAATGAAACCCTATGCATGTGTTTTTCCATCTAATAAAATATGTTATATGTTTGAATCTGTTTGTGTCATTGGGTTTAGATAAAATATGTTGTTAAGGTATGATTGTGCATGATAATGGAATCATAGATATATGTGTTTATCTAATTGTTGATGACCATAGGTACTAAGGTATGGAACTAATCCCTAGTCTAAGTGTGATGTTCTAGTACTATAGTGTTTGTGAATTCTAGGGTTTTCTAAATAAAAGTTCAATTCTCTAATATGACAATCTAGGATTTATGAAAGGTTGATAAAACCTGTAATTGTATTGTGATCAATTTTATTGTTGAGAATTAGTATATTAAAATCTAGCGTTTACATCAAACCCTAGTAGAAGCTAGTTATATTGTTGGTTGAGATGGGATTGTTTTGATTTTTGAAGATCGTGTATGGAATATAGGGTTTAAATGAAAACCCGGTAGGAAGTAGAACATATGAATCTTGGAAGTTTTTAGAAACATTGTTGAATTATACTTGTTATCTTTGTAGGGTCTGCAATATAGAATAATATGTTATAGCTTTGAAGGAAATATTGTGGCTCTATATATTATGAGATTTATTGATCTATTGATGTGATTTAGGAATTATAGCAAAGCCTAGGTAGTAAGTTGAAGTATTAAAGTAATGTGTTTGGATAATTATGTTTATGAATTCTAATAATTCCATTAGTATGTGGTTTTGATATGGTTAACTTCATGCTTCTATAGATTGGTTGTAGTTTCTATCTAACTTGTGCAAGTAAATACTCTTCAAATAGTGAATATGTTTGTAGGTAAAGTTGTGATGGTAAGAATGATGAAGGAAGATATGTGAATCTTGATGATGAACATGAATTTCATAAGAAGGATGGAAGCCATGAAATATTCTCCAATTTCATAAGAAGAATTTGATATCACTAAGTTAAGGGAGGGGCAAGATAAAATAAAATGTATATCTCCATAAGTTAAGCCTAAATAGAAGAAATATCCCTAGTTAAGAGTGAGGGAATACTATAGTCATGATGGATACCTTGAGGAAAAAATTAGAGAATACTTTTTGAGGTGTTGTTGAATGAAGGAAAGCAGGATCCGGTTGTAAAATATGTTGCTACATGTGAAGTAGGAAAGAAACCCACATGGTTGAGTAATATTCAGTCCAAATTAATTTGAAATTATTTAATTCCTACTATGATAATGTAAGAAGCAACATCAAGAAGTTTGAAACACCCTAGAGGTTTATGTTTGCTTATGTATATTTTAAAATTTATTACTGATTGGGGTTTTATTTGTATAGGTAATTCTCTCGGAAGGTTTGATAACATGTTTTAAATGCTACCCATCGATTATTTTGATAGAGAGATATTTTTGTTTCTTATCTACTTTATCATGGAGTAATTTCTATCGATTGGAATAATCGGGAGTGTCATGGCTTTGTGTGTGATACACATTGTCTAGGAGGACATCTATGTGTTGATGTCTAAAAGCAAAAGTAGGGAGGTTGATGTTGGTCAGAGAGCTTTAATGTCAGATACACACCTATATCCCTAGATGGATGGTTAGTAAGTAAGCATGATGGTACCTAGAGAGGTTGAAATATTTGCTCCATATTATTCCCATTCGGATAGATTTCCATGGTTAGGAATCTAGTACATGGCATCATGAGTGTCACATCTATTGAAGGAACTTAGATATATTTCCCTTGTCAGAAATTTAGTCCATGGTATTGCAGTTCCTAAACACTTCATATTTCACATAGTTGTAGATCTTCCTTGTAATTTTATATGATGAATACCTCCCTAGTTAAGAGGAAGTGTTGAAGAATGTAACTAGGTTCGGTCTTTATAATTGTATTTGAATCGTAATGAAATTTAATTATTAAAAAGAATAAAAATAGAATTTTATTATTATTATTATGACTTATTAAATCTTAGGTTTCATGCTTGGATCATCATGTTTTAGGTCAAATTCCCCATTGAGGAATTATAGGTGTAATAATAATTCATTAGAGTCGTTTTCTATTTAAAGACAACCATATTGGGCTTTTGAATCATGTAAAAAGAATTCTTTATAAGTCATAAATGAATTATGTCACCTTCAGACCAAGTTAGCCTCAAGAAGATTATGTCGGCCTCAAACTAGGCAATTTGACCTTACCAGAAGCTTATATATTGGAGCAGTTCAAATTCTTTTCATACACACTCTCTCACTCATAAACAATTTTGATATCTCGAAGAAAGAGCTGGAAAAGTGTGAAGTAGAAAGAAGAGGCTAAAAGAAGTGCAAAGTTCGAGAAGAAGGAAGAAAAATTAAATCTAGAAGTTTTCAGCCATTTATATCTCACACGTTTGGTGTTTTCTAGGAATATCAGAGTCTCTACTGCTGCATCAAACTTGTTGCTGCCAATTACTGCCAGTTTCTACCAGTTACTACCAAGTCAATTTTTTTGTTTTCTAGTCAAATTTGTCGCTACCAATTATTGTGGCTTCAAATGGAAGTGTTGCTTCAAGAGTGAATTTGTTGCATTGAGCTCAAAGTTATTAGGTCGCAAATACTACTACATTGAAGTCTTGTTGTTGTTGTTGCATCTATGTTGATGATAACTATGCAAAGTGATCATCTGAAAAAGGAGGAAAGGGATGACTTGGTGTGGAGGAAGCCTATGTCTAAGTCAAAGGTCATTTATTATCTTAGGAAAAAATATTAAAGGAAGAGTTTTTGATTGGGATTTCCCCAAGAGTGGGGTTTTCCCTAGTTATTTTCCTACATCTAGTCTCCTTCATCTTTGTGCTATTGTTTTGGTAATTTATTTATGAACTAATTTAATAGAAGAACATAAAAGGTAAATAATATCGTAAGAATATCACAAGTAATTATCAAGTATAAGGAAATATTTCTGCCTATATGATTTTCTAACAACTAGATCTAAGGTCCATCATTGGGAACATGTTTTCCCCTATGACTTGATTAAACAGAACATTTATGTGGGATAAAGTATATTTTTTCTTAATGGTTAGTTTTTTCAAATACCAATAAACTATGCATATCCTTAAAGTCTCATTATTCTTCTTAAAAAACAAAACCCAGACTCCCGAGGTGAAACACTTGGTCTAATATAACCTTTATCTGACAGTTCATGTAGTTTCATTTTCAACTCTTTTAGTATTTTTCATTCTATATGGCTCCTTTGAAACAGGGGTGTATATTCATATCAAGTCAAGTGTAAATTATATGACTCGCCTTGGTGGTAATCTTATAATATCTTCTAAGTATGCATCTTAGAATTCTCTAATTTTAGCCAAATCATCTACAATTTTATCTTATTATTTCTGAGTATTTTTTTCAATTCAGGAAAAAAATAGTTCAGAACCTTTTTTGGAACTTCTTTTTAATTATAAGGCTAAAATTTTCTAGTGGCAATAGGCATGTATATTCCTTTAATTATTTATACATTTCCTTCATCATTTTCATAGGGAACAATATTTTCTAAACAATGTTTTACAAACATTATTTGTCTCCAGCCAATCCATTCCTGCCAACAGGTCATAGGAACCTAAATGGAGTGTATTCAAACTATATTCAGTTTCACAACCTTTTAATTATACATGACACCATTTTACCTAGGTTTTTACTTTTCTATTTATGCTTGTAGTTAATTGGGCTAACCATGAATTTTTGAAAATTTTAGCGATAAATTTGTCTTTTTCTACGACTTGTGAATTCACATAATTAAGACTAGCTCCTATATATACTAGTAAACATGTAAGATATTCTCGCATAGTACTTTCAATTTTTATCATGTTTGATTAAAGCTCTACTTATCTTTCCCCTAGTGCACCTTTTATTTTTAGTATATTTCTAGCGATTTCATTTACTATAGTGGGCTTATGTACAACTTGTAATTTACGAACAGATCGGGTATTCTATGGAAAATTCCTTGATAGAGAAGCTTCTCTGCAACCCCAACATTTTAGAGGTTCTATTTCTCTCCCATCGATCATATCTTTACTGTTTAGATCAATTTATATGGAAATAGTTTGAGACTATGCAGGTTGTGGCTAGTTATTCTAGCTGAACTTTTTATGATGATATTTTCCAAAGTTATTCATAATGGTGGAGTTTGGCTTACCAAATATACTTCCAAATTTAATTTCTTATTTGTTTTACCAATATTTTGAACTTTAATTATCTTTTTAAACTAATAATAACATGATATTTCTTTTCTAACAATGTTTTCCATGTTCTTCAGATTGTCAAATTCAATCCTTTCTTTGTAAGGGAGGGGAAACATATTCAGATACCATTTTTCTTTAGCTTTTTCCTTATCTATGTAGGGAAAATATCTTAACATGTTTTTAAATTTATCTAAAAACTTGTGTATACTCAGGTATCCTAGCCTTAAGTCATGGAATTTCCTATCATAATCGTCGTAATATATCTTAGTTAAGTATTTTGCTTTGAATTGTTCTGAAATTATTCCCAAGTGGAAATTTTTTTTCAAGCTTGTGCACAATTTTTGCTTCTTCCCACCATAACGCAACCTTGATTTGTAGTTGATACATTTCCAATACAGATTTTAAATTGTTGGCATATTCATATACTTGAATATACTTAATAATATTTAATAGTCATTTTTTTCCATCTTCATATTTCTCTCCATCAAAAGTAGCTTTCCTTTTCTTTTTAAACACTCCCTGGAGTTATATTTTATTTTTATTTTTGGATAAAGTGGCTTTTGTAGATTTTTTTTCATACTGTTATTCACTTTCATATTTTTCAATTCCATGTTAATATTTATTAGTTTCATTCTCAACATTTTTCCTCTTTAAGGGGTCTTCCTTTCCGCCCCAGCTCTGTATCAAGAGGTTTATGTATTAAATTTTAATTAAATTATTTTATGAGGTTCTCTTTCTCCTGGAATTATTTCAAAAATAATTCATGACCAACTCTAATGCTAGCCAGTTCCTCTCTTAAATCTTTTATAACATCTAGAAATTCGATTATTTTTGGTTTATATTACCCTTCCAACTCAACCCAAAACTCTCCTCCTTCACCTGGAGTGTTACACGTCATTTTTTCACCATGGCACTTGACCATTAAAGTGGATCTCTCACTGTCCATAACTATGTTTCAAAGAAATCCCTTACAAGTCAACAACCTAAAACTCTTGAAGAAAATATGAATTTTTGGTAACAAGGCCTTATAAGCTAATTTTAATGACCTACATGTTTTTCCTAGTTAGTTTCTTCTCATTCACAATTTCTACCATTGATACTTGCACAAATATGTGCTTTGTCTTCCATTGTAGACCGCACAAATAACTCAATGAAAAGTTAAAATAAAAAGTGAATTCTATAAGCCTATTTGGGAAAATATATACCAAATAAAAGCTTCAAGGTCATGTCTATTCGATCCATACCCCTCACATAATGGAGATAATTCCATTTCTTCAGGGAACCCTAATCCCACTATAGTGGATCTAATCATTCTCTTATGGATTTCAAACTTCGTCTTCTTGGCCTATAAATTGACTACATGCTAGAGGGTTAGGAGAGTTCACTGAAGGTAGACTTATGTTCTTCAATTTGGATTGGAATATAATCATCCAATGATAATATTGGAGAAATCTTGGAGGAGACTCACTACATCAAGGAAGAGGTTGTAATTCTCTTCTTTATATTTGAAATAATACAAATGAATCATTTTTTGCATTGTATTTTAGTATTGAAAGGATGAATTATTTATGTTCCTTTTGTTTATTCATTAAGATGATATCAATTTATAATATCCTTGATCATTATATTGAGCTTGTTTGAATTATTATATTTCATATGTCCTTGATCTCTTTTGTTTCTATGATTTCAGCTCTTTTCAAGCATTAAGAAGTTGCATAAGAATGAAACGAGGATCCCCATAAAGAATTTCACAACTAGGTAAGGTTTCATGTCTACTTCTCTTGTATTTATGATTAAAATGAACGTATGTTGAGGGAAATAATAATTAAATTGTATATTTGTTACTAGTTTTCCTTATAAATCTAGGGATATTACTCTATTACACAAGAGGGTTTTGTCCGATATAACAAATTGGTGACCATACTGGGGAACGTTTTCATTCTCTTCCTTTTCCTTGATTTTAATTTTTGATATTTTTTTATTAATTATATATGTTTTTTAGAAAGATAATGAGTCTTCATATCCTATGATTTGATTTCCTTGATTTAATTTTTTTCTTCAAACTTTCTTCATCGGCGTGGTTTCTACTCAGCAACATAGCGCAAATCTGACCAATTTTGCTTCAGCAACAGTGCGCATGCACACTGGAATTAATTGTTCACCTTTTTGCCCCTTAGAAATTATTTAAAAAATAGAATTTATCTTGATGAGAGTCTGAAATTTTATTCCTGAGTGTTTCATTATATTTCTTTTTGCCTTTAGTTACCTAAACTGAATTTGTTTGAATTCCCTGGTGAAGTCTTGTTGAGAAGAAATCCTTTTCGCAAATTTGAGTAGGGTTTTATCTGTATTGTCTTTTGATTGATAAAAAAGAGATAGGTTGTTATTAGGTTACTCTATCCCTATATTTTTCTGCCAAATATACCATATTCATTATCTATCTTAATTATTTGTGCAAAAATTCTTTGTTAAAGTGAAAACTAGGGTTTCTCGAAAAGTTAGTGTTTTTTGTGAGAACTGCTTCTATTTTATGAATGTTAAACGAAAATCAATTATTTTCATTTTTGAATTATTTCATAATTGCAATTTTAGGTGTCATTAAGTTTGAAGAATTAATTTTTCAAAGCTTTGATTGATTTCTCCGTGCTTTAGAATTTTGAGTGATTAATGATAAAAGGTTTCATGGTTGTTTGATCCATTAAGTGAATTGAAATCTTAATTTTTATTTCTGCATCTTGATTACATCAAACTAAAATTTTATTTTTGTGGAAAACAATTTGGTGAAGTTTTGAGTTTTGCATTTTACTTTCGGAAATAAATAAAAAAAAATCTTACCTTTTTGTAAATAGGATTTCATTGAATGAAAGGAATACACATTTCATGTTCAATTGCATAAGAATTTTGAGCTAGGTCATAACATCACAAGTTTCACCTCCATTTACCTACTGAGTAAATAACTTCTTAATAACCCAACATTAATTAAAATCAGTCATAATTTTACATTTTTTAGGGTTATTTCCACCTAAATTAGATTAGGTTGAAGGCATTTGGAATGGGGAAGTGAGTAAACTTTCCAAAGTTGTGGAGAAACATTTGAATCTTGTGGCAGGGAGTAAATCCAGTTATTTCAATTTGTCTTTCGGAAGGTATTGTTACAAGAGAGTTAACCACGAGGTCATATCAGACCCAGTGGAGTGATTGACCCCACTTCATTGGTAATAGTAGAAGATTTGAATGCATTAAAAGTAATGTCGAAAGGTACTTGGGAGTCACTTGGAAGTAAACCTCATATTTACCATGTTGAGGATCTTTCAAGGGGATTGAGCCTTGCTAATTTTCCCTTGCGTGTACGTAAATTCCACGACTGCCCCCACCCCCCAAGTTGAACTATTGTAAGTGGTGAACTTAGTTACCATAATCTTATGGCTTTTACCTAAGGTGACGGCGAAGTGGAAGTCAGTCATGTACCTAGAAAAAACATTGGCTAGAATCAATTCGAGATTTTTGGAGGGTAATATTCACTCAAGATTGCGTAAGTGCAGTTACTTTCACCAGATCATGTTCATTAATTAGGTTGTCCACGAAACTGGTTCCACCCGGTTTATCTGTATACACTTGTCACCTTGATTTCTGCAACATTGGGTTTCATCACCAACTAGTGATTTCGTTGTGAAAAGGTTTTTTGCATGGTTCGAATATTTAGATTGATTAGCGCATGTTATTTATTTATTTTTTACTTTTTATAGAATTTAGGTGTGATTTTTGATATTTTGTGAATTATTAATTAAAAATTCATCGTGGCTAAATTACTGAGGAAATAACATATAATGAAAGGTAAACCCCCTGAATATACACTGAGCCAGTTAGAAAAAATTAAAATTGAAAAATCAAGATCAACATGATTTGAGACTTTCGATCAACTAGAAACATATACTATTCTTGAATCTGGAACAATAGAAACTAATGTGAATCAACCTGAAAGACTAGAATCAGACTTAGAACAACCTAAATGATTAATTACCAAAATGTTTCAAAGATAATATGATACTAGATAAATTTTGGACTCACAAATTACTAAAACAAATATTGACAAATCTAAGTCTAACGTCTTTGAACCTGAATCACCTTCCATTGATATGGCCCCTACTCCTCCACATTCATCTCGAGTGAAACTTCTTATTACTGATAGACTACCTCTTGGTCACATTAGCATCAAGGAAATTACTGAGAGCGAATATTAATAATCACTACATACACCAATTTCTACCGGTGATTAGACAATTTTTCCAGCACTTATTTTTTCTACCTTTAGATCCGACCCTTGGTATTTTACACCTTTGAACTTTTTAGGTCAAGGAATTCCATGTTACACCACTCGTTACTCTATTGTACCAGGATTTGATATTTCTAGGATGATTTATGCAAGTATGTCTTCTGATACTTCTATGTTTTCTAGTTCTCTATAATCATTATTATATGGTGGCCCATCACTCCCTCCTGGATATCAGTCACTTTCTAGGAATTTTTCTGGAGCTTCTCCTTCACTTCAAAATTATACTGTTTCAGTTGGTTTAACCGATTATACTACCCACGGCTTGATCTATGATCAATATATAAATATAATTTCCAGCAATGTAGGTGATCCTAAAGTTAAACGAATAGCTGTTTATTATCCTCTTGGGGAGAAACCATCTTATCCTCCACCTGGAGGACAACCTTTAGCTGGATATTATCCTATGGTTTGAGGGAAACCTCTTACAACAAATTATCCAAGGTACGGTTACATACCTCAAGTTGTTCTAGGTCAACCTGTTGTTTCTCAAGCCTTTGTTGGTACTCCATATCCTGGGATGAATACCATTTGGAACCCTTCATATGTTTCGCAGCCATTGCAATTTGCTCCACAAGTTCTCATTTATCAACCTATTGAGCCTATTGGGCAAATTATTAAGCTAATTATTGTTCACTGTGTTGGAATTATGATGTATGTGTTGTCCTTAATGGAAACTCACTTGTAATAGAACAAGTATATGGTAACCACACGAGTTCACAGATCAGTTCAGAGGTGACAAAGATATGGAATAGAATGACATAATTATGAGACATAGGTTTGTAGGTCAAAGATAGATGATTTATGAAGGTGAATATTTGAATAAATATACTCGGGTTGGATGAGGCCAAGTCCCCTACGGATGCAGAGATTACGAAGAAAAGTCACGTACATATTGGAACGCTATTTTATTAAATACCAAGGGTCTTTACCATTGTATTAGCCCATAATATTGATCCTCGTAATGAATATTTGATCCTGTCAAAGATTACCACTGGAAATAGCGTGTTTTTGGCTCATGGTGTTAGCTAGGGCTAAAACTATATAAGGAGGTGAAGATGAAAGTGCTAAAGGGTGCATAAGTAAGGGTTTTTTATGTATACTTCAACATGAATCATATTTGCATTGTATGGGATATAGTTGATAATTTGGTCTGAAATAATTATGCACCTATAAACACAATGATGGATCAGGATCATGAGACCTGAAATGACTTTCCATTGTATGCTATGATCATGGATTGAATAGATCTATGACTTCACACATGTTTTATCTTTGAATATTATGATCTGGGTCTGTCTGAAGTTGTGAAGGGTTGCATAATTATAGGTAAAAATTTGTAGATATGTACGTAGGTTGGTCTTAGTGAAAGTGTGTATACACGTGGGTTTGCTTCATAAAAAGAACATATGTAAAGGAGGGGTTTCTGATGAAAATATGTATGATCAATCTGATAAGTGTTGATACATTTTTGTTGTTTGTAAATGATGTATTCATGTTCATATGGGTTTAGTAGCAATAAATAAAGTTGAATTGATTGAATTTTGATTGGTTGGAGAATATCCATGTTGTAACGGGGTTCCAGAGATATGTGATATGACATAATACTTCTATATGTCTCTGAGAATTTTTTTTTTTGATTCATATTAACAACTTTCTGAATGTGGTAGGTTGATATATTTATGCAGGTTGTTTTTTATAAAATCACGTATACAGGCGGGTTTCCTTAAGTGAGGTAGCGTATATATTTTTTTTATGGATGATTAGGGATGCAATTGATTCAGTATGTTGATGCAGTATTTTGGGTTAAATTCTGAAATTCTGGTTAAATTGATCTCATTATTCTATTTGTTTTGAGTTGGTGATTGGTTATGTGACTATTTGGTTCAGTGATTAATTGGTTCAATGGTTGTTGTCATTAATTTATTGGTTCAGTGGTTTTTTTCAGTGATTGGTTTAAAACAGTGTCCAGCTTTAGTTTTTGATGTTGCGCTTAAATGATATTAGTGGGTTTAGTATTAAAATTTGATGAAAAGTAGCCTACAAGTTATGATATATTGAATTAAGTGGATCTAGTGTGAAAATTTATGAGACGTGGTCCACGGATGATGCTGACGGTTGGAGCCTTTAGTGAGGAAGTCAAAGCTTCATACTAGAAGTAGTTGGTGATCATTGTTGGTGCATTACGATGAATATTTAAAAGAAATCCTAATGCCTACATTAATCATCAACCTAGGGTATGTCTGTTTATTTCAAGAGTTTTTTGCATAGTTTATGCAAGTGAAATTAGAGGTTAATAAATTGAAATCGTTGCAAGAATTAAAGTCTAATTCTCAAAGCTAAATCAAAGAAATTATGAAAGAAATCATTAAATAACTTAATCAATAAAATTAATTTATTTCTAATTTGTTCTATGGAAGCAAAAAACTGAAATGTAGAGCTTAAAGGAATTCACAATTAACTAGAATTAGTAATCAACATCTACATCTGTCTATTTAACTTGATAGGGAATACTACATTAACTGAACAATGAGTAACGCAGTCATGCTCTACAATTGAAATTCTCAATGAATGATCAACCAAACAATATCTCTCAGAATGAACAACAATTGAAAAATTCAAATAACTCTAGTAAATGCAAGAGATATCATTCATGTGGAAAATTAAAGCGATTAATACTTTAAATCATTAGAAATGCAAACCATTCAATGTTTATGAGATTAAAATCAATCACAATTCTGCAAAACAAAATAATGATTAATTACAAAATAGGAAAATAAGAATATAACACAAGATAGTACTAGAGCTCCTACTGACTCAGCCCAGAGCCTCCAGAAGTCTCTGCTAGAAGATCTTTAGAACACGATTATGGAAAAACCACTATCTCTTTCATTAAATTAAACAGTCACGATACAACATCGCTGAGCGTGAAAGCTTCTGTTCTAAAGGAATGTAAATAAAATATAATTAGAACATACAGGTCAACCACTCCCGTTCTATTCCACCTATTAGTATTTTATATCCTACAGATAAACAGAACAGAAAATAGCTAATCCTCAGGATCAGGAGATCCTGAGGATTTCGCAGCTGCCTAACAGTTTGCATTATCGAATAGGCGAGATCTTCCTCATTATTCACTGGTTTGTATGAACAGAACATGATCTTTCCCTTTCCTTGGCTGTTGTTATTCAGTTGTTTGAACATCAGTTAATTGGTTTAGATTTCCCGCACATAAAACTAGCGAAAGTTAGCATTTATGCCCATAATCACATAATTTGTTGATAATTAGTTTTACCCTTTCTTTACAATTAATTCTTCAAGATTTATTTCCAAAGTGAAGGTAAATACATGAAAGTTAGTAATAAATCAAGCTAATTATGAGGGTAAAACATACCTTTTTCATGGCCCAACGTACTCCCCATATTACCTTATTGAATGTCCTCATGAAATGCGATGGTTGAGGTGTAACAATTTCAAGGACTAGGTAGGATAGACTTCCTCCTTATATAATCTAAAACCATGTTTATGTTTGGCTTTTTAAGAAGCATAATTTACATGACCCTCTGGAAGATCATAGTCATGGTGATAGCCCTTAGGAGTGTACCATATGATAGGGCACCTGTAGTGGCACCCTATCCATGTAGGACCCATTCATAAAATTATGTTACTGTATGTGTTAAAATGAACTATAGCTTCTTTAAAGTTCCTATGATTAAAGGGCTCCCAATTCTTAACATTGTTGGTGGATTCCTGCAATATTTTCTTAGCTACTAACAAATCATCTTCTCTAATCTCTTGAAAGTATTCTCTCCTTGATTGTACAATGTCATTATGGAGTGGTCCCAATTTAGCTATGACCCATTCCTGTTTCATGAATCTCTTATGTTGAGTGAAGACATGTAGAGTTTAAGTGGGTTCTCCTCTAACCCAGAGATCCAAGCCATGTTCCCTTCTTTGAAAAATGTTAGAGGCTTTAGACCAATTGATTTGATTGTTAGAAAAAGAGAGGAATGCTTGAAACTAGATGTCTTCTATGATGGGACTAGGGATACTATCTCACTCATCTTCCAAAAGAAATTGTGTAAATATAGTTCACAGAAGAGGTTTTGAACCTTCTCATTCTGTTCCCCACAACACTGGACAAATTATGCAGTGGTCTTAAAATCGATGGGTTTCCCTTCTCTAATGGATTTCACTTTTAATAACAGATATATTTCTAATAAAAATAAAGCATAATTAGTAGCAGGTGATCTACAAGACATGACATATCAGTAAAGCGACAAAATAGTATTTGTTTGCTTCGTGACTTGTTCAAGTTGAGCTTGTGCTTTCTTCACCTTCTCCTGTTCACTTCTGAAGTTGGCAAAAGTCTCGTCTTCGGTTGCAGCAAGCTTGTTGAATTTTTCCACCAACTCCTAATGCACCTGTAGTGATACCACTTCCTTCTTATATTTAGCCAATTCCTGTCGGGTCTATGTCAATTCATTTTGAAGCCTTGAAATGACAACTTATTTTATCAAAGGAGTATAACAAGGTGTTTCATCTGTCTGAGTCTCCTTTGTCTGTGTCTCCAATTCTGTTTGGGTTTTATAAGTGTCAGTTTCTTTTTTAGGCTTCCAGGCCTTATCTTCCTCTTTTAACCATTCCATTGATTTCTTGACTTTTTTCTTTAGTTTCTTGTATTTCTTGCACAATTTACTTGAATTATCTCTAACTGGATTATTCTTCTTTATAGGTTTTTCAGTAGAAGAGGGCACAATACTTTTTTTAGGCACAGGGGGAGTTGTGCCAATTTCTCGGCCATAATATAGTGAGACAGTTTTTTCTTCAGGGAATAAAGGGGTTGTGCCTATATCAGTACTTTGGTCCAATGGGACGGTGTTTTCTTTAGCAACCATAGAGGTTATGCCTATATCAGTACTCTGGTATAATGGGACAGTATCACTCGACTAGTTTTCAGACTCAGTATTTCTCTTTGCAAGGGTTTCTTTTTCCAAATATTAATTACCACAGGGAGATCAATCCCTTGAATCTCGCAATTCCTCCTCAGACAGTAAAATCTTGCTGTGGCTAGAACTACCAGTAGAGGTAGATTGGTATAAGGGGTAACTATGTCCCTCAGAATTCCTAAAGGGATCTCTTTCTTCAAGGAATGCACTCATACTTTCCATCACTCAGACCATTTCTTCCTCATATCCTTGTAGGAATTCATCTTCCATGTTTAGAGGCATTGTATGAAATGGACCCACCTCTTTGACCACAGTTGAGGTGTCTTGTCATGAAATTAACCATTCAGAGCATATTCATTTCACTGGACTTAAGGTCGAGGGATGATTCATTTTTCTTCTAGATTTCTTTCGAACTGATATTGCCCTTCTTGGTTGGTCAATTTCTCTATTATCAAGATTTTCTTCTGCTGGGGTTAGGACAAAGTTTAAAAAGCTATCCCACGTTAATTTATGTTGATTTAACTCATGAGTGACAGTCATCTTTATCAGACCATGATGGGTGATAACTATATGTCGATTCTTAGCCCTCGTAACCTGACTAGATATGTCATGAAACAAAGAATTCAAGAAAAATGGAAAATTAAATTAAATTTTATGTTTGAGTATGGATAGAAGTTTGAGTTGTCAGGGTTTTACCAAGTCTTGGCATCTGTCACACGTAATATAATTATGAGCGATGACTGCCAGTTCTTGCCATGGTTCCTTTAAAGTCGCGAGGTGAATCCCTTTTCCTTTGTGTACCAAATTCTCGTCTGTGTCTTGGAACACTACAAATGCCTCATGTAAGAGAACGTGCTTATCATTCGACTTCTTTCCTACTACTAGAAGTCCAGAAACCTCAGCTATTACAGTTTTTGATACTTTTATATCTCTGCACTTCACAATTTTATGTCCATCCTGCAGGTTCTGTAGGAATTCTAGTGCTATTTCAGTGTGGAATCCCTGTAATTTCTCCAGATATGGGAGCCATCCAACGCTATGAAGGATAGCACGATCCTGTTCTATAATATTGAGTATTGTGGGCTTGTTACAGACAGATCTTCCACCCATGACTGCTGTGTCTCAGAGACTGAATTCACACTTCTACATGCACTACTCATGACTTCGTAGATTTGGAAAAACACAACTAATGCATGCAAATACCTTGAAATTGTTAGAAAGAGTATAATTGAAATTATATTTATCTGTCATATTAGCAGCTTTTGGTGGATTTTTACGATTAGTTCACATGATTTCTCATAATGTACACATTTCGCCCCTCCAATGAGCGAAGGACATCCACACCCTTCGATCGTAGAAAAAGAGGAAAGGCATTGAGGATCATTAATGCAGGGGAATAATAACCAGAGAAACGTACATTTTCGTAGAAATCAATCAAATCAGCTGAAATCATAAGGAAGGTGGGGAAATGATGAAAAAGGAAAAAAAAAGAGAAATAATTGTTATGAGAAAAATATTTTTGGTTTGATAGAAAGTTTTGATAGAAACATGATAGGTAAAGAGTGGTAACAGCTGCTAGGATTAAGTGATCAGGCATAATTAAATTAATTCATATGAAAATGTAGTTTTACCATGCATACTAGTTATTATAAAGATAACACTATTCAAATGATAAGTTCTCCTTTGGGAATGGGTTGGTAAAAATAATTGAATATAAAATGATTGGGTGTTATCATGAAACTCCAATGACACACATGGAGCCACTGCTACCAGCAAACATCCATACCCTCGATAGGGTTTCTTTTTAACCCAAAAATTAGACATAATCCTCTATTTATTATTTACATAGGTTAGTTGTTCTTATGGAGAGGCGACTGTGCTGGCATGTTAACTAGATAATAAGAATGCCATTCACTAGGCTTTAACAAAGTAATTAAGTCGGCTCGTGATGAGACCTCCTATCCTTCAGGAATTTTTTCTTTCCTATAAGGTCATTTCCCTGGTGTGGTGGCCATTATGGGAATTTTACTTGTTATCTCCTTATTATCATGGTAGGATGGCTCATGATGAGACTCTCTATCCTCTCTAAAATATGTTCATATTATTTTCATATCTCTATATTTTTTGAATCATAAATAGAGGGAGGCTCATTAACTCCTTAAGAGTTAGGGATGGTGTGAGGAGTGAAAACAAATGCCAATAAAATTTACATCCTCATTCCTAAGTCACCTTGCCCTAGAAGATCAGCCATTGATAGTGTAAATAGATAAACCAACATGGTATTAAGATAATGAATCCTTTATAATATGTCAAAAGAAAAAAATATCCAACAAGGCATTATATAGTTAAACCATATCAATGTCTCAAAATAAAGATACCCATCAAAGGTAAAAAAAATCATAATTGTTATTAGTATTGCTATTTTTATCCTTATTAGATGCACATTCCCCATTCAACAAGATGATTTCCATGAAAAAAAGTATGGGAAAATGGTTATATGGCAATAAAATTGGCAAAAGTTCGTTTAGAAAGCTATCTATGACAAAAGTTCGGTTGTTCCTTTGATCTAACAATAGTTGTTCAATTGATTGAACAACAAAAAAACACAAAAGAAGAATTCGTTGTCCATTTTACTGAACTATAGGTTTTAACCCTATACAAAAATTATCTGCAAATGAATCTTAAAAACAAAAAATAAACAATAGCGAGAGAATAAAACATAAAACAGATGTATATAGAGATTTTCCCCTAGATCTCAAATCAGGACTACTAGCTTAATTTTTCACTATATTCCTTTTCTTGTTACAACACATATATATACATGCCAAAGCATTCATAAACCCCAATCCATTAACCCTAGATTAGAACATAACCGTAGTTCCCTTGATTGGATCTACAAAACACCAGGGGACGAAAACCATCATGCCCCAAAAACATGTGCAAACTCATTATGGAAAGAATATAACACATACCCAACATTCTCCCACTTGTTGCTTTTTTTCTGCAGGGGGGCATAGGAGAGGTTAGTCATTAGCCCACCTCTACAACAACCATTGTTTCTCTACACTAAGAGAAATTTTGAGTGTTCACAGACTTCGTCAATGCATCTGCAACATTATTCAAAGTGTCCACCTTTACCAGAAACACCCTTTTAGCCTCAACCATATCTCTCACAAAGTGATATTGAACATCAATGTGCTTTTTCTTTGAATGATAAGTAGGGTTCTTAGCCAACACAATTTCACTTTGGCTATGACAGTCTATCATTATAGGTCGCAACGCCAACCCCATAATTGAACACAATCTCTACAACCCAAATGATGCCTTGCTTGCATGAGTGGTTGCCATGTATTCTGCCTCTATATTTGAAAGAGTCACTACAGACTATATTTTACTCATTCAACTGAATGCACCTCCAAATAGGCTAAACACATACCCACTTGTAGATCTTCTTTGGTCCAAATCTCTAACCCATTCTGCATCAACAAAACCACGGATGTCCAAAACTCTATCCAATCCTAGTCTTCCCTGGTAGCACAAACCATAATCACTAGTGCCACGCAAATATCTGAAAACCCGCTTCACTGATGTCTAATGCTCCTTCCCTGGTTTTGACATAGACCTACTCAATACTCCCACTACATGTGCAATGTATGGTCTAGTACAAACCATTTCATACATCAGGCTACCCACTGCACTTGCATATGGAACATGAGACATATCCTCCTCTTCTTCTTATGTCTTGGGCTACTGTTCAGCAGATAGATTTACACATATACTAATAGGAACCTTCACCTATTTACTATCCTTCATGTTGAACCCATGCAATATTATCTCGACATACTTCCTTTAGTTTTACCATAGCTTCTTCTTTTCCCGATCTCTCTTGATTTCCATGCCCAAAATATAGTTTGAAGCACCAACATCCTTCATGTTGAATTTGGAGAACAATTGGGTCTTCAAATCCTAGATAATTTCTTTATCATTTCCAATCAGCAACATCTCATCCACATACAAGACCAAATAAATAACATAGTCACCAATTAATTTAAAATAAGCACAGTGATTCTCTTTGCTTCTGGTGAAGCCAAGTCCCTATATATAGGTATCAAATTTCTTATACCACATCCTTGGTGACTGTTTTAACCGATATAGAGACCTTGTTAACATGCATACAAGTTCTTTCTTACCCTTCACCATAAAGCCTTCAAGTTGCTTCATGTAGATCTCCTCTTCCAGATCCCCATGAAGAAATTTTGTCTTCACATCCATCTTTTCTACTTCCAAATCAAATGCAACAACAATAGATAAAATTAATATAATACAAGTAACCTTGGAAAGAGGAGAAATAATATCACCAAGATCAATTCTCAACACCTGGGAATAACCTTTTTCTACCAACCGATATTTTTATTTCTCCACCTTGCCTTCTACATTCATCTTCTTCTTAAACACCCATTTTCTCCCGATGGGCTTCCTTCTAACCGAAAACTCCACCAGATCCCATGCCTCATTTTCGTGCAAGGATACAATTTCATCAACCATGGCCTCCTTCCAGAGCTTTCCATCCTCTGAATCTATTTCCTCCCTGATAGTTTCGGGATCATCATCAGTTATAGCTAAAGAAAAATTTGAACCGAAAGAAGATGGACTATACCTTTTTGGTTTTCTTCTTTCTTGAACTGATCTTCTCATAGTTAGACTTTGCGACTCTTTCTCTTCTGAATCTTCTTCTATTGTAGAGTCTGATTCATCCTCCTTCAGCCCAAAATCTATCTTCTTAGGTTCCTTTGTAGGACTTCATGTTTAACAACATCTTTCACCTCTCTAAACACCACATCTCGGATGTACACAACCTTCCTTGTTTCTAGGTTCCAAAGCTTGTAATATTTTAAACCATCCTTATACCCAATAAAGATGCACCTCTTAGATTTATTATCCAACTTGGTCCTTTTCTCCTTTGGAACATGTACATATGCATCACATCCAAATACCATCAGATTTGAAAGAAAGGGTTTCTTACCAATCCATACCTCATCTGGAGTCTTATCCTCCAACTCTGATGAATGTGATCTATTAACCAGGTAACATGTAGTCTCCACTTCTTCTGCCCAGAATTCCTGTCCTAACTCGGTAGCACTAAGCATGCTTCTTGCCTTTTCCATCAGTGTTCTATTCATTCTTTCTGCAACTCCATTTTGCTGAGGTGTGTATGGATTAGTCTTCGGTCATGATATACCACACTTCTTATAGATGTCTTCAAATTCCTTCTTGCGAAACTCTCCAACATTATCTGTCCTTGAAACCTTTATCTTCTTCTCTATTTGGTTTTCCACTAGAGCCTTAAATTATTTAAATCTGTCAAAAACTTCATATTTCTTCCTTAATAAATATATCCATGTATTCCTTGAGAAGTCATCTATGAATGAAACATAGTACATAGATTTTCCCAAGGATGGAACCAACACAGGTCCAAACACATCACTGTGCACAAGCTCTAATATCTTGTTTGCCCTCTTAGCACCGGAAGGAAAACTCACTCGATTTTGCTTCCCATATACACAATGTTCACATAAATAGAAATATAGAGAGCAATTAGATATACCTTCTACCATACCATTTCCATGCAATATACGAAGGCCCTTCTCTCTAATATGTCCAAGCCTTTGATGCCATAGCATGGTATTTTCTCTAGAGACTGCTAGGCTTTTCGCTCCACTTTCAGAAACCACAGAACTGTTGCACCCATCAATAACAATGCTACCCTGAAGATTGTATAGAGTTCAAATCCAAACTCCTCACATTAATACCATTTCTCCCCGAACCATATTGCAATGATCTTTCTCGAACACTGTTTTTACACCTACATCATCCATCTTTCTTACAAAAATTAGATTTTTGGCCAATGCAGGAATATGTAGAACACCCGGAAGTGTTCCAATCTGATGCAGGGGCATTAGGGATAGTAAAATACTTTGTATTTTCTTAGACATAGAGGGGTCTCATGTTTTTAAGTTCTCTTGTAATTATTAGTATTTTTTTTAATAAAAAGTGAGGAATTGTAAATGTTCTCTAATCATTAGAGAACATGAGAGAAATGATCAGTTGCTAATGTGAAGAGATAGGCAATTTCAGTTATTTTAGAGAATTAGGCTAAATTTAGGATTTTTGAGAATTTTAAGGGTTTGTCGAGATGTAAGGGACCTGAATCGATTTAGGTCATCACTGTGTATAAATGTAAGCCCGAAAGATAGTGTAGGGGTGGAGAGCTAGAGAGCTGTTTAGAGGGAGAGTCTTATTAAGCCTACGAGAAATTATGAAACAGGCCACTGTCATGAATATCTGGCCAAGACTGAGGGGCTTTTTCAACTGATGAAATTTGTATATATTATGAAGGAATTCATTCCTGAATGTATGTGACTGTGTGTTAAGTTTGACTTGCATTTTGGTGAATCGATCACTGAAAGGATTGATTCCTGTAGGGTTGTTAATCGCATGTCTTAGTTTATATATATGGCATGTTAGATGTGCTCTAAAATAAATCGAATTGTGAGCTCACTGTATGGCTAAGAGAGGATTTGATTCTTTTTCCTGAGTTATTTTATTGTGGAAGGATTTGGATTATTACTCCCTGTGTAAAGAACCAATTTTTGTTCTTTCGAGCTTCCTTGAGTCATATGTTTATATAAGTCGATGTATGAAATAATCACACACTAATATTGTATGAAGAGGTTCTGCTTAATTCAGAAATCCATTCTGAATTTGGTAAAGACTTTGTGGAAGAGGTCGTTGAGTTCGATTCGGGTGATAGACATCGGTTTTGCCATGTCCACGATACCGTAATCAACGAAGAATGAAATCTTGGGTGAAGTGTGACAGAAGTTGATGATGTTGTGACCTCTTGGACGAGTGCGCAATGAGATCCCTGGTTGTTGAATGCACATTTGAAACTCTGTTTGGATAGAGTCCGATTCAACATAGGCGGAAATTATAATCTACAATTAAGTATGTTGGTATGGCATCGATTCTCTAATTGTGTAAACAAAATCAAACTGTATTTTGATCGATTTGAAGCCATGAATGGATTGATAGAACAAACACAGGTGTGTTGACTGATGCGAGTAGAACTATGGAGAAACCGTGAACCAGAATGAATATCGCATTGATGAACCTATGAGAAAGACGAACGGAACCGTGAAGAAAAGAGACGGAACCGTAATTGGTGCATAGTAAAAACAGAGTTGAAAACCCAGCGGGTTCGCGCGATTCAAAAGTGGTAAGTTGATTTTGGGAAAAAAACGTGGTTCCATTAGTCGTTGGACGCGTGGAAAAGGTGGTAAAGCCAAAACAGCTTTTATCGTGTTTTTTTGGAGTTAAAACTCAATCGTAGGAAAAACGCAATATTCGTTGTGTCTGTCCGATTTCCAGCATTGGAAGATCTACGGTAGTCATATTTTCACGGCGTATGAAGGTTAGTGAGGTATGTATTATAGGTTGCTGTGGGACCCAATTACATTGCGGATTTGGTTTGATATGCATTAAGGTTGTGGGACCGAAAGGTCATATGAATGTATATTAGTGCTAGGTTTAAGTCCAAGGGAAAAGGATGTTATAGTGGCTTGAAAATAGTGGTTGAGCGTTGATTATATATATTGGCATGAGGTTTTAATTCCCAAGTCGAACCTTGGTAGGTCATAAGATATTAAGGTTTCTTAACATTTGAATTGGTGTCGGAATATCCATTGAGATATATATATTGTTTGACGCTGAAGCGAACCCTGTAGGGATGAAATTGTGTATGGGGTGAGCTTGGCATATAATATGTTGGGTTTTATAAAATTAGTTCGGATAGGAAATAAGCAATAATTTCAACTTTGGAGTTAAGCCAAATTATTGTTGAATATCAAGATGCATGAAATGGGTTTTAATATGGGTTAGTTGTAATGGTTGAATATTAACTCGACATATTATAAGAAGGGTCTCGACTATGGTTTTATAATCATACATGAAATGAAAAGAAGTCTTCATTGAAGACTTAGGTTGTAAGCTTCTGCCAAAGTTGTGAAACTGCCAAATTTAAAATTAATTGGGCTAGCACTAAAAGGGTAGTCTTTGATGCACATTAGAAAAAATAATGTGGGTGAAAAAATGAAAGTGAATGATATACACAGCGTTGAGAGGGTAGCCCGGGGATGAAGTGGTATCAGAGTAGAATACTTCTTTTGGAATTTAATTTTGGAATACATGCTTGATAAGAGCAGTGAGGAAAAGTTGAAGTTTTAATCTGTTTAACGGTGATTACAGAGTGATTAGATATGCAGTGAGGTGATTGTAGACTTACAAAGTCTGAATGGGAAGACAAAGTGTTTTGAAGAGTACAACATATAGAGATGCAGTACATGTGGTGAGAGAAGAAGGAAGATTAGATTCTAAGATCTGATATGCAGTAAATTACACAGAATTACAGTGAACAGGATTTGCAGAGATAAGTGAAGAACAAGACCATGCCGGGATCTTGCAGGTAAACTAATTTTAAATCTGATTTTAGATTTATGATTTCAGAGTTATGGTTTTAGAAATGTGAAGACAGAGTTTTGAAGGTGATGGCAGTGAACCTAATATTCAGCTAAAGGTTGAATAGGGAGAACAATTGTAGTGTTTTCAAGAGAAGGTGAGTTGATGAGTAGTGTTTAAATCTGGTTTGAAGAATTGTTTGCAAAACTCAGATTGCAGGCAATTGAAGAAATCTCAGCAAGGCAGATCAAAGCTTTGATAGAAGTGATGAAAGAGTCCAGCAGAGGATTCTGAAGTGAAGAAGAGAGTGTGGAAGAACCTAGAGAATTCCCAACAAAGGTTGGATGAAAGAAGAACATATGTGTTCTTGAAAAGTTGCAAAGTGAACCCTAAAGAGAGCTGGAGAGAGTGCTAAGAAGGTTCTAGAAGATAGGGGACCAGTACTTGCCAAAAGCCGGATCCAGAGGAAAGCATTGGTCAGGTAAGAAGCAACAGGAGAGCTTGTTGTTGCAGAGGCTTAGTGTAGCTAATAAGTGAGGAAATCATGAAGGAGAAGATGACTACTGGTAATCATAGCAGAGATTGCAAAGGTTTTGAGAGAGGCTACAACAAAAAGGAGAAATCAGATGCCAAGGAAAATGGCATGAGGCAGAAATTAACTAATGCAGAGTATTGGAAAGAGATCGCTCAGATCGGTAAGCAGTTTTATAAACTAAAGAGGATGATAGAGGAAAACTAGAGAGTTGGTTGGCTCATGAAGAAGAGTGTGAAATGGCAGCCATTACAGTTGAGGTTGAGGCAAAATGAGATTGCCTTATTGAGAGAAGAACTCAGAGTTCTTGAGTCAAGGATGGAATTTGAAGATTCCACATGCAAATCGATTGAAGGGGAAATGCTTGAGAAAGAAATCAAGACTGAAAAGTCTTGTGGTTTTGAAACTAAAGAGTTGTGTATTTTTTCAGGTACACCACAAGGAGATGAGAAAGCTTTAAGGTTTGCTGAGGAGGAGAAATTGAATCTGAAATCTGTTTAGATCAATGCTGAGATAGTAAGATCTTAGAAAGAAGACATGAAGATAGAGGAGTCTAATGAGGATATTCAACAGAATGTTGAAGCAGAGAGGGAAGGACTAGCAGATGATTGGTCAAGAACAAGAAGAGGTATAAGAGGTTGTGCAAGGTTCCCATAATATACTCCAATTGAAGTTTTTGAATTGTATAGAAGGTTGGATTTTTAGAGGAGAGAATTAGAGAAACAAAGAACTTACACACAAGAGAATTTGCTGAAGAAGCAAGGCATAGGAATTTTCATGAATGACAATCAAAGAATAGAGGATAAGAAAATGATTCAACAAAATGAAGGAGTTAATTTTGGTGAATCACAACAGAAGAGCATTCATGAAGCAGAGGATGGAGAGAAGGAGAGGCTAGCTGACAGTCTCATGAGAAAATCAACATATTGATGTGCTGATAGAGGATTCAGAAGGAGGTTTTGAACAACATAATGATGTGTTTTCGGAGGAGAAAAAGGTATTAAGACCTTGGAAATTTACTGTTGATGATTCATGTGTTGATCATGCAAGCAGAGAGGAAGAACAACAAATGGAAGTTGTCAGAGAATTGAATGAAGGGGAAACTATGTTGGCTGAAAGCATAGGGAAAGATCATCATTTTAAGTGGAGATAACTCCGGCAGCTAAGGAGAAAGATAATGGAGATTTTCTGAGTCTTGAAAAGGGCTGAGAACTAGAGAGAGAAGAATTGGTGACTAGGTCATCAATTGAGACCATTGGGTCTTTTGATTTTAATGATGACAATTTGATTGTGCTTACAGGTGAGGCAGAAGGAAATCCACCATTTGGAATTGCCTTGAGAGAATAAAAATTGTTGCAGAAGAAGGAAGATGAAACAGTCATACAAAAAATTGTCACTGTTGGTGACAGATAAAAATTGGCTTATATGGTGGGTCAAGAGCAGACTGTGGGGCAGATTATTAAAACTAACATAGTGATGAAGGATCAGAATTCCATTCCGATATAAGATGAGAATGCAGTGGTTGAAGAACTTGGTTTGATTGCCAGAATCAATCAAGATGATGAAAGGAAATTGCTGAAGATTGCCCAAGAAGAAGGAAAAGATGTTGACACTGAATTACAGCATGCTAAGGATGTGAAACAAGAACAAAAGAGATGGCTGAATTGTTTGCTGGGAGAAATTATGTAAGAGGAAGAGATTGCAGACACTAGAATGATATTTCCCAAAGCTGTGAAGGAAAGAGAAGCAGATACTAGTTTGCAGAATTTAATTATGGTTACTAGTATGTAAAGAAAATTAAATGAGTAGGTTACTGCAGGTGAAAATCTAATAGATGATTTTTTTTCTAAGAGTGAATTTGTAGATGATGAGCAAAAGCATGTTGCAGAGGGAGATGAAGTTTGGGAGGAAGTGACACCCATGGTGGCACCTAGAGCAACATGGGTAGTGACATTTGCAAGAGTAAAAATAATGTTAGCCACAATCAGTGAAGAAACATTGACAGCAGCAACAAAATTTTTGAAGACAGTAACAGTAGCAGTATTGACAAAAAGAAGATTTGAAGGCAACAGTGGATAGAAGAATTCCTAGTTAGAAGATAAGCTGGACATGGAGATTGAAAACATCAGAAGACTGATGATGAAGGTGTCTCGGAAGCAACAGACAATAGCCAGAAAGTAGAAGGGTCTTAGCAAAGGAAAGACAAGAAGAGGTTGTGAAAGTAGAAATGGAGGTAAATTACAGAACAGGATATGGAGACCTGGAGAAATGCAGATAAAGGATGATGCAGCTATTGGGAAGCAGCAAAACACAGTATGGGATCCAGGAGGTAGAGATTAAAGATACATGATTAGGAGATCATGAACAAATTGAACCTTGGTAGTCTGATGCAGGGGCATTAGGCACAATAAAATACTTTGTATTTTCTTAGACATAGAGGGGTCTCATGTTTTTAAGTTCACTTGTAATTATTAGTATTTTTTTAAATAAAAAGTGAGGAATTGTAAATGTTCTCTAATCATTAGAGAACATGAGAGAAATTATCAGTTGTGAATGTGAAGTGATAGGCAGTTTCAGTTATTTTAGAGAATTAGGCTAAATTTAGGATTTTTGAGAATTTCAAGGGTTTTTCGAGCTGTAAGGGACCTGAATCAATTCAGGTCATTACTGTGTATAAATTTAAGCCTGAAATATAGTGTGGGGGTGGAGAGCTAGAGAGCTATTCAGAGGCAGAGTCTTATTAAGCCTACGGGAATTGTGAAACAGGCCACTGTCATGAATATCTGGCCAAGACCGAGGGGCTTTTGTGGCTGATGACATTTGTATATATTATGAAGGAATTCGTTCCTAAATGTATGTGACTGTGTGTTAAGTTTGACTTGAATTTTGGTGAATCGATCACTGAAAGGATCAATTCCTATAGGGCTATTAATCACATGTCTCAGTTTATATTTATGGAAAGTTAGATGTGCTCTGAAATAGATCGAATTGTGAACTCACAGTATGGCTAAGAGAGGATTTGATTCTTTTTCCTGAGTTATTGTATTGTGGAAGAATTTGGATTATTACTCCCTGTGTAAAGAACCAATTTTTGTTCTTTCGAGCTTCCTTGATTCATATGTTTATATAAGTCGTTGTATGAACTAATCGCACACTAATAATATATGAAGAGGTTCTGGTTAATTCAAAAATCTGTTCTGAATTTGGTAAATACTCTATGCAAGAGGTCGTTGAGTTCGATTCGGGTGATAAACATCGGTTTTGCCAAGTCCACGATACCATAATCAATGGAGAATGAAATCTTGGGTGAAGTGTGACAGAAGTCGATGATGTTGTGACTTCTTGGATGAGGGCGCAATGAGATCCCTATTTGTTGAATGCGCATTTGAAACTCTGTTTGGATAGAGTCCGATTCAACATAGGCAGAAATTGTAATCTGCAATTGAGTATGTTGGTATGGCATCGATTCTCTAATTGTGTAAACAAAATTGAACTGTATGTTGATCGATTTGAATCCATGAATGGATCGATAGAACAGACACAAGTGTGTTGACTGATGCGAGTAGAACTGTGGAAAAACCATGAACCAGAATGAATATCACATTGTTGAACCTGTGAGAAAGAGGAATGGAACCGTGAAGGAAAGAGGCGGAACCGTAATTAGTGCATAGTAAAAATGGAGTTGAAAACCCAGTGGGTTCGCGCGATTCAAAAGTGATAAGTTGATTTTGGGAAAACAAATGTGATTCCATCAGTCGTTGGACGCATGGAAAAGGTGGTAAAGCCAAAACAACTTTTATCGTGTCTTTTTGGAGAGTTAAAACTTGGTCGTGGGAAAAATGCAATATTCATCGTGTCCGTTCGATTATCAGCATTGGAAGATCTATGGTAGTCATGTTTGCACGACGTACGAAGGCTAGTGAGGTATGTATTATAGGTTGTTGTGGGACCCAATTACATTGTAGATTTGGTTTGATATGCATTAAGGTTGTGGGACTGAAAGGTCATATGAATGTATATTAGTGATAGGTTTAAGTCCAAGGGCAAAGGATGTTATGGTGGCTTGACAATAGGGTTTGAGCATTGATTATATATATTGGCATGAGGTTTTAATTCCCAAGTTGAACCTTGGTAGGTAATAAGATATTAAGGTTTCTTAACATTTGAATTGGGGTCGGAATATCCATTGAGATATATATATTGTTTGACAGTGAAGAAAACCTTGTAGGGATTAAATTGTGTACGGGGTGAGCTTGGCATATAATATTTTGGGTTTTATAAAATTAATTTGGATAGGAAATAAGCAATAATTTGGAATTTCGAGTTAAGCTGAATTATTGTTGAATATCAAGATGCGTGAAATGGGTTCTAATATGGGTTAGTTGTAATTGTTGTATATTAACTCGACATATTATAAGAAGGGTCTCGAATATGGTTTTATAATCATACATGAAATGAAAAGAAGTCTTCATTGAAGACTTAGGTTGCAAGCTTCTGCCAAAGTGGAAAAACTACCAGATCTAAAATTAATTGGGCTAGCACTAAAAGGACAGTCTTTGATGCACATTAGAAAAAAGATTGTGGGTGAAAAAATGAAAGTGAATGATATACATAGCGTTGAGAGGGTAGCCCGGGCATCATAGCCCTTCCACCTTGCAATTTCAGCTTGACATTTCCACGTCCGACAATTTTTTCCTTCCTACCATCCCCTAAGAAGACATCACCACCATCATACTTCTCATACTTGCAGAACCACTCCCTATGGGGAGTGAAGTGAAAGGATGCACCTGCGTCAATCAACCATGACTCATGATATACATGTGTATTTTCAGAAGAAGCCAAACACACATCCCCGCCTTCATCCGAGGTCGTTTTTGCCTCTACAGAAGGAGCATCATCAAATCCATTTTCTTTATTAGGAGCTTTAGATCTATAGTCCTTTTTTTAGTGCCCTTCCTTTCTACATTTTTAGCACACCTTTACAAAATTTCCTCAAGATTTAGATCACCCTATAGATTTATATCTCTCACTCAAAACCTTATTCTTGTTTCTTTTCAGGGACCTTCCTCGTACAGATAAGGCATATCCATTGTAAGCCTCCATGTTTCTCCGTCTCATTTCCTTTGACTGCAAGGCTCAGACAATTCCATCAAAATTGAAGGTATTTATATTGTTATCTATTGCAATAACCAGATTGTCCCACTAATGTGGTAGATAACAAAACAAATTGATGCATTTATCTTCATATGATATTTTAATATCAACAGATAAAAATTGACTTACCATAGTATTGAAGGAATTCAGATGCTCTATCACTGAGTCTCCATCCTTCATCCCCAGGTTATACAAATTTTTCCTCAAGAATAATTTATTCACCAGAGACTTAGATTGGTACAAAGTCCCTAACTTGCCCCATAAAGTATTCGTCGTAGCTTCCCCAGATACATTCAACAATACTGAATCTGAGACACACAATCGTATTGTGATTTTTTCCTTCCGATCCAACTTCTTCTAGTATTCATCTTACATTGTCATTTTTTTAGTACCCAGAGCTACCGCGATCCACTGATCTTTATCCACCAAAAGATCTTCCATATTGAGCTTCCACAGCTCAAAAATCTGACCATTAAGTTTATCTATCTCTATATTTCCACTTCTCACCATCTTATTTAACCACAAGCATCGATCTGATAGATCTCCCACTAAACAGGGTGTACCACAGGCCCAAGAAAAAAACCCCTCTGCAGCAAAGGCATACCCTTGAAGTCAAAACAACTTTGATACGAAATGTAGGTTTAAACCCTAGACAAAAATTATCTGCAAACAAATCTTAAAAGTAGAAAATAAATAATAGCAAGAGAATAAAACATAAAAAAAATATACAAAGAGATTTTTCCCTGGATCCCAAATCGGGACTATGAACTTGATTTTCATTATATTCCTTTTAGTGTTACAACGCATATATATACATGTCAAAGAATTCATAAACCCTAATACATTAACCCTGGGTTATAACATAAGTGTAGTTCCCTTGACCAGATCTAAAAAATATCAGGGGTCAAAAAACATCATGCCCCAAAGCCATGTGCAAGCCCATGCAAAAAACCATGGGCGGGTCCACCCACCGAAAAACAGGGTCCAAATTTTTTTTCCTGTGGCCCTGCCCTGCCCCCCTTCTAACCCCCCTGTTGTGCCTGGTGCAACATACATGGGGGGGTATCACCCCCCGCGCATGCAACTAATCATGGAAATAATATAACACATACCCAACAGGATCCAAGTTCAACTTCTGATGCTTGTACCTCTTCAATCAACTCAACTTCTTGTACAAATTATAGCTCTTCAATCTCAACTTCTTAAGAAAAATATTGAGGTTATTCAAGTACATAAATGAGTAGAATTTTGGGTGAGGATGATGCTCTTTCAACTCTCCTTCTTCTGGTCCTAATCTCAGGACCTGAACCCAACAACTTCCCTTCACCTTTTTGCAACTTTAACCTTGTCACCATCACAAATTTGTAACCATTAACTTGCACAAAACTTCAAGCAACTATCAAGAAAATAACCTTAGCAACCTTGTGGTCTAATACCAACTTGATCCTTATTTGAATGTTATTTTTGTTCTACTAATTTCTATTTCAGATATAAAACTTATTTATTGATCTTATGCTTGATGTGCAGGTTCCCTTGTTTCCTATGTGTGTCAAAGAGGTAATTAAAACTGAATATTATGAGTGTATTTGAAATAATAAAGCATGAATTTAAATGGCTAAACAACAACAACATAAACAAAAACAAATCATAATAACTGATCCATTAAAATAGAGTTTTTATGAAGGAGTTCAGCCCTCCTAGGCTACATCTCCTTGGTCCAACTCCACAATTTGGGCCTCTGTATTACCTAAATTGTGCTCAAAATGTTGTTTACATGAATCAAATGATCTTGGAGCTTGTTACAATGAGTTTAAAATGTCAAAATATATTGTAAATGACTATTTAGTACTCAATTTGGTTACGAGATGCTCTAGGCATGGCCTTCCCTCCTGGTGGCCCTAAGCTTCAAAATTATTCAAGGCAACAAAAACCTATGTAAATGAGCTCCTATACCTATGAAACATGTTCCAATGGCTCCAAAACATCAAAATATACTAAGAATGACTCTTCTTGAGCTCAATTTTGTCAAACATTTCCTCAGTTATGGAAAAACCAAATTTTCAATTTTACCTGCAAACCCGGAGAACTCAAGTTAAGTACAACTAAATATAGAGTTTTCCAACGAAAATGGTGCTCTTCCAAATCCATAGTGAACCTAAATGCATCATTAAATTAATGATAATCTCATTTTAGTGGTGCTTAATCCTACATAGTTAGCGTTAATCGTGCTTAGGGTCAAGCCCTCCGCATTGGTCACAGGGTAGTGGTCATATGGAGAGGGGTTGGCCCGCGGGCTGGCCCCTCCATTCCTGTTGTTGGAGCTTTAAGCACATATTCCCATTGGGATAAAATTGAATAATATTCCGTGAAGGCTGACTGGGCTTCCATGTCATCAGCCTATACCTGTTCTACAATTTTTTTAATAAAGGTTTCCTTGTTATGAACAAGGATCAACAAACCATAACACCTTCATCTGAACTCGGTTTTCAACGAAACTAGTTGCACTGGATTCCTTGTGACGGAATGGTCGTTTTCATTCTGGTTTCATTCAATAATGAGAGCTTTCATTTTTGAGCTAAAATACTGAGTTTCTCATCATTCCTCCCCACTACAAGCATTTTGGACCGCAAAATCTCTTTGATTACTGATTATATGGATGAGGGTATTGTTCTATGACTCTTCCACTCTCTATCCATTGAAATTTTCCCAATTTCATCATTTCGAGATTTTAACAAAAAGTCAACTTTTTCCTTGATTATTGTGACCTTCTCTTCCTATCTTTGATATTGTCATGGTGCAATATTTCTGAATTTTCATAAAGAAAATCTATTCGTGGAAGGAATATAACACGAAAAATGGTTTTTTAGTTAATTGAACAACAATTGTTCAATTGATTGAACAAAAAAAACAAAAAAAATAAGAATCCATTGTTCATTTGACTAAACATCAGTTGTTGAGTTGATTGAACATCAACTATTCAATCGATTAAATAGAAAAAAACACACAAAAGAAAAATCCATTGTTCAATTAATAGAAAAACGAATTTTCATTCGATTGAATAGTATTTGTACAATTGATTGAACAGGAAAAACAAAAAAAACAAAAATATGATGTTCATTTGATCGAACAACAACTATTCAGTTGATTGTGATTGAACAACAATAACTCACCAAAGCGAAAAAAGAAAGAAAGAAGGAACAAGAGTTTTTTATATTTATACAGTGATTCTTATCTGAAAAAAGAAAATCATAGTTAAATGCAAGAAAATATATGCATTATTTACAAAACTGAAAAGAACATATTTTCATGAGGGAAAAGTTGTCTGGTCATTACTCCCTACACCTATAATTTGCATGGTGGGGTCTTCACATACCTGTTGGAAAAAATACTCCTTTGTGAGTGGTTTATGATAAAGACATACCCGATGTTTGTTTACTCGGAAGGAAGAGACAGACCCATCTATCATGGTCAAAGTGAGAGTGTCATTTTTATGCACTTCTTGAATTTCATAGGGGCCAAGCCATATTGTCTATAGTTTACCTGGAAAGTCTTGAAATATGGAATCATAGAGCAGTGCCCAGTCTCCTTCGTGAAACTTCCTCTTCTTGATAAGGCTTTCATAACACTTAGCCCGTTGCTGCTGAATGATTGTGGTACGCTGTAGAGAAATTAATAGGGCTTCATCTAATTCATTTATCTTTTGAAGTATTTTAGTTTGAGCCTCCGTCAAGTCTAGTCCCACTTCCTGAGCTGTTCTAAGAGTATTTATTTCAAATTAAATGGGAAAAATAGGTTCTTTGCCGAATACAAGTTGGTACGGAGAATATCCAGTAGTATTTCACCAAGTTGTGCGATAAGCCCACAAGGCCTTTGGTAGTCTACTAGCCTAGTCTCGCTCATGTGTCAAGACAATTTTAGTCAGAATTCCTTCAATGACCTTATTGGTACTTTTGACCTGCTCATTCACCTACGGGTAATATGGAGAAGTGATTCTATCCGTGATGTGGTGGTTCGGTAGAGTGGTTTTAATACTACATCCACAAATTGCGCCCCCGGGTCTGTTATCACTTCCCTAGGTAAATCATACCACATAAATATCTCAAAAATAAAATTAATAACAGTTTCTTTTGTATCTCTTGGCAATGCTACTATTTCAACCCATTTTGTTACATAGTCCGTGGCAACCAGTATGTAAGCTTTCTGGTTTGAGGGTGGATTGAAAGGACCAACAAAATCCAATGCCCACCATTCAAAAGGTTCTATTACCAATTGTGGTTGTAGGGGCATTTCATTAGATTGACTGGGGTGGTTCATTCTTTGGCAGCTATTGCAGGCCTACACGTATTTCTTAGCATCCTTAGAAATAATGGGAAAAGTGTAATACTTTGTGCCTCGTTCTGTGGCTACAAAGTGTCGACCACAAGGTTCGTCATGGCAGGCCCTGAGGATGTCAAAAATTTCATCTTCCCAGATGCATCTGCGTATGTGCATATCATTCCCTCTGTGGAATATATATTCTCCAATCTAAGAAAAGTGGGTGCTGCGTTCGACAATCAACTTCCTCTTTTTCTGTTAAATGCCTGGGCAGTTTTCCCACTACGAGATAATTTTCCACATCTGCATACCATGGCACTTTCACTGGTACAGCAAAGAGGCATTCATAAGGAAACTCATCCTCTATTTCTACTGGATCATTTATCTTTGGGACCCGAGATAGAAAATCTACGACTAGGTTCTCCTTTCCTAGATAGTCTTTAAGGGTGATATCGAACTCCTGCAAAAGTAATAGCCAACGAGTCACTCTCCCATTTATAATTGGTTTATTAGCTAAGTACCTAATGGAAGAATGATCAATATACATAAATACTTGATAGATAGTTATGTAATGTCTAAAATTATTTATGGCATATATGACTACTAATAATTCCTTTTCTGTTATTGTATAATTTAGTTCAGCAGGGATGAGATTTTTGCTGATTTACTAAATAGCGTAGGGATTTTTCTCTTCTTCTTGACCGAGAAAAAATACTATCATTGTGTCTGATGTATCTAACCATATATGGAATGGTAGATCCAATTTTGGATCACACAAAACTGTTGCAATTGAGACTAATTCCTTTAAATCTGTAAAAGTAGTGTCACACTTACCAAACCATTTAAATTCAATATTTCGAGTTAAAGCATATAGAGGCACAACAATTTGTGTTTTTTATTTATTTATTATGAACGTACGATAATATCCTGCATATCCTAGGAAACTACATACCTCTGTCTGAGTACAGGGTATGGATAGTAAGATAATTACCTCTATCTTTGTTGGATCTACCTGAATTCCAGCTGTGAAGATGTAGTGTCCTAGGATTATGCCTTCTGTCATCATCATGTGACACTTTTCATTACTCAAACATAACCTAGTGGTGATACATCATTCCAACACTTTTTTCCAATGTTTGTAGTAATTTTTCAAAATCATCCCCATATGGGGTGAAATAATCCATATAAACTTCATACCCTTCATTTATCAGATCGGCGAAAATCCTAAGTATGGCCATCTAGAATGTAGTTGGAGCGTTACATAATCCAAAGGGTAACACTTTGTAAGAAAATGTACCCCATGGGTAGGTGAAGGTGGTTCTGTCCTGGTCTTGAGGGGCAATTTGAATCTGATTATAGCCGCTGACGCCGTCAAGGAAGGAAAAGAATCATTTCCCGCCAATGTATGAAGGACATGATCGATAAATGGAAGAGGGAAGTGGTCCTTCTACATGCTTTTGTTCAATTTCCTGTAATCCACACAAATTATAAATTTCACCTCTAGCAACTTCTGAAATAGGATAAATAAAGTTCACATCTAGCAACTTCTGTAATTCCTCCTTCACGATATCTTTAAGGTGCATGTTCAATATTCGTTGAGGTTTCCTGATGGGATGAGCATCTCTTTTGGTGTCAATATGATGGGTACAAAGTTGGGGATCTATGCCCTTCATTTCTGAATAATCTCAAGAAAAATCTCCTTTGTATTTTTGTAAAATTTTAATGAACTTTTGATGTTGGTCGCCATTCAGATTGTCATTGATGTTCAAATTTTTTCCTGGTTTAATTTCAACAGGTTTTCTATTATGAACGATAGTTTTGGGTATGTGTTGGTCATAATTATCCTTTAAATGATCTTCCCGGGCCTCATTATCAAAAATTTCTCTTAGCATTTGGCTTTTTTCATTTTCTGCAGCAGCTGGTTGATTAATAAAATTGTTGATTATGTCATCTTCAGTCTAATTTCTGAGTTTGAGTGCTTCTGCTACTATGTGTGGTGAAAATATATTTTCTTCCAGGTATGTTGGTGGGTGTTTGTGAATCTTTACAATGGGAAGACCTTGTTTGGCAGGGGGATATAGAACAAGGTTTTTTACAAAATCCCCCCTAGCAATGCGCATGATGCATGTACAACAACCGATGTAAGCGTTAGCTATTGGCAACCAAGGTCAACCCAGAATCATGGGATTTCCTTCCAGTCAGTTTTTCGAATTGATGACTAAAAAATCTACCAGGTACTCCCATGAGTCAACAGAAAGCATGATATCCTATAAAGTTCCTTCTGGCTAACAACTAATAGGTCAGCAAGTTCCATCAAGGTGGTGTTTGGTTCAAAAGTGGTGATACCAAGTGTTTCACAGGTTTCCGCAGTCAAAATATTGATGGTTGTGCCCAAGTTGACTTGTGTGTTTGGAAAAGGGCAGCCATATATTTCGACTATAAATATAGCACTCTGTGGATCTTCATATTTTATCGGTGTCTCCTTGCCCAATAATAAATCAGAAAAGGTTCCTATGGCATGGAAATTTGGCAAATTTTTTGTTTTCCTCACAAGTTTTTTTGTGCACAGTTATTTAATTGTCTTAGCATAGATAGCGATGTCGTGAATGGCTTGGAGGAGTGGAATTTTAATACAAAGATTTTTAAGTTCCCCCAAAAGATCAAAATCCGGATAGACGATTGGTGTAGGTATCACTAATATTTTGAGGAATAGGGGAGAGGTATTGATAAGTTTCCCAGAATATTCTTGTTTAATTGTGCCTTCTCCCTCTCTTATTTATGTGTTGATCATAGTTGATGGATGAATTTCAGTTGGGCGTTCTAATTTTTCTTGTTTTGGGTCTGTAATTTCCCTGGGGCTAATAATGCACCCAGATCTCAACCTAAGTTCACTTCAGTCTTTTTTCTCAATTTCGAGGTCTATATTTTCAATGACTTGTATCAACTGCATCGGTATATTTTTCATATTTGGGTTCGATTGAGCTGGTAGTTGAGGGTGTATCAGAGGCTAAGAATTATGTGGTAACATATATAGAGCTAGTAATGTGGGTTGAGGTTGAGGACCCATTCCCATAGGTGAGTTGGTTATTCCAAAAGGTCGAATGCAAGTTTTGGGACCAATTGGGATTTTGTGAGGTAGAGGCGGGCAGCTGGGATGAATATGGATTGTTCTTCCAAAATGGAGGAAAGAAAGAAGAATTTGGCTAATTGCTTCCTGGAAAGGATTGAGTTGGCCAAGGGGGAATGGAGAATGGTTGGGATGGCCAGGTGGAAAAGGGTGTTTAATTTTTCCATTATGTCCTAGGGTTTTGTAGTTGATTAAATTGGGAAGAAGGAAGGAACTGAGATGGATCTTGTGACATACCTGGAGTTCGGCCTTTCAACTATCGATGTTGATTCATTACATATACTGGTTCTGTTTCATTGAAGACTTCTTTCAACCCTAGAAGTGACGAAAAGTGTTCAATGGCTTGTTATTTAGTAAATATGGCATATGTTTGGACCATGTACAATGGGAATTCTCGATGGCTATGGTTCTTTTGACAACGTGGGAAAAATACAACAAAGTTATATTCCGCTAATGCTTGCTTTTGCTTGGCCTACAAGACATCTAATTGTGTTGTGAGGGTACCCAAGAGATCAGTATCGAATTCTTCCAAGAGATTGCCGATTTTTGTTCGTGTTACACTATTGCCTGAAGTTCTGTTATTCTTGGGAGCTGAATCCCATCCTATTGGCCTAATGTGCGGGCTGCCTCTAGAGCACCTGAAACATATTGAAATAATATTGTCATAACTTTCCTGATAGATGTCTCCTTTCCCCATTAGATTTAATGTTTCTATCCATTCATCTTTCATTCATTTTATCATAGTTACTTTTAAGACATCTTTAGACAATGCAATATAAGGGGACCTTTGCAAATTGTATTGGAACCATTCAACATATTCTTCTAATGTTTCATCATCTTTCGCAGTCATGTTGAAGATTTCATATTTTAATTCTCTACTCCTGCAGTAGTCTTGATATTTAGCAAGAAAATGTTTTTTCATTTGATCCCAGTTATTAATAGTCCCTCCACCGAGCCCCATAAACTAGCGCAAAGTTTCCCCCTTTAATGTAGAGGGAAACTATTTTAATTTCTAAGAGTTAGTGGTGTAATCGTATCCCCTGGACAAACCATCAAATTCAAACAAGAAAGTATTTGGATCTTCCAAAGTCAATCCATGGAAATTAGGGATGTTTTGCTATGGAATAACTTTCATAGGGGCATTAGGAACTGGGTCAAAAATGGGATACTCCAATGTCGATGTTTGTTCCTAGGGTTGATTGTGTGCCATCTGATCAAAGATGTGCCAATAACCTTCAAGGATTTTCTGGTCTAGGAGATTAATTCAGACTGGTCTAGAAGTTAGCTTTGGAAAAAGTCTTATAGTACTATCACTATCTAGGATGACGAATGTTTATTATTCAACCAATATTTTAGGAGATCTAGGCTCTAGAGAATTTAAATTTGTTTCCACAATGCCACTAGTTTCTCCCTCTCCTTCTTTCAAGTTGCAAGAATTTCTCTCCTGTGAAGGGTGAGGATTTAAATGTTTTGTGACATGAAAGCTTTGTTCGGACCCTTTCATTTCACTATTGATCTCAGCACAAGCTGCATATGGTGAGCCTGCTGCCTGAAGGATTATAGTAGGACTCTTTTCAAAAATGGTTTTCGGTCGTACAAATACTTGAGATTCGAATTTTCTTATAATTTCGTCTATAAATGTTGTTCTTCGAAGGCTCATCGGTTCCTTGGGATTCATGTATTTGGATGGGGCGTTCAGACTTGTTTCTATATTTTTCTTTCTATACATTCATAAAAAACTATTTCTATTCAACCTCTATATTTTTGCTGAAAAGCGGGACAATGGTAAAGCATTTTTCTTGTTGGTATGAGGTTCTTACGTTTTTTTTTTAATAATATATTCTTCTTCAGCAAAATAAGAATAAAAACATCACTTGTAAACACTCTCCCCAGCAAAAACGACAAAATTTTGGTGCATTAAGATGAATATTTAAAAGCAATCCTAATGCCTACATTAATCATCAACCCAAGGTAAGCCTGTTTATTTCAAGAGTGTTCAACACAATTTATGCAAGTGAAATCAGAGGTTAATAAATCAAAATCGTTGCAATAATTTAAGTCTAATTCTGGAAGTTTAATCAAAGAAATTGTGAAAGAAATCATTAAATAACTTAATCAATCAACTTAATTTAATTCTAATTTGTTATATTGAGGAAAAAAATGAAATGAAAAGCTTAAAGGAATTCAAAATTAACCAGAATTATTAATCAACATCTACAACAGTCTATCTAACCAGACAGGGAATACTGCAGTAAATGAACAATAAGTAACACAGTCATGCTCAGCAGTTGAAATTCTCGATTATTGATCAACCAAACAATATCACTCAGAATAAACAATTGAAATATTCAAATAACTCTAGTAAATGCAAGAGATAACATTCATGTGGAAAATGAAATTGATTAAGACTTTAAATCAATAGAAACACAAACCATTCAATGCTGATGAGATTCAAATAGATTACAATTCTACAAAAATTACAAAACAGGAAAATAAGAGTACAACACAATACAATAGTAGAGCTCCTAGTGACTAGGCCTACAGCCTCCAGAAGTCTCTGGCAAAAGATCTTCAGAACACGATTATGGAAAAATCACTATCTCTTCTTGGCTACTGCAGTTCATTGGTTTGAACAACGACTAATTGGTTTATATTTCTTGCACATAAAAATAGTGAAAGTTAGCCTTTATGCCCATAATCACATAAATTTTTAATTATTAATTTTACCATTTGTTTACAATTAATTCTTCCATATGTATTTCCAAAGTGAAGGTAAATACATGAAAGTTACTAATATATCAAGCTAATTATGAGGGTAAAACGCACCCTTCTCATGGCCCAACAATCATATCGGAGTGTTGAAGCTCGCTTCCAGTAGGAGTTGTAGAGAGAGTGAAGGTTGTAGCTTTCACCAAGTGGTTTCCCACGTGCTGTTATGATTCTGCACCAGTACAAGAATGTGAGAATTTTTCCATAATAATAAGATTTGAGACTGAGATGAAAATAATAGTGGTTTTTACAAATTGGTTTTCCACCTTAAATCATTATATTCATATGTGTTTCTTATGTGTTATAGTTTGATATTTTATTACGTCACATGTTTAATACTTATTAAATGTATGATGAATCAATGATACACTAGTTTAAGTAAAGTAATTAAACATTTATTTGAATTATAAGCTTACCGGTTATATGTTATGTTCCTTAATAACAGTCGTGTACATGCGCTAGTTTTCTTCAGTCAAGTCACTTACAAAATTCATAAAAGAAAATTAAAATTTTGTATGAGTTTTTAAAATACGGATTCACCCCCCTCTCTTTGTGTTTTTCCCAAAAATTGGTATCAAAGCAGGTCCTTTAGAAGAATCTTGATCACTTGAAGGAATATCTACCATGATGAGAAATCAATACAGAACATCATCTATCAGACCACCACTCTTGAATGGAAGTAATTTAATTTTATAGAAGACAAGAATAAGATCCTATCTACAGTCTCTTGGAGCAAATGTATGGGAACTTGTTGAAGGAGGTTACCTGTATCCAGCCATAGTTCCCACAGATGCAGCAGAAAAGAGGAAATGTGAAACCATTGCAAAAGTTGTCAATGCCTTATTGGGAATCCTCAAAAAATAAAAATTTGTCAAAGTTATGCAGCTAAATTCAGCAAAGGAAATTTGGTACAAGGTCATCGAGAGCTATCAAGGCGATGACAAGGTAAAAAGTTTTAAACTCCAAACTCTTAGAGTTCAATATGAAACTCTCAAAATGCATAATGATGAGATTATTGCAAGTTTACTTCTACAAATAGATGATATTGTGAGTCATGTGAGAGACGTGGGTGAAGATATAAAAGACCGAATTTTAGTAGAGAAAATATTGAGATCTAGAACTCCTAAATTCTAGTCAAAAGTATCTACCATTGAAGAAAAGAATGATATTTAGAACCTTACTGTTGTAAAACTTCATATGATCATAAATTCATTTGAAATTAGAAAAGGAGGTCCCTCATAAATCACAGAAGTTGCATTCAAATCAAGTGCAAGAGGAAAGGAAAAGGAATAACACAAGGAATGAAGTTATAAATCAGAAGAAGATGAGGTAAATTTTGTAAGGAATCTCCAACTAGGCACCAGAAAGTTCAGAGGTAAGCCCCTTCAAGTGTTTTTATTTTGGTAGAGTTGGTCATTATGTTGCTAAGTGTCCTTGTAAAGAAAACCATGAAAATGGGAAGGAAATTTCAAAAGGAGATAGGAAACGGTTTGAAAATAAGAAAATTTATTATAATCATGAAGATAGTGATGGTTCGTCAAATATTGAAGAAGGATATTTTGATCAAGATATTAAATTACTCATGGAATTTGGAAAAGTAATAATGAGTCTGACGACAAATTTGTGGATGCTTTATAGGAAAGGGAATTTTTTATTGAAGAAATCACTCAGCTTAAAGTATGTTCAGAAGAATACAAAGTAGCAGTATATACTTTAAAGAATCAACTCATAGAAAAAGAGAAGCATACTAAGAAGTCAAAATGTCAAATAGTAAGTATAAGAAAGGAACTTGAGAAGATAAAATTTTTAAATATTATATTTGCTAAAGTATATGAAACCTTATATGAAATTATCAAGGTTCAACACTCTCCCTTATTACGACAGACCTTGGATACAATGGAGAAATATCGAATACATAAAAATCCTTTGTCACAACTGGAAGTTATCTAAATGCAACAAAAACTAGTCAGCAAAGCTCCAGGCTTCAAAAAAATAATAAAGATACTTCATGGGTAAATCTTGTCCACTATAATCCAAGGGAAAACAATAAGAGAAGCATTAGTAAAAAGGTAAACAACCCTACAATATCCTATGATCACAGGAATTTCTACTTTAGTGGAAAATTCTTCTCATCCCATAATTTTGGTCACATAGTTGCTCAATGTGTTGCATACAAAACCATAATGCCTAGAGAAGAAATAAAACAAAGGAATGAGATAGGAATCAAGAAACACACCTATAATAATTTCTCACCTCTTAAAGACAAAATTAAATTTTCATTTTGAAATAACTTTGGAAATGAGGAATCTAAATGCAGGATAAAATTACAACCAAAATCTCAAAAGGAGCAAATATCAACAACTTCTAAGGTATGGAAAAGGGAGGAGTTATAACATGAAAGTTGTGGCATAGAATTGTATGAAAAAGGTCAAGAAAATTAGTGATACATTGACATCGGATGCTCAAAAAACATGACATGTGACAAACATAAAATCATTTCATACAATGCATTAGAGAAAGAAAATAGTGTTACTTTTTGAAATGACTCACCTTCTGTCATTAAAGTAAACGATCTTTTATCTAAAATAAAAAGTTAAAGATGGTAATGTTATGTTTGTTCATGGATTAAATCATAACTTGCTAAGTGTTATCGAAATTTTTGACCAAGGAAATAAGGTTGTCTTCAGATCAAAATAATGTGTGGTTCATTAACTTGACACTGGGAAGACCATAATAAAGGGAGCAATAACTCAGAGTAATCTTTATGTATTGAAAGGCATCCAAGAAAAATTTTACTTATGAAAATTAGAGGAAAACTAGTTATGGCACAGAAGGTTGGGACATCTAAGCTTCTCTCAACTACATAAATTAAGCAAGCTCAAAGTTGTTCATGATTTTCTGAATATCACCTAATTAGAAAGTACCATATTCAACTCACATCAATTCCAGAAGAAAACCAAGGTTCAATTCAATGCCAAAGAAGGATAAACAGGTACACATCTTGAAATTACACATACTAATTTGTGTGTTCTAGTAAAGAAAAATTCACCTCGAGGAGAAGAATACGATATCTAATTTATTCATGAATTTTCTAGAATGTGATAGATCATTTATTGAAATACAAAGATGAAGCATTTTATAATTCAAAGCGTTTAAAGAATTAGTTGAAAATGTGTTAGATATAAAAATAAAATGTCTCAGAGCTGACAAAGGAGAAGAATACATATGAGATGAATTATTTGATTTCGATGAAAAACATGGCATAACAAGCCAGTTTTATGTAGCCAGAACTCCTCAAAAAATTGGCATGGCAGAAAGGATGAATAGAACAATTCAACAAATGGATCATGTTATGATTGATTAGTCTGAAACACCTAACACCTTCTTGGGTGAAGCAACACATATTATAGTAAATATTCTCAACAAAGGTCATGTTTGAGTAAATAGTCTTAAAAATACTTGTGAACTTTGGTATGGTAATCCTCCTACTATAAATAATTTTAGAGTCTTTCGAAGTAAATATTTCATCAAAAATAATGATGAACAAATTGGTAAGTTTGAAGCTAGGGAATACGAAGGTTTCACAACTGATATATAAAAGGTTTCATCGAGATATGTTCAAAAGAATCATTAAGAAACTAAAATTCTAATAGAAAAGGAATCTGAGGTACAAACAAGAAGAACTCTTGTAGTATTTCCTAGCTATATAGCTTTATTATCGACTATTGAACCGTGAAATCTAAATCAAGCTGGTAAATATGAATGTTGGGTTAAGGCCATGGATGAATAACTTGATCAAATTGAGAAGAATAATACATGGGAATTGGTTCCTAGGCCTCAGGATAAAAAGGTTATTGGGACAAAATGGATATTCGAAAATAAATTGAATGAAAATGGAGAAGTCATTAGAAACAAAGCTAGACTTTTTTGCAAAGGTTATGTTCAATAATAAGGTATATAACTTGAAGAAACATTTTCACCTATTGCCAGACTTGAAGCCATAAGAATGTTTTTTTCTTTTTCAAGCTTTCGTCATTCCAAAATTTATCAAAAGGATGTAAAATCTATATTCCTTAATGGAGATCTAAAAGAAGAAGTATATATTGAACAATGAGAAGGATTCATTCTATGGAATATTGAAAACCTTGTATGTAGAGTAAAAAAAGGCTTTATATGGGCTAAAATAAGCCTCTCTGGCATGGTATTATCATCTTGATAAGAATATTCAAAAACAAGGTTTCACTAAAGGATCCACAGAAAACAACCTGAACATAAAAATAGAGGATAACAAAGTGCTAATTATTATTTTTTATGTTGATGATATCATATTTGGGAGTAATAATGAATCTGTGAGTTAAAAAATTTCTTATGTTATGCAACAAGAATTTGAAATGTCTTTAGTTGGGGAACTAACATATTTTTGTGTTTTACAATTACAACAAGAAAAATATGGCATCTTTCTCTCACAAACCAAATATATCAAGTATATTATGAAGAAATATAGGATGGAAGACTGCAAACGAGTATGTACTACAATGATGATAGGATGTAGCCTCATCTCACATGATCAATCTCTGACAATAAACCAACCAGAATATAGGTCTATGATTGGATGTTTGGTTTATCTAACAGGTGCGAGACCAGATATGATACATGCAGTTGGGATTGTTGAACGTTTCCAAGAAAATCCAAAGGAAACACATCTCCATGTAGTTAAGATAATATTCAAATATATATAAGGAGCTCAAGAATTTGGATTATGGTATCCTAAAGATATAGATCTTACCCTTCATGGATACAAAGATGTGGATTGGATTAGAAATGTTGATGACCAAAAAATCACTAGTGGAGGTGCATTTTACTTAGGGCCCTGATTGGTATCTTGGTTAAGCAAGAAACAAAATCCTATTGACTTATCTACAACAGAAGAATAATATGTGGCTATTGCATTTGGTTGCAAACAACTTCTCTGGATGATGTAGACATTACAGGATATTCAAATCAAATGTTCTCCACTCATTTCCGTCATATGTGATAAAACCAGTGTTATTAGCATTTTGAAAAATCCTATTATGCACTCCAAAATGAAGCACATTCCAATTAAGTATCATTTTCTAAGAGAATATTTTCTTGAACAAAAGGTTAAATTGGAGTATGTTCCCTCCACAGAATTTTTTTTTGATATATTTATTAAACCACTTCCAAGAGAAACACTTGAATATCTTTGAAAAATGACTGGAAATAGTATTTTCCACATCTTGTTTTTAATTGAATCTACTCATACCTTGTCACACAAGTTATATCTTAAAATTTTACCTTCTATAAATGGGTTTCATGAACTATATATATATATATCTCTGTGTGTGTGTGTGTGTGTGTGTGTGAGAGTTTCTATTCAGATAGGCATGCATATATATCTCTCTGAATAGGAAAACTTGGGTCCAACTCAAGAACAATTTTTGATATGCTTATGTTAGCTATTTAATATTCATATGTTTATTACAGTTTGCAGCTGTTACTTATAACAAATTTTGAGCACTAGTAGTTGGTTCAATATGTCATTTATCCTTTTTAAGATTGATGAAGATACTCTCATGTGTGAAATCCTGATCTGGCAGGAAACAAGCAGCATAGGTTCAGGGGGAGCTTTAGTCTTACCACTAATGATGCATTGTTAGCATTACGTTTAAGACGTTGTTGAAGATGTTCATGTGGTTTATTGATGATGCATATATGAAGACCTTTCTATGTTTACATTATGGTGATGCTACTGCCATAGATGAAACTTCATTTCCTTACTTTATGTCATGATGATATCTCACTATTAAGGTCCTTTGGTTGGTTATAAATGTCATATCTTTCATTTGATGTAAAGGTCATGTGGAGATCTATGATGTAATTATTAATTGATGTTATGTAATACCACTTGGTTGGGTGATTGAGTCATATATGTAATCCCATGTTAGGAATCTGATGATATGTAACCCCACTTCTTTGGGTGATTAATGTGAGGTCATTTTCAACTGAGTCGTAGAGTCATGTACATCATTATAAATATTTCAGAAGCTCCATTATGTGCTTAGGGGGATTATTTTTCTATCTTTTTCCCTTGATTCAAAGGGGGGGATTATCTTGGTGTTCGAATTTCGTGACTAATATGTTTTTCATATATCTATAGCTTATGGTGATCAAATACCAACATGGTTGCCATCAAGTCCAAAGGGGGGTATTATTGGAATTATGATATATGTGTTGTCCTTGATGGAAAGCCACTTGTAAGAGAACAATTATATGGTAACCGGATGAGTTCACAGACTAGTTCAGAGGTGACAAAGAGATGGAACAAAATGACAGAATGATGAGATAGAGGTTTGTAGGTTAGAGATAGAAGATTTATGAATGTGAATATTTAAAGAAATATACATGGGTTATATGAGGCCAAGTCGTGTACACACGTGGAAATGATGAAGAAAAGTCTTGAACATATTGGCAGATTATTTTATTAAATACCTAGGGTCTTTACCATGGTATTAGCCCATAATATTGAGCATAGTAATGACTATTGGATATCATCAAAGATTACCACTGACACTAGTGTGGTTTTGGATTATGGTATTGGCTAAGACTCAAACTATATAAGGAGGTGAAGATCAAAGTGCTAAAGGGTGCATAAGTAAGGGTTTTCAATGAATACTTCAATCTAAAGTATATTTTCATTATATGGGATATAGTTGATACGTTGATCTGAATTAATTATGCATATATAAATATAATGATGGATCATGATCATGAGACCTCAAATGAATCTCCATTTTAACATAGTTACTGATCAAACGAGAACTATTACCTCAAAACAAGAACTCTAGCCCAAAAAAACTCAAAAAACATGGAAAAAAAAAACCCAAAAATGAAATGTGTGTCTTCCAGAACATACTTTTCTAGGGTCTAATTTCAACATTTTTTTTAAATTATGGTAACAACCAATTTTTTTCTTGAAAAAATGATTGAAAATACACCCTCAAAACAAAATTTGTTGATGCTAGAATAACGTCATCAATTTTGTGTATCCAAAACAACCTGAAAACAAAAGTGTTGATGATGGAATAACGTCGTCAATTTTTGTGTGCAAAAAAAACCTTGAAAACGAAAAGTGATAGTGTTGGAATAACGGATTTTTCTTTTCAGGGTAAATTGTCAACAATTTTTAGTAATGACATTAAAGATAAAATATCATGACTCTAAAAAACCTTAAAATTTCAACGATAAACATGGCATTAAAGATCAAATATCATGTCTTAAAATTGCAATGATTTTTAAGCATGGTATGAAAGATAATATATTATTGTGTCTCTGAAAAGCCTTAAACATTAAAGATAAAATATCACATTTATGAAAATAAAATTCCAATGATTTTCGGGCATAGTATTAAAGATAAAATATCACTTCTAAAAATAAATAAACAAATACATTTAAAAAAACGAAAAATTCAAAAACACGCACAATCTTAAAAACGATTAACCTAAAACAAAAAAACAAAAACATTCTCAAGTTATTCAAGTACACACAAAGTGCATATCGCAAAAAGAAATGATGAAATAAAATACTAAAATAAAAATTTAAAACTCGTTAAAAAAAAAAAACAAAAAAAAATTATTAAAGTAAAAATAATAATTAAATAATAATTTAAATTAAAAAAAAAAAAAGTATATAAATATCTGAAAATGCATTTTTAGATTTAAAAAAAAATAACAAAAATCAAATTTTTTTAAATTTAAAAAATATTAGAAAAAAAATTAAAAATAATAATAAAAAACATTTTTAAATATAAAATTAAAAAAGGAAAAAAAAAAATTTAAAATTTGAAATAAACTTAAACGAAAATTTAAAAAATATATAAAGTTAAGAAAAATAATAAAAAATAATAAAAAATAATAAAAAAATTAAAAAAGAATGTGCTTGACACTGTCCGGTGGTGGTAAAACAACAATTTGTATTTTTTTTATTATTTTTTTAATTTTTGTCTTTTTCATGAATTTTTATTTTATTATTAATTTTTTAATTTAAATTTAAATTTAAATTTTTTAATATTTTTTTCTCCAAGCTCTCTGACCATATGAATACAATTTCAAGTGGTCTTAGTGGATGTTAATCATCATCATCAATTTAATTTGTAATTTTAAAGTATTTTTTATTTATTTTTATTTTTCTTAAAGTTTTAATTTAAGAAAATGTGTTTTTATTATTTATTATTTTTAATTTTGTTCAAAATTTCCATTTTTTAAATAATAAAAAAACTAATTATGTTTTTTTATTATCCTTCGAAAATGTATATATGTGTGTGTTTTAATTTAAATTTAAATTTTTATTTTTAATATCTATTTTTATTTTAAATTTGTATTGTTTTAAAATTTGTATTTTAATTTTCTTTAAAAAAAAAAATTGAATTTCTGAATTTTAATTATTTTGTATTATAGTATTTTTATTATTTTAATTTTTGATTATTTTAATTCTTTTTAATTTTTAATTTTAATTACTTTATTTTATCATTTTCTTTAATTATGTTGTTTTTTCCTTTTTCTTTTCTTTTTTAACTTTAAAAAAAAAAAAATTGTTGATTTTTTCTTTCTTTAAATTATGAGTTTTTTTTTTCCTTTTTAAATTTTTTTTTTGAATTTTTTATTTTTACAAGTTAATTTTGTATTTTTTAACACTTTTATTATTTTTTTATATATATTTTTTATACGTATTCATATTTTCTTTTTTTGTCACATTTTTATTTTATTTTTATGCTTTAATACCAAGATGAAAATCACCACTCTAAACAAAAATGATTTCTGTTGCATCAACACTTTTCAAAATTATCATGAAAATCACAACATTTTTAAACAAATGTTCATACTTGATAAATAAAATTTTAAATTGCCAAAAAACTCACCATTTTTCTAAATCGACATGACATAAAAACAAAACAAAGAAAATTTAAAGTTCCAAAAATATGCTAGAAAAACATGTTATTCTACATCACTAGTTTTCAAAATTGACATGAAAATCATGACATTAAAAAAAGACCATAAGAAAATTTAAAGTGCAGAAACTATGCTCCAAAAAAAAGGGTGATTCTGCATCACCACTTTTCAAAATCGGGTGCTTTTTTTGCTACCTTAAAAAATGGGTACGAGGTATTTCTCGTTTGATTGGTAACTATGTTTTCTATGATATGGTCATGGATTGACTAGATCTATTATTTGACGCATGTTTTTTATTGGAATATTATGATCTTGGTATGTCTGAAGTTCTGAAGGGTTGCACAATTACATGTCAACATTTTTAGATCTGTATGCAAGTTGGTCTCAGTGAAAGCACAGATACACGCGGGCTTTTGTCATAAAAAGTGCGTACATAAAGGAGGGGTTTCTGCCAAAAATATTTCTGATCAATATGATCAGAGCTGATGTATTTTTGTTGTGTGTCAATGATGTATTTATGTTGATCTCGGTTTAATATCCATTCCAGAAGTTGAATTGATTGAATGTTGATTGGTTGGAGAATATCCATGTTGTAGCTAACTATATGGGGTTCTAGAGATCTGTAATCTGAAAGAATACTTCAGTATGTATGTGAGAAATTATGGGTTTTGATTCTAATTAAAAAATTTCATAACTTGGTAGGTTGAGATGTGTAGGTTGGTTGTTATTCAGAAAATCACGTATCCATGTAGGTTTCCTTAAGTGAAGTAGCGTATATATTTTGTTTTATGGATGATTAGGGCTGCAATTGATTCAGTATGTTGATGTAGTATTTTGGGTTCAATTCTAGTATTTTGGTTACAATGATGTCACTGTTATGTTTGATTTGAGTTGGTGATTGTTTGAGTGACTTTTTGGTTCAGTGATTGACTAGTACACTAATTGATTGGTTCAGTTGTTGTTGTCAGTAATTGATTGGTTCAGTTGTTACTTTTAGTGATTTGTTTGGTACAGTGATTAGTTTCGATTTTTGATGAAAATTAGCCTACAAGCTATGATGTGTTGAAACAAGTGGGTCGAGTGTGAAAATTTATGAAACGTGGTCCAGGTATGATGTTGAGCGTTGGAGCCTTTAGTGAGGAAGTCGAAACTTCCTCTTAGTAGTTGATGATGATCTGATTAGGGGGTTGAAGCTCCGTTCTAGTGGGTGTTGGTAAACAAGAACAGGGTGTTGGGGCTCCCTTCGAATAGGAGCTTGAGAATGAGTGAAGATTGTAGCCTTTAGCACGTGGATGCCTGCATGTTGGTATGAGTCTTCACAAGTACAAGAATATAAGAAGTTTTCCATAATAATAATATTGAAGACTCAGATGACAACATCGGTGGTTCTCTCCCACATTGGGTTTCCACCTTAAATACTGGTGTTCAGATGTGTTTCTTATTTGTGATGATTTAATTTGTTCTTACTTCCCATGTTTACTACTTATTAAATTTCTGATGAGTCAGTGATTCACATTTTTAGGTAAAGTAATTGAAGATTTATCTGAATTATAAGTGTACTGGGTATACTCTAGTTTCCTTAATAAATGTCGCATACATACTCTAGTTTTCTTCAGTCAAGTCGCATGCATAATTTAGAAAAGAAAAGTAATTTTTTTCATGATTTTTAAAAATACTGACTCATCCCCCTTTTAGTATTTTTCCCAACACAAGGCATTTCCATAGAAGTCACACATCCTATCCAGGGTAGTCCAATGACTCGTGCTCAACAACCACATTGAAAACTTGCTCATAGTAGTCCACAAAATCTTGTCTAGCCTGTAGTAAAAATGTGTGTTCAACAACTGATTCCATGTTCAGGAGTATCACAAACAATAGTTCCAATAACCCCTCAAGTATCGATGGAGAAAAATACTCAGACTATCCCCAAATGTCTACTTGTCAAATTGTTTCCATGATTTAGTCTATACCATAGGTTCCTGTAGGAAAACCTAGTATGACATGTATGCAAGCACTGTATCATAGATAGGCTCTTCAAGGTCAACACCTTCAGAGTGAATTATTTCAAGGTCAACCTTTACAAGGCCAATGTTTTCAGAGTCAATTATTTCAAGGTCAACCTTTACAAATTCAACCCTTTCAGGGACAAATTTTTCAAGTTCAAATGGGTCAGAGTCCTCCTTTCTAGAATCAACCACACCCTGGTCATACTTATAAAATACTGGCTCAACCAAAATTTTGAATGGCTCATCCTCATTATCCTAGAGGTATGTGAATTCCAACTGCTCAAGCTATTCCAGGATATCCTTGGTATCCTACTCCCGGAGCAGGAATTTCCCCCCAAGGTTATCAATACCTGCAGTAGGATCTCAACCGAAATTTACCCTTTATCAGAATTTTGGATTTACCGAATTTGTCTTCAGTAACAAATGATCATATTTTTTATCTAGTGTTTTGGCCGAAAATTCATACAAAGTTTCTCAGTGACATTCCAAAATTTGAGGGAAAATCAGGAGATGACCCATCTAACCACATCATGAAATATCATCTTTGGTGCACATCCAACTCGTTAGTCGATGATTCCATTAGGTTTCATATTTTCCAGTGAACTTTAACCAGTTTGCAAGGAAAATGGCCTATCGAATTAATGCAGGCCTCTTTTGGTACTTTCAATTCCTTAGTAATTGCTTTGTTGACACATTTTCAGTTACCGATACAATATGATAATAGTACTGATATTTTAACTTCTATGAAAAAATCCTCTTCTACGTATATTTTTTATCATATACATGAATGGAGACATAGATCTCATTTAGTTAAAGTTATTATTCAAAAATAGATTTTGGTTGAATGGTTTACAAAATTTTTACTGCTAGTCATTACTGAAGATGCAGCGAGAGGTGGTGTCGTAACTAAAGAGCATGTAATTTCTCGTGTTGAGTACTTAGATCTTGTTTACACTCAATCTGGCACATTGTGTGATAAAATTCCACATTTTCCTTGCTCGGGTCAAGTGACCCAATCTCCTTCAGGATCTCACGCCGCTAATGGTTTGATTGGTTCTGTTAGACAACAATCTAAAACTAAAAATAAAAATTATAAAAAGACTCAGATTTTTGCTTTACCAGATTCACCCTAAGAAAATCTTTCTCTAATAATTACTTCTAAGATTAATGTCATAGATTCATCTAGAGAAGTTGGAAAATTGGATACATTAATTGGAGGTTTTTAGAATTCAAAACCTACAAGAAGATGACACAAATATCTTGTTGGCTTCATTGAGGCTATAAGGAACAACACTAGTCTGGTGGGAAGCAAAGACCCAAGAGAAAATGTGAGTCCATGGTAAGATATCCATTTCTTGGGTTGAGTTTATTTCTTCAATTAAAAGACCAATTTTATCCTTTAGCTTACATGAAAAAATCCATTATGAGTTGGAAAAACTTTAGGCAACTCAAGGGTTAAAGAGTTCAAGAATATACATAGGAGTTTAGGAAAAAGGCTTTGTTGTTAGCAAAAAACTTTAATTCCCAAGACACCCTCTTCAAATACATTGGGGGCTTACATTCCTATTTGGGACATACTATCCTTATGTTTAACCCAAGAAATTTAGATGAAGTTTGTGTGCAAGCCACACATATTGAAGCAAGGGGAAAGGTCATATGAATGTATATTAGTGCTAGGTTTAAGTCCAAGGGCAAAGGATGTTATGGTGGCTTGACAATAGTGGTTGAGCATTGATTATATATATTGGCATGAGGTTTTAATTCCCAAGTCGAACCTTGGTAGGTCATAAGATATTAAGGTTTCTTAGCATTTGAATTGGTGTCAGAATATCCATTGAGATATATATATTGTTTGACAGTGAAGCGAACCCTGTAGGGATGAAATTATGTATGAGGTGAGCTTGGCATATAATATGTTGGGTTTTATAAAATTAATTCAGATAGGAAATAAGCAATAATTTCGACTTTGGAGTTAAGCCAAATTATTGTTGAATATCAAGATGCATGAAATGGGTTTTAATATGGGTTAGTTGTAATGGTTGAATATTAACTCGACATATTGTAAGAAGGGTCTCGACTATGGTTTTATAATCATAAATGAAATGAAAAAAAGTCTTCATTGAAGAGTTAGGTTGTAAGCTTCCGCCAAAGTTGTGAAACTGCCAGATTTAAAATTAATTGGGCTCGCACTAAAAGGGTAGTCTTTTATGCACATTAGAAAAAATATTGTGGGTGAAAAAATGAAAGTGAATGATATACACAGCGTTGAGAGGGTAGCCTGGGCATCAAGTGGTATCAGAGCAGAATACTTCTTTTGGAATTTAATTTTGGAATACATGCTTGATAAGAGAAGTGAGGAAAAGTTGAAGTTTTAATCTGTTTAATGGTGATTACAGAGTGATTAGATATACAGTGAGGTGATTGCAGACTTACAGAGTCTGAATGGGAAGACAAAGTGTTTTGAAGAGTACAACATACAGAGATGCAGTACATGTGAGAAGAAGGAAGATCAGATTCTAAGATCTGATATGCAGCAAATTACACAGAATTATAGTGAACGGGATTTGCAGAGATAAATGAAGAAAAAGACCATGCCGGGATCTTGCAGGTAAACTAATTTTAAATCTGATTTGAGATTTATGATTGCAGAGTTATGGTTTCCGAAATGTGAAGAAAGATTTTTGAAGGTGATGGCAGTGAACCTGATATTAAGCTAAAGGTTGAATAGGGAGAACAATTGCAGTGTTTTCAAGAGAAGGTGAGTTGATGAGTAGTGTTTAACTCTGGTTTGAAGAATTTCTTATAGAAATCAGATTGCAGGCAATTGAAGGAATCTTAGCAAGGAAGATCAAAGCTTTGAGAGAAGTGATGAAAGAGTCCAGTAGAGGATTCTGAAATGAAGAAGAGAGTGTGGCAGAACCTAGAGAATTCCCAACAAAGGTTGGATGAAAGAAGAACATATGTGTTCTTGAAAAGTTGCAAAGTGAACCCTAGAGAGAGCTGAAGAGAGTGCTCAGAAGGTTCCAGAAGATAGGGGACTAGTACTTGCCAAAAGCAGGATCCAGAGGAAAGCATTGGTCAGATAAGAGGCAGCAGGAGAGCTTGCTGTTGCAGAGGCTTAGTGCAGTTGATAAGTGAGGAACTCATGAAGGAGAAGATGACTACTAGTAGTCATAGCAGAGATTGTAGAGGTTCTGAGAGAGGCTACAACAGAAAGGAGAAAGCAGATGCCACGAAAAATGGCATGAGGCAGAAATTAATTGATGTAGAGTATTGGAAAGAGATCACTCAAATAGGTAAGCAGTTTTATAAACTGGAGAGGATGATAGAGGAAAACCAGAGAGTTGGTTGGCTCATGAAGAAGAGTGTGAAATGGAATCCATTAGAGTTGAGGTTGAGGCAAAAGGAGATTTCCTTATTGAGAGAAGAACTCAGAGTTCTTGAGTCAAGGATGGAATTTGAAGATTCCACATGCAGATCGGTTGAAGGGGAAATGCTTGAGAAAGAAATCAAAACTGAAAAGTCTTGTGGTTTTGAAACTAAAGATTTGTGTATTTTTTCAGGTACACCACAAGGAGATGAGAAAGATTTAAGGTTTGTTGAGGAGGAGAAATTGAATATGAAATCTAATCAGATCAATGCTGAGATAGTAAGATCTTAGAAAGAAGACATGAAGATAGAGGATTCTAATGAGGATATTCAGCAAAATGTTGAAGCATAGAGGGAAGGACTAGCAGATAATTGGTCAAGAACAAGAAGAGGTATAATAGGTTGTGCAAGGTTCCCAAAATATACTCCAATTGAAGTTTTTGAATTGTATAGAAGGTTGGATTTTTATAGAAGAGAATTGGAGAAACAAATAACTTACACACAAGAGAATTTGCTGAAGAAGCAAGGCATAGGAATTGTCATGAATGACAATCAGAGAACAGAGGATAAGAAAATGATTCAGTAAAATGAAGGAGTTTATTTTGGTGAATCACAACAGAAGAGCATTCATGAAGCAGAGGATGGAGAGAAGGAGAGGCTAGCTGACAGTCTCATGAGAAAATCAACATATTGATGTGCTGATAGAGGATTTGGAAGGAATTTTTGAACAACATACTGATGTGTTGTTGGAGGAGAAAAAGGTATTAATACCTTGGAAATTTACTGTTGATGATTCATGTGTTGATCATGCAAGCAAAGAGGAAGAACAACAAATGAAAGTTGTCAAAGAATTGAATGAAGGGGAAACTATGTTGGTTAAAATCATAGGGAAGTATCATAATTTTAAGTGGAGATAACTCTAGCAGCTAAGGAGAAAGATAATGGAGATTTTCTAAGCCTTGAAAAAGGCTTAGAACTGCAGAGAGAAAAATTGGTGACTGCGTCATCAATTGAGACCATTGGGTCTTGTGATTTTAATGCTGACAATTTGATTGTGCTTACAATTGAGGCAGAAGGAAATCCACCATTTGGAATTGCCTTGAGAGAATAAAAATTGTTGGAGAAGAAGGAAGATGAAACAGTCTTACAGAAAATTGTCATTGTTGGTGACAGATAAAAATTGGCTTGTATGGTGGGTCAAGAGCAGACTGTGGGGCAGATTATTAAAACTAACATAGTGATGAAGGATCAGAATTCCATTTCGATAGAAGATGAGAATGAAGTGGTTGAAGAACTTGGTTTTATTGCTAGAATCAATCAAGATGATGAAAGGAAATTGCTGAAGATTGCCCAAGAAGAAGAAAAGGATGTTGAGACTGAATTACAACATGCTAAGGATATGAAACAAGAACAGAAGAGATGGCTGAATTGTTTGTTGGGAGAAATTATGTAAGAGGAAGAGATTGCAGACACTAGAATGATATTGCCTAAAGCTGCGAAGGAAAGAGAAGCAAATACTAGTTTACAGAATTTAATTATGGTTACTAGTATGCAAAGAATATTAAATGAGTATGTTACTGCAGGTGAAAATCTAATAGATGATTTGTTTTCTAAGAGTGAATTTGCAGATGATGAGCAAACGCATGTTGCAGAGGGACAGGAAGTTTAGGAGGAAGCGACACCCATGGTGGTAGCTAGAGCATCATGGGGAGTGACATTTACAAGAGTAAAAATAATGTTAGCCACAATCAGTGAGGCAACATTGACAGCAGCAACAAAATTTTTGAAGAAAATAACAACAGTAGTATTGACAACAACAACATTTGAAGGCAGCAGTGGACAAAAGAATTACTAGTTAGAAGATAAGCTGGACATGGAGATTGAAAACATTAGAAGACTGATCATGAAGGTGTCTCAGAAGCAGTAGACAATAGCCAGAAAGTAGAAGGGTCTTAGCAAAGGAAAGACAAGAAGAGGTTTTGAAAGTAGAAATGGAGGTAAATTGCAGAACAGGATATGGAGAGCTGGAGAAATGTAGATAAAGGATGATGCAGCTATTGGACAGCAGAAAAACACAATATGGGATCCAGGAGGTAGAGATTAAGGACACATGATCAGGAGATCATGAAAAAATTGAACCTTGGTAGTCTGATGCAGGGGAATTAGGCACAATAAAATACTTTGTATTTTCTTAGACATAGAGGGGTCTCATGTTTTTAAGTCTCTTGTAATTATTAGTATTTTTTTAAATAAAAAGTGAGGAATTGTAAATGTTCTCTAATCATTAGAGAACATGAGAGAAATGATCAGTTGTGAATGTGAAGAGATAGGCAGTTTCAGTTATTTTAAAGAATTAGGCTAAATTTAGGATTTTTGAGAATTTCAAGTGTTTGTCGAGTTGTAAGGGACCTGAATTGATTAAGGTCATTACTGTGTATAAATTTAAGCCTAAAAGATAGTGTAGGGGTGGAGAGATAGAGAGTTGTTTAGAGGCAGACTCTTATTAAGCCTATGGGAATTGTGAAACGGGCCACTATGATGAATATCTGGCCAAGACCGAGGGGCTTTTGTAGCTGATGACATTTGTATATATTATGAAGGAATTCATTCCTGAATGTATGTGACTGTGTGTTAATTTTGACTTGAATTTTGGTGAATCGATCACTGAAAGGATTGATTCCTATAGGGCTGTTAATCACATGTCTCAGTTTATATATATGGAAAGTTAGATGTGTTTCCGAATTCAATCAATTGTGAACCCGCGCATGGCTAGAGAGAGGATTTCATTCTTTTTCCTCGAGTTATTGTATTGTGGAATAATTCTGGATTATTACTCCCTCGTGTAGCAACCAATTTTGTTCTTTCTGAGCCTTCTTTAATTCATATGTTTATATAAGTCGTTGTATGAACTAATCACACACTAATGCTATATGAAGAGTGTTCTTGGTTAATTCAAAAATCCGTTCTGGATTTGGTAAAGACTCTGTGTGCAGGTCGTTGAGTTTGATTCGGGTGATAAACACTTCCGTTTTGCTGTCCATGATACCGATTTCAACGAGAATGAAATCTTGGGTGAAGGCGGTGACGAAGTCGATGATGTTGTGACCCTCGACGAGGGCACACGAGATCCTCGTGTTGAATGCGCATTTGAAACTCTATTTGGATAGATTCCGATTCAACATAGGCAGAAATTGTAATCTTCAATTGAGTATGTTGGTATGGCATCGATTCTCTAATTGTGTAAACAAAATAAAACTGTATGTTGATCGATTTGAAGCCATGAATGGATCGATAGAACAGACACAAGTGTGTTGACTAATGCGATTAGAACTGTGGACAAACCATGAACCAGAATGAATATCGAATTATTGAACTTGTGAGAAAGAGGAACGGAACCATGAAGAAAAGAGACAGAATCGTAATTAGTGCATAGTAAAACCAGAGTTGAAAACCCAGTGGGTTCGTGTGATTCAAAAGTGGTCAGTTGATTTTGGGAAAAAAAATGTGATTCCATTAGTCGTTGGATGCATGGAAAAGGTGGTAAAGCCAAAACATCTTTTATCGTGTCTTTTTAGAGAGTTAAAACTCGGTCGTGGGAAAAATTTGATATTCATCGTGTCTGTTCAATTACCAATGTTGGAAGATCTACGGTAGTCATGTTTGCATGACGTACGAAGGCTAGTGAGGTATGTATTATAGGTCGCTGTGGGACCAAATTACATTGCAGATTTGGTTTGATATGCATTAAGGTTGTGGGACCAAAAGGTCATATGAATGTATATTAGTGCTAGGTTTAAGTCCAAGGGCAAAGGATGTTATGGTGGATTGACAATAGGGGTTGAGCATTGATTATATATATTGGCACGAGGTTTTAATTCCCAAGTCGAACCTTGGTAGGTAATAAGATATTAAGGTTTCTTAACATTTGAATTGGGGTCGAAATATCCGTTGAGATATATATATTGTTTAACAGTGAAGCGAAGCTTGTAGGGATGAAATTATGTGCGGGGTGAGCTTGGCATATAATATGTTGGGTTTTATAAAATTAATTTGGATAGGCAATAAGCAATAATTTTGACTTTGGAGTTAAGCCGAATTATTGTTGAATATCAAGATGCATGAAATGGGTTTTAATATGGGTTAGTTGTAATTGTTGAATATTAACTCGACATATTATAAGAAGGGTCTCGACTATGGTTTTATAATCATACATGATATGAAAAGAAGACTTCATTGAAGACTTAGGTTGTAAGCTTCTGCCAAAGTGGAAAAACTACCAGATTTAAAATTAATTGGGCTAGCACTAAAAAGACAATCTTTGATGCACATTAGAAAAAATATTGTGGGTGAAAAAATGAAAGTGAATGATATACACAGCGTTGAGAGGGTAGCCTAGGCATCATAGTCCTTCCACCTTGCAATTTCAGCTTGACATTTCCACGTCCGACAATTTTTTCCTTCCTACCATCCCCTAAGAAGACATCACCACCATCATACTTCTCATACTTGTAGACCCACTCCCTATGGGGAGTGAAGTGAAAGGATGCACCTGCGTCAATCAACCATGGCTCATGATATACATGTGTATTTTTAGAAGAAGGCAAATACACATCCCCACCTTCATCCGAGGTTGTTTTTTCCTCTACAGAAAGAGCATCATCAAATCCATTTTATTTATCAGGAGCTTTAGATCTGCAGTCCTTTTTTAGTGCCCTTCCTTTTTGCATTTTTAGCACACACTTACAAAATTTCCTCCAGATTTAGATCACCCTATATATTTATATCTCTCACTGAAAACCTTATTCTTGTTTCTTTTTAGGGACCTTCCTTGTACAGATAAGGCATATCCATTGTAAGCCTCCATGTTTCTCCATCTCATTTCCTTTGAATGCAAGGCTCAGACAATTCCATAAAAATTCAAGGTAGCTATACTGTTATCTATTGCAATAACTACACTGTCCCACGAATCTGGTAGATAACAAAACAAATTGATGCACTTATCTTCATATGACATTTTAATATCAACAGATAACAATTGACTTACCACAGTATTGAAGGCGTTCAGATGCTCTATCACCGAGTCTCCATCCTTCATCCCCAGGTTCTATAAATTTTTCCTCAAGAACAATTTATTCACCAGAGACTTAGATTGGTACAAAGTCCCGAACTTGCCCCATAAAGTCTTCGTCATAGCTTCCCCAGATACATTCAAAAATACTAAATTTGAGACACACAATCGTATTGTGCTTTTTTCCTTCCAATCCAACTTCTTCCAGTATTCATCTTACATTGTCGTTTGTTTAGTACCCGTAGCTACTGCGATCCACTGATCTTTATCCACCAAAAGATCTTCCATATTAAGCTTCCACAACTCAAAAATATGACCATTAAATGTATCTATCTCTATATTTCCACTTCTCACCATATTATTTCACCACAAGCATCAATTTCGTAGATCTCCCACTAAACAGAGTGTACCACAAGCCCAAAAAAAAAACCCCTCCATAGCAAAGGCATACCCTTGAAGTCAAAACAACTTTGATACGAAATGTAGGTTTCAACCCTAGACAAAAATTATCTGCAAATGAATCTTAAAAGTAGAAAATAAATAATAGCAAGAGAATAAAACATAAAACAAATATACAAAGAGATTTTCCCCTGGATCCCAAATCGGGACTATGAACTTGATTTTCATTATATTCCTTTTAGTGTTACAACACATATATATACATGTCAAAGAATTCATAAAGCCGAATACATTAACCCTGGGTTATAACATAAGTGTAGTTCCCTTGACCGGATCTAAAAAATACCAGGGGTCAAAAAACTTCATGTCCCAAAACCATGTGCAAGCCCATGCAAAAAACCATGGGCGGGTCCACCCACCAAAAAACAGGGTCCAAATTTTTTTTCCTGTGGCCCTGCCCTGCCCCCCTTGTGACCCCCCTGTTGTGCCTGGTGCAACATAAATGGGGGGTTATCGCCCCCCGCGCATGCAACTAATCATGGAAATAATATAACACATACCCAACAGGATCCAAGTTCAACTTCTGATGCTTGTACCTCTTCAATCAACTCAACTTCTTGTACAAATTACAACTCTTCAATCTCAACTTCTTAAGAAAAAGCTTGAGGTTATTCAAGTGCATAAATGAGTAGAATTTTTGGTGAGGATGATGCTCTTTCAGCTCTCCTTCTTCTGGTCCGAATCTCAGGACTTGAACCCAACAACTTCCCTTCACCTTTTTGCAACTTTAACCTTGTCACCATCACAAATTTGTAACCATTAACTTGCACAAAACTTCAAGCAACTATCAAGAAAATAACCTTAGCAACCTTGTGGTGTAATACCAACTTGATCTTAATTTGAATGTTATTTTTGTTCTACTAATTTCAATTTCAGATATAGAACTTATTTACTGATCTTATGCTTGATGTGCAGGTTCCCTTGTTTCCTATGTGTGTCAAAGAGGTAATTAAAACTAAATTTTATGAGTGTATTTGAAATAATAAAGCATGAATTTAAATGGCTGAACAATAACAACATAAACAAAAACAAATCATAATAACTGATCCATTAAAATAGTGGTTTTATGAAGGCATTCACCCCTCCTAGGCTACATCTCCTTGGTCCAGCTTCACAACTTGGGCCTCTGTATTACCTAAATTGTGCTCAAAATGTTGTTTACATGAATCAAATGATCTTGGAGCTTGTTACAATGAGTTTAAAATGTCAAAAGATATTGTAAATGACTATTTAGTACTCAATTTGGTTACGGGATGCTCTAGGCATGGCCTTCCTTCCTGGTGGCCCTAAGCTTCAAAATTATTCAAGGCAACAAAAACCTATGTAAATGAGCTCCTATGCCTATGAAACATATTACAATGGCTCCAAAACATCAAAATATACTAAGAATGGCTCTTCCTGAGCTCAATTTTGTCAAACATTTCCTCAGTTATGGAAAAACCAAATTTTCAATTTTGCCTGCAAATCTGGAGAACTCGAGTTAAGTACGACTAAATATAGAGTTTTCCGGCGAGAATGGTGCTCTACCAAATCCATCTTGAAACTAAATGAATCATTAAATTAATGATAATCTCATTTTAGTGGTGCTTAATTCTGTAGTTAGCGCTAATCGTGCTTAGGGTCAAGCCCTCCGCATTGGTCACAGGGTAGTGGTCATATGGAGAGGGGTTGGCCTGCGGGCTGGCCCCTCCATTCCTGTTGTTGGTGCTTTAAGCACATATTCCCATTGGGCTAAAATTGAAGAAGATTCCCTGAAAGCTGACTGGGCTTCCATGTCATCAGCCTATACCTGTTTTACAATTTTTTTAATAAAGGTTTCCTTGTTATGAACAAGGATCAACAAACCATAACACCTTCATTTGAACTCGGTTTTCAACGAAACTAGTTGCACTGGATTCCTTGTGACAGAATGGTCGTTCCTTGTGATGGAATGGTCATTTTCGTTCTGGTTTCATTCAATAATGAGAGCTTTCATTTTTGAGCTAAAATACTAAGTTTCTCATCATTCCTCCCCACTACACGCATTTTGGACCGCAAAAGCTCTTTGATTACTGATTATATGGATGAGGGTATTGTTCTATCACTCTTCCACTCTATATCCATTGAAATTTTCCCAATTTCATCATTTCGATATTTTAACAAAAAGTCAACTTTTTCCTTGATTTTTGTGACCTTCTCTTCCTATCCTTGATACTGTCATGGTGCAATATTTCTGAATTTTCATAACAAAAATCTATTCGTGGAAGCAATATAACACGAAAAATGGTTGTTCAATTAATTGAACAACAATTGTTCAATTGATTGAACAAAAAAAACAAAAAAAAGAAGAATCCATTGTTCATTTGACTGAACATCGGTTGTTCAGTTGATTGAACATCAACTATTCAATCGATTCAACAGAAAAAAACACACAAAAGAAAAATTCATTGTTCAATTAATCAAAAAACAACTTTTCATTCGATTGAATAGTAGTTGTACAATCGGTTGAACAGGAAAAACAAAAAAGAAGAAAAATCTGATGTTCATTTGATCGAACAACAACTATTCAGTTGATTGAATAGCAGTTCTATCGATTGAACAGAAAAAGGACAAAAAAAAGAATAGTTCATTGTTCACTTGACCGAACAACTATTGTTCAGTCTATTGAGCAACAACTGTTCAATTGATTGAACAAAAAAAACACATAAAAGAAAAAAATTTGGTTTTTCATTTCACCGAATAGCATCTGTTCAGTAGATTGAATAGCAATAACGCACAAAAAGAAAATCAGTTGTTCAATTGATTGAACAAAAAAACTCACAAAAATAAAATTGGTTGTTTATTTGATTGAACAAAAACTATTCAATCGATTAAACAACAATTGTTCAATTGATTGAACAACAATAACACGCGAAAAAATAAAATCGGTTGTTCAATTGATTGAACAACAATAACTCACCAAAGCGAAAAAAGAAAGAAAGAAGGAACAAGAGTTTTTTATATTTATACAGTGATTCTTATCTGAAAAAATAAAATCATAGTTAAATGCAAGAAAATATATGCATTATTTACAAAACTGAAAAGAACATATTTTCATGAGGGAAAAGTTGTCGGGTCATTATTCCCTACACCTATAATTTGCATGGTGGGGTCTTCACATACCTGTTGGAAAAAATACTCCATTGTGAGTGGTTTATGATAAAGATATACCCAATGTCTGTTTACTCGGAAGGAAGAGACAGACCCATCTATCGTGGTCAAAGTGAGAGTGTCATTTTTATGCACTTCTTGAATTTCGTAGGGGCCAAGCCATATTGTCTGTAGTTTACCTGGAAAGTCTTGAAATATGGAATCATAGAGCAGTGTCCAGTCTCCTTCATGAAACGTCCTCTTCTTGATAAGGCTTTCATGCCACTTAGCCCGTTGCTGCTGAATGATTGTGGTACGCTGTAGAGAAATTAATAGGGCTTCATCTAATTCATTTATCCTTTGAAGCATTTTAGTTTGAGCCTCCGTCAAGTCTAGTCCCACTTCCTGAGCTGTTCTAAGAGTCTTTATTTCAAATTCAATGGGAAAATTAGGTTCTTTGCCGAATACAAGTTGGTACAGAGAATATCCAGTAGTATTTCGCTAAGTTGTGCGATAAGCCCACAAGGCCTTTGGTAGTCTACTAGCCTAGTCTCACTCATGTGTCAATACAATTTTAGTCAGAATTCCTTCAATGACCTTATTGGTACTTTTGACCTGCTCATTCACCTACGGGTAATATGGAGAAATGATTCTATCCGTGATGTGGTGGTTCGGTAGAGTGGTTTTAATACTACATCCACAAATTGCGCCCCCGGGTCTGTTATCACTTCCCTAGGTAAATCATACCACATAAATATCTCAAAAATAAAATTAATAACAGTTTCTTTTGTATCTCTTGGCAATGCTACTATTTCAACCCATTTTGTTACATAGTCCGTGGCAACCAGTATGTAAGCTTTCTGGTTTGAGGGTGGATTGAAAGGACCAACAAAATCCAATGCCCACCATTCAAAAGGTTCTATTACCAATTGTGGTTGTAGGGGCATTTCATTAGATTGACTGGGGTGGTTCATTCTTTGGCAGCTATTGCAGGCCTACACGTATTTCTTAGCATCCTTAGAAATAATGGGAAAAGTGTAATACTTTGTGCCTCGTTCTGTGGCTACAAAGTGTCGACCACAAGGTTCGTCATGGCAGGCCCTGAGGATGTCAAAAATTTCATCTTCCCAGATGCATCTGCGTATGTGCATATCATTCCCTCTGTGGAATATATATTCTCCAATCTAAGAAAAGTGGGTGCTGCGTTCGACAATCAACTTCCTCTTTTTCTGTTAAATGCCTGGGCAGTTTTCCCACTACGAGATAATTTTCCACATCTGCATACCATGGCACTTTCACTGGTACAGCAAAGAGGCATTCATAAGGAAACTCATCCTCTATTTCTACTGGATCATTTATCTTTGGGACCCGAGATAGAAAATCTACGACTAGGTTCTCCTTTCCTAGATAGTCTTTAAGGGTGATATCGAACTCCTGCAAAAGTAATAGCCAACGAGTCACTCTCCCATTTATAATTGGTTTATTAGCTAAGTACCTAATGGAAGAATGATCAATATACATAAATACTTGATAGATAGTTATGTAATGTCTAAAATTATTTATGGCATATATGACTACTAATAATTCCTTTTCTGTTATTGTATAATTTAGTTCAGCAGGGATGAGATTTTTGCTGATTTACTAAATAGCGTAGGGATTTTTCTCTTCTTCTTGACCGAGAAAAAATACTATCATTGTGTCTGATGTATCTAACCATATATGGAATGGTAGATCCAATTTTGGATCACACAAAACTGTTGCAATTGAGACTAATTCCTTTAAATCTGTAAAAGTAGTGTCACACTTACCAAACCATTTAAATTCAATATTTCGAGTTAAAGCATATAGAGGCACAACAATTTGTGATTTTATTTTTATGAACGTACGATAATATCCTACATATTCCAGGAAACTATATACCTCTGTCTGAGTATAGGGTATGGATAGTAAGATAATTACCTCTATCTTTGTCGGATCTACCTGAATTCCATCTGTGAAGATGTAGTGTCCCAGGATTATGCCTTCTGTCATCATCATGTGACACTTTTCATTACTCAAACATAACCTAGTGGTGATACATCATTCCAACACTTTTTTCCAATGTTTGTAGTAATTTTTCAAAATCATCCCCATATGGGGTGAAATAATCCACATAAACTTCATACCCTTCATTTATCAGATCGATGAAAATCCTAAGTATGGCCATCTAGAATGTAGTTGGAGCGTTACATAATCCAAAGGGTAACACTTTGTAAGCAAATTTACCCCATGGGTAGGTGAAGGTGGTTCTGTCCTGGTCTTGAGGGGCAATTTGAATCTGATTATAGCCGCTGAAGCTGTCAAGGAAGGAAAAGAATCATTTCCCGCCAATGTATGAAGGACATGATCGATAAATGGAAGAGGGAAGTGGTCCTTCTGCATGCTATTGTTCAATTTCCTGTAATCCACGCAAATTATAAAGTTCACTTCTAGCAACTTCTGAAATAGGATAAATAAAGTTCACATCTAGCAACTTCTGTAATTTCTCCTTCACGATATCTTTAAGGTGCATGTTCAATATTCGTTGAGGTTTCTTGATGGGATGAGCATCTATTTTGGTGTCAATATGATGGGTAAAAAGTTGGGGATCTATGCCCTTTATTTCTGAATAATCTCAAGAAAAATCTCCTTTGTATTTTTGTAAAATTTTAATGAACTTTTGATGTTGGTCGCCATTCAGATTGTCATTGATGTTCAAATTTTTTCCTGGTTTAATTTCAACAGGTTTTCTATTATGAACGATAGTTTTGGGTATGTGTTGGTCATCATTATCCTTTAAATGATCTTCCCGAGCCTCATTATCAAAAATTTCTCTTAGCATTAGGCATTTTTCATTTTCTACAGCAGCTGGTTGATTAATAAAATTGTTGATTATGTCATCTTCAGTCTAATTTCTGAGTTTGAGTGCTTCTGCTACTATGTGTGGTGAAATGATATTTTCTTCCAGGTATGTTGGTGGGTGTTTGTGAATATTTACAATGGGAAGACCTTGTTTGGCAGGGGGATATAGAACAAGGTTTTTTACAAAATCCCCCCTAGCAATGCGCATGATGCATGTACAACAACCGATGTAAGCGTTAGCTGTTGGAAACCAAGGTCAACCCAGAATCATGGGATTTCCTTCCAGTCGGTTTTTCGAATTGATGACTAAAAAATCTACCAGGTACTCCCATGAGTCAACAGAAAGCATGATATCCTATAAAGTTCCTTCTGGTTAACAACTAATAGGTCAGCAAGTTCCAGCAAGGTGGTGTTTGGTTCAAAAGTGGTGATACCAAGTGTTTCACAGGTTTCCGCAGTCAAAATATTGATGGTTGTGCCCAAGTTGACTTGTGTGTTTGGAAAAGGGCAGCCATATATTTCGACTATAAATATAGCACTCCGTGGATATTCATATTTTATCGGTGTCTCCTTGCCCAATAATAAATCAGAAAAGGTTCCTATGGCATGGAAATTTGGCAAATTTTTTGTTTTCCTCACAAGTTTTTTTGTGCACAGTTATTTAATTGTCTTAGCATAGATAGCGATGTCTTGAATGGCTTGGAGGAGTGGAATTTTAATACAAAGATTTTTAAGTTCCCCCAAAAGATCAAAATCTGGATAGACGATTGGTGTAGGTATCATTAATATTTTGAGGAATAGGGGAGAGGTATTGATAAGTTTCCCAGAATATTCTTGTTTAATTGTGCCTTATCCCTCTCTTATTTCTATGTTGATCATGGTTGATGGATTAATTTCAGTTGGGCGTTCTAATTTTTCTTGTTTTGGCTCTGTAATTTCCCTGGGGCTAATAATGCACCCAGATATCAACCTAAGTTCACTTCATTCTTTTTTCTCAATTTCGAGGTCTAGATTTTCAATGACTTGTATCAACTGCATCGATATATTTTTGGGACTTGGGTTCGATTGAGCTGGTAGTTGAGGGTGTATCAGAGGCTAAGAATTATGTGGTAACATATATGGAGCTGGTAATGTGGGTTGAGGTTGAGGACTCATTCCCATAGGTGAGTTGGTTATTCCAAAAGGTCGAATGCAAGTTTTGGGACCAATTGGGATTTTGTGAGGTAGAGGCGGGCCGCTGGGATGAATATGGATTGTTCTTCAAAAATGGAGGAGAGAAAGAAGAATTTGGCTAATTGCTTCCTGGAAAGGATTGAGTTGGCCAAGGGGGAATGGAGAATGGTTGGGATGGCCAGGTGGAAAAGGGTGTTTAATTTTTCCATTATGTCCGAGGGTTTTGTAGTTGATTAAATTGGGAAGAAGGAAGGAACTGAGATGGATCTTGTGACATACCTGGAGTTCGGCCTTTCAACTATCGATGTTGATTCATTACATATACTGGTTCTATTTCATTGAAGACTTGGTTCAACCCTAGAAGTGACGAAAAGTGTTCAATGGCTTGTTATTTAGTACATATGGCATATGTTTGGACCATGTACAATGGGAATTCTCGATGGCTATGGTTCTTTTGACAACATGGGAAAAATACAAAAAAGTTATATTCCGCTAATGCTTGCTTTTGCTTGGCCTACAAGACATCTAATTGTGTTGTGAGGGTACCCAAGAGATCAGTATCGAATTCTTCCAAGAGATTGCCGATTTTTGTTCGTGTTACACTGTTGCCTGAAATTCTGTTATTCTTGGGAGTTGAATCCCATCCCTCTATGTGTTATAGTTTTATATTTTCTTACGTCACATGTTTAATACTTATTAAATGTATGATGAATCAATGATACACTAGTTTAAGTAAAGTAATTAAACATTTATTTGAATTATAAGCTTAACGGTTATATGTTATGTTCCTTAATAACAGTCGTGTACATGCGCTAGTTTTCTTCAGTCAAGTCACTTACAGAATTCATAAAAAAAAATTAAAATTTTGTATGAGTTTTTAAAATACGGATTCACCCCCCTCTCTTTGTGTTTTTCCCAAAAATTGGTATCAAAGCAGGTCCTTTAGAAGAATCTTGATCTCTTGAAGGAATATCTACCATGATGAGCAATCAATACAGAACATCATCTATCAGACCACCACTCTTGAATGGAAGTAATTTAATTTTATAGAAGACAAGAATAAGATCCTATCTACAGTCTCTTGGAGCAAATGTATGGGCACTTGTTGAAGGAGGTTACCCGTATCCAGCCATAGTTCCCACAGATGCAGCAGAAAAGAGGAAATATGAAACCATTGCAAAATTTGTCAATGCCTTATTGGGAATCCTCAAAAAATAAAAATTTGTCAAAGTTATGCAGCTAAATTCAGAAAAGGAAATTTGGTACAAGGTCATCGAGAGCTATCAAGGCGATGACAAGGTAAAAAGTTTTAAACTCCAAACTCTTAGAGTTCAATATGAAACTCTCAAAATGCATAATGATGAGATTATTGCAAGTTTACTTCTACAAATAGATGATATTGTGAGTCATGTGAGAGACGTGGGTGAAGATATAAAAGACCGAATTTTAGTAGAGAAAATATTGAGATCTAGAACTCCTAAATTCTAGTCAAAAGTATCTACCATTGAAGAAAAGAATGATCTTTAGAACCTTACTGTTGTACAACTTCATATGATCATAACTTCATTTGAAATTAGAAAAGGAGGTCCCTCATAAATCACAAAAGTTGCATTCAAATCAAGTGCAAGAGGAAAGGAAAAGGAATAACACAAGGAATGAAGTTATAAATCAGAAGAAGATGAGGTAAATTTTGTAAGGAATCTCCAACTAGGCACCAGAAAGTTCAGAGGTAAGCCCCTTCAAGTGTTTTTATTTTGGTAGAGTTGGTCATTATGTTGCTAAGTGTCCTTGTAAAGAAAACCACGAAAATGGGAAGGAAATTGCAAAAGGAAATAGGAAACGGTTTGAAAATAAGAAAATTTATTATAATCATGAAGATAGTGATGGTTCGTCAAATATTGAAGAAGGATATTTTGATCAAGATATTAAATTACTCATGGAATTTGGAAAAGTAATAATGAGTCTGACGACAAATTCGTGGATGCTTTATAGGAAAGGGAATTTTTCATTGAAGAAATCACTCAGCTTAAAGTATGTTCAGAAGAATACAAAGTAGTTGTATATACTTTAAAGAATCAACTCATAGAAAAAGAGAAGCATACTAAGAAGTCAAAATGTCAAATAGTAAGTATAAGAAAGGAACTTGAGAAGATAAAAACTTTAAATATTATATTTGCTAAAGTATATGAAACCTTATATGAAATTATCAAGGTTCAACACTCTCCCTTATTACGACAGACCTTGGATACAATGGAGAAATATCGAATACATAAAAATCCTTTGTCACAACTGGAAGTTATCTAAATGCAACAAAAACTAGTCAGCAAAGCTCCAGGCTTCAAAAAAATAATAAAGATACTTCATGGGTAAATCTTGTCCACTATAATCCAAGGGAAAACAATAAGAGAAGCATTAGTAAAAAGGTAAACAACCCTACAATATCCTATGATCACAGGAATTTCTACTTTAGTGGAAAATTCTTCTCATCCCATAATTTTGGTCACATAGTTGCTCAATGTGTTGCATACAAAACCATAATGCCTAGAGAAGAAATAAAACAAAGGAATGAGATAGGAATCAAGAAACACACCTATAATAATTTCTCACCTCTTAAAGACAAAATTAAATTTTCATTTTGAAATAACTTTGGAAATGAGGAATCTAAATGCAGGATAAAATTACAACCAAAATCTCAAAAGGAGCAAATATCAACAACTTCTAAGGTATGGAAAAGGGAGGAGTTATAACATGAAAGTTGTGGCATAGAATTGTATGAAAAAGGTCAAGAAAATTAGTGATACATTGACATCGGATGCTCAAAAAACATGACATGTGACAAACATAAAATCATTTCATACAATGCATTAGAGAAAGAAAATAGTGTTACTTTTTGAAATGACTCACCTTCTGTCATTAAAGTAAACGATCTTTTATCTAAAATAAAAAGTTAAAGATGGTAATGTTATGTTTGTTCATGGATTAAATCATAACTTGCTAAGTGTTATCGAAATTTTTGACCAAGGAAATAAGGTTGTCTTCAGATCAAAATAATGTGTGGTTCATTAACTTGACACTGGGAAGACCATAATAAAGGGAGCAATAACTCAGAGTAATCTTTATGTATTGAAAGGCATCCAAGAAAAATTTTACTTATGAAAATTAGAGGAAAACTAGTTATGGCACAGAAGGTTGGGACATCTAAGCTTCTCTCAACTACATAAATTAAGCAAGCTCAAATTTGTTCATGATTTTCTGAATATCACCTAATTAGAAAGTACCATATTCAACTCACATCAATTCCAGAAGAAAACCAAGGTTCAATTCAATGCCAAAGAAGGATAAACAGGTACACATCTTGAAATTACACATACTAATTTGTGTGTTCTAGTAAAGAAAAATTCACCTCGAGGAGAAGAATACGATATCTAATTTATTCATGAATTTTCTAGAATGTGATAGATCATTTATTGAAATACAAAGATGAAGCATTTTATAATTCAAAGCGTTTAAAGAATTAGTTGAAAATGTGTTAGATATAAAAATAAAATGTTTCAGAGCTGACAAAGGAGAAGAATACATATGATATGAATTATTTGATTTCGATGAACAACATGGCATAACAAGCCAGTTTTATGTAGCCAGAACTCCTCAAAAAAATGGCATGGCAGAAAGGATGAATAGAACAGTTCAAAAAATGGATCATGTTATGATTGATTAGTCTGAAACACCTAACACCTTCTTGGGTGAAGCAACACATATTATAGTAAATATTCTCAACAAAGGTCATGTTTGAGTAAATAGTCATAAAAATACTTGTGAATTTTGGTATGGTAATCCTCCTACTATAAATAATTTTAGAGTCTTTCGAAGTAAATATTTCATCAAAAATAATGATGAACAACTTGGTAAGTTTGAAGCTAGGGAATACGAAGGTTTCACAACTGATATATAAAAGGTTTCATCGAGATATGTTCAAAAGAATCATTAAGAAACTAAAATTCTAGGAGAAAAGGAATCTGAGGTACAAACAAGAAGAACTCTTGTAGTATTTCCTAGCTATATAGCTTTATTATCGACTATTGAACCGTGAAATCTAAATCAGGCTGGTAAAGATGAATGTTGGGTTAAGGCCATGGATGAATAACTTGATCAAATTGAGAAGAATAATACATGGGAATTGGTTCCTAGGCCTCAGGATAAAAAGGTTATTGGGACAAAATGGATATTCGAAAATAAATTGAATGAAAATGGAGAAGTCATTAGAAACAAAGCTAGACTTTTTTGCAAAGGTTATGTTCAATAATAAGGTATATAACTTGAAGAAACATTTTCACCTATTGCCAGACTTGAAGCCATAAGAATGTTTTTTTCTTTTTCAAGCTTTCGTCATTCCAAAATTTATCAAAAGGATGTAAAATCTATATTCCTTAATGGAGATCTAAAAGAAGAAGTATATATTGAACAATGAGAAGGATTCATTCTATGGAATATTGAAAACCTTGTATGTAGAGTAAAAAAAGGCTTTATATGGGCTAAAATAAGCCTCTCTGGCATGGTATTATCATCTTGATAAGAATATTCAAAAACAAGGTTTCACTAAAGGATCCACAGAAAACAACCTGAACATAAAAATAGAGGATAACAAAGTGCTAATTATTATTTTTTATGTTGATGATATCATATTTGGGAGTAATAATGAATCTGTGAGTTAAAAAATTTCTTATGTTATGCAACAAGAATTTGAAATGTCTTTAGTTGGGGAACTAACATATTTTTGTGTTTTACAATTACAACAAGAAAAATATGGCATCTTTCTCTCACAAACCAAATATATCAAGTATATTATGAAGAAATATAGGATGGAAGACTGCAAACGAGTATGTACTACAATGATGATAGGATGTAGCCTCATCTCACATGATCAATCTCTGACAATAAACCAACCAGAATATAGGTCTATGATTGGATGTTTGGTTTATCTAACAGGTGCGAGACCAGATATGATACATGCAGTTGGGATTGTTGAACGTTTCCAAGAAAATCCAAAGGAAACACATCTCCATGTAGTTAAGATAATATTCAAATATATATAAGGAGCTCAAGAATTTGGATTATGGTATCCTAAAGATATATATCTTACCCTTCATGGATACAAAGATGTGGATTGGATTAGAAATGTTGATGACCGAAAAATCACTAGTGGAGGTGCATTTTACTTAGGGCCCCGATTGGTATCTTGGTTAAGCAAGAAACAAAATCCTATTGACTTATCTACAACAGAAGAATAATATGTGGCTATTGCATTTGGTTGCAAACAACTTCTCTGGATGATGTAGACATTACAGGATATTCAAATCAAATGTTCTCCACTCATTTCCGTCATATGTGATAAAACCAGTGCTATTAGCATTTTGAAAAATCCTATTATGCACTCCAAAATGAAGCACATTCCAATTAAGTATCATTTTCTAAGAGAATATTTTCTTGAACAAAAGGTTAAATTGGAGTATGTTCCCTCCACAGAAAGTTTTTTTGATATATTTACTAAACCACTTCCAAGAGAAACACTTGAATATCTTTGAAAAATGACTGGAAATAGTCTTTTCCACATCTTGTTTTTAATTGAATCTGCTCATACCTTGTCACACAAGTTATATCTTAAAATTTTACCTTCTATAAATGGGTTTCATGAACTATATATATATATATCTGTGTGTGTGTGTGTGTGTGTGAGTTTCTATTTAGATAGGCATGCATATATATCTCTCTGAATAGGAAAACTTGGGTCCAACTCAAGAACAATTTTTGATATGCTTATGTCAGCTATTTAATATTCATATGTTTATTACAGTTTGCAGCTGTTACTTATAACAAATTTTGAGCACTAGTAGTTGGTTCAATATTTCATTTATCCTTTTTATGATTGATGAAGATACTCTCATGTGTGAATTCCTGATCTAGCAGGAAACAAGCAGCATAGGTTCAGGGGGAGCTTTAGTATTACCACTAATGATGCATTGTTAGCATTACGTTTAAGACGTTGTTGAAGATGTTCATGTGGTTTATTGATGATGCATATATGAAGACCTTTCTATGTTTACATTATGGTGATGCTACTGCCATAGATGAAACTTCATTTCCTTACTTTATGTCATGATTATATCTCACTATTAAGGTCCTTTGGTTGGTTATAAATGTCATATCTTTCATTTGATGTAAAGGTCATGTGGAGATCTATGATGCAATTATTAATTGATGTTATGTAATACCACTTGGTTGGGTGATTGAGTCATATATGTAATCCCATGTTAGGAATCTGATGATATGTAACCCCACTTCTTTGGGTGATTAATGTGACGTCATTTTCAACAGAGTCGTAGAGTCATGTACATCATTATAAATATTTCAGAAGCTCCATTATGTGCTCAGGGGGATTATTTTTCTATCGTTTTCCCTTGATTCAAAGGGGGGGATTATCTTGGTGTTCGAATTTCGTGACTAATATGTTTTTCATATATCTATAGCTTATGGTGATCAAATACCAACATGGTTGCCATCAAGTCCAAAGGGGGGTATTCTTGGAATTATGATATATGTTTTGTCCTTGATGGAAACCCACTTGTACGAGAACAAGTATATGGTAACCAGATGAGTTCACAGACTAGTTCAGAGGTGACAAAGAGATGGAACAAAATGACAGAATGATGAGACAAAGGTTTGTAGGTTAGAGATATAAGATTTATGAATGTGAATACTTAAAGAAATATACATGGGTTATATGAGGCCAAGTCGTGTACACACGTGGAAATGATGAAGAAAAGTCTCGAACATATTGGAAGATTATTTTATTAAATACCTAGGGTCTTTACCATGGTATTAGCCCATAATATTGAGCATAGTAATGACTATTGGATATCATCAAAGATTACCACTGACACTAGTGTGGTTTTGGATTATGGTATTGGCTAAGAGTCAAACTATATAAGGAGGTGAAGATCAAAGTGCTAAAGGGTGCATAAGTAAGGGTTTTCAATGAATACTTCAATCTAAAGTATATTTTCATTATATGGGATATAGTTGATACGTTGATCTGAATTAATTATGCACATATAAATATAATGATGGATCGTGATCATGAGACCTCAAATGAATTTCCATTTTAACATAGTTACTGATCAAACGAGAACTATTACCTCAAAACAAGAACTCTAGCCCAAAAAAACTCAAAAAACATGGAAAAAAAAACCCAAAAATGAAATGTGTGTCTTCCAGAACATACTTTTCTAGGGTCTAATTTCAACATTTTTTTTAAATTATGGTAACAACCAATTTTTTTCTTGAAAAAATGATTGAAAATACACCCTCGAAACAAAATTTGTTGATGCTGGAATAACGTCGTCAATTTTGTGTATCCAAAACAACCTGAAAACAAAAGTGTTGATGATGGAATAACGTCGTCAATTTTTGTGTGCAAAAAAAACCTTGAAAACGAAAAGTGATAGTGTTGGAATAACGGGTTTTTCTTTTCAGGGTAAATTGTCAACAATTTTTAATAATGACATTAAAGATAAAATATCATGACTCTAAAAAACCTTAAAATTTCAAGGATAAACATGGCATTAAAGATCAAATATCATGTCTTAAAATTGCAATGATTTTTAAGCATGGTATTAAAGATAATATATTATTGTGTCTCTGAAAAGCCTTAAACATTAAAGATAAAATATCACATTTATGAAAATAAAATTCCAATGATTTTCGGGCATAGTATTAAAGATAAAATATCACTTCTAAAAATAAATAAACAAATACATTTAAAAAAAGGAAAAATTCAAAAACACGCATAATCTTAAAAACGATTAACCCAAAACAAAAAAAAAAACAAAAACATTCTTTTTTAAGTTATAAAAAAAGTAATAATAATAAAGTGCATAATTTAAAAGAAATGATGAAATAAAATAATTAAAATAAAAAATTTAAAACTTGTTAAAAAAACAAAAAATAATTATTAAAGTAAAAAATAATTTAAATTTACAAATTTAAATTAAAAAAAAAAAATCCAATTTAAAAAAAAAGAAAAGAAAAAAAAAAAATAATAATTAAATAATAATTTAAATTAAAAAAAAAAAGTATATAAATATCTGAAAATGCATTTTTAGATTTAAAAAAAAAATAACAAAAATCAATTTTTTTTAAATTTAAAAAATATTAGAAAAAAAATTAAAAATAATAATAAAAAACATTTTTAAATATAAAATTAAAAAAGGAAAAAAAAAATTAAAATTTTAAATAAACTTAAACGAAAATTTAAAAAATATATAAAGTTAAGAAAAATAATAAAAAATAATAAAAAATAATAAAAAAATTAAAAAACAATGTGCTTGACACTGTCCGGTGGTGGTAAAACAACAATTTGTATTTTTTTATTATTTTTTTAATTTTTGTCTTTTTTATGAATTTTTATTTTATTATTAATTTTTTAATTTAAATTTAAATTTAAATTTTTTGATATTTTTTTCTCCAAGCTCTCTGACCATATGAATACAATTTCAAGTGGTCTTAGTGGATGTTAATCATCATCATCAATTTAATTTGTAATTTTAAAGTATTTTTTATTTATTTTTATTTTTCTTAAAGTTTTAATTTAAGAAAATGTGTTTTTATTATTTATTATTTTTAATTTTGTTCAAAATTTCCATTTTTTAAATAATAAAAAAACTGATTATGTTTTTTTATTATTCTTTGAAAATGTATATATGTGTGTGTTTTAATTTAAATTTAAATTTTTATTTTTAATATCTATTTTTATTTTAAATTTGTATTGTTTTAAAATTTGTATTTTAATTTTCTTTAAAAAAAAAATTGAATTTCTGAATTTTAATTATTTTGTATTATAGTATTTTGATTATTTTAATTCTTTTTAATTACTTTATTTTATCATTTTCTTTAATTATGTTGTTTTTCCCTTTTTATTTTCTTTTTTAACTTAAAAAAAAAAAAATTAGTTGATTTTTTCTTTCTTTAAATTATGAGTTTTTTTTTTCCTTTTTAATTTTTTTTTTGAATTTTTTATTTTTACAAGTTAATTTTGTATTTTTTAACACTTTTATTATTTTTTTATATATATTTTTTATACGTATTCATATTTTCTTTTTTTGTCACATTTTTATTTTATTTTTATGCTTTAATACCAAGATGAAAATCACCACTCTAAACAAAAATGATTTCTGTTGCATCAACACTTTTCAAAATTATCATGAAAATCACAACATTTTTAAACAAATGTTCATACTTGATAAATAAAATTTTAAATTGCCAAAAAACTCACCATTTTTCTAAATCGACATGACATAAAAACAAAACAAAGAAAATTTAAAGTTCCAAAAATATGCTAGAAAAACAGGTTATTCTACATCACTAGTTTTCAAAATTGACATGAAAATCATGACATTAAAAAAAGACCATAAGAAAATTTAAAGTGCAAAAACTATGCTCCAAAAAAAAGGGTGATTCTGCATCACCACTTTTCAAAATCGGGTGCCTTTTTTGCTACCTTAAAAAATGGGTACGAGGTATTTCTCGTTTGATTGGTAACTATGTTTTCTATGATATGGTTATGGATTGACTAGATCTATTATTTGACGCATGTTTTTTATTGGAATATTATGATCTTGGTATGTCTGAAGTTTTGAAGGGTTGCACAATTACATGTCAACATTTTTAGATCTATATGCAAGTTGGTCTCAGTGAAAGCACAGATACACGCGGGCTTTTGTCATAAAAAGTGCATACATAAAGGAGGGGTTTCTGCCAAAAATATTTTTGATCAATTTGATCAGAGCTGATGTATTTTTGTTGTGTGTCAATGACGTATTTATGTTGATCTCGGTTTAATATCCATTCCAGAATTTGAATTGATTGAATGTTGATTGGTTGGAGACTATCCATGTTGTAGCTAACTATATGGGGTTCTAGAGATCTGTAATCTGACAGAATACTTCAGTATGTATGTGAGAAATTATGGGTTTTGATTCTAATTAAAAATTTTCATAACTTGGTAGGTTGAGATGTGTAGGTTGGTTGTTATTCAGAAAATCACGTATACATGTAGGTTTCCTTAAGTGAAGTAGCGTATATATTTTGTTTTATGGATGATTAGGGCTGCAATTGATTCAATATGTTGATGTAGTATTTTGGGTTCAATTCTAGTATTTTGGTTACAATGATGTCACTGTTATGTTTGATTTGAGTTGGTGATTGTTTGAGTGACTTTTTGGTTCAGTGATTGACTAGTACAGTAATTGATTCGTTCAGTTGTTGTTGTCAGTAATTGATTGGTTCAGTTGTTACTTTTAGTGATTTTTTTGGTACAGTGATTAGTTTTGGTTTTTGAAGAAAATTAGCCTACAAGCTATGATGTGTTGAAACAAGTGGGTCGAGTGTGAAAATTTATGAAACGTGGTCCAGGGATGATGTTGAGCGTTGGAGCCTTTAGTGAGGAAGTCAAAACTTCCTCTTAGTAGTTGATGATGATCTGATCAGGGGGTTGAAGCTCCATTCTAGTGGGTGTTGGTAAACAAGAACAGGGCGTTGGGGCTCCCTTCCAATAGGAGCTTGAGAATGAGTGAAGGTTGTAGCCTTTAGCACGTGGCTGCCTGCATGTTGGTATGAGTCTTCACAAGTACAAGAATATAAGAAGTTTTCCATAATAATAATATTGAAGACTCAGATGACAACATCGGTGGTTCTCTCCCACATTGGGTTTCCACCTTAAATACTGGTGTTCATATGTGTTTCTTATTTGTGATGATTTAATTTGTTCTTACTTCACATGTTTACTACTTATTAAATTTCTGATGAGTCAATGATTCACATGTTTAGGTAAATTAATTGAAGATTTATCTAAATTATAAGTTTACTGGGTATACTCTAGTTTCCTTAATAAATGTCGCATACATACTCTAGTTTTCTTCAGTCAAGTCGCGTACATAATTCAGAAAATAAAAGTAATTTTTTTCATTATTTTTAAAAATACTGACTCATCCCCCTTTTAGTATTTTTCCCAACACAAGGCATTTCCATAGAAGTCACACATCCTGTCCAGGGTAGTCCAATGACACGTGCTCAACAACCACATTGAAAACTTGCTCATAGTAGTCCACAAAATCTTGTCTAGCCTGTAGTAAAAATGTATGTTCAAAAACTAATTCCATGTTCAGGAGTATCACAAACAATTGTTCCAATCACCCCTCAAGTATCGATGGAGAAAAATACTCAGACTATCCCCAAACATCTACTTGTCAAATTGTTTCTATGATTTAGTCTATACCATAGGTTCCTGTAGGAAAACCTAGTATGACATGTATGCAAGCACTGTATCATAGATAGGCTCTTCAAGGTCAACACCTTCAGAGTGAATTATTTCAAGGTCAACCTTTACAAGGCCAATGTTTTCAGAGTCAATTATTTCAAGGTCAACCTTTACAAATTCAACCCTTTCAGGGACAAATTTTTCAAGTTCAAATGGGTCAGAGTCCTCCTTTCTAGAATCAACCACACCCTGGTCATACTTATAAAATACTGGCTCAACCACAATTTTGAATGGCTCATCCTCATTATCCTAGAGGTATGTGAATTCCAACTGCTCAAGCTATTCCAGGATATCCTTGGTATCCTACTCCCGGAGCAGGAATTTTCCCCCAAGGTTATCAATACCTGCAGTAGGATCTCAACTGAAATTTACCCTTTATCAGAATTTTGGATTTACCGAATTTGTCTTCGGTAACAAATGATCGTATTTTTTATCTAGTGTTTTGGCCGAAAATTCATACAAAGTTTCTCAGTGACATTCCAAAATTTGAGGGAAAATCAAGAGAGGACCCATCTAACCACATCATGAAATATCATCTTTGGTGCACATCCAACTCGTTAGTCGATGATTCCATTAGGTTTCATATTTTCCAGTGAACTTTAACCGGTTTGCAAGGAAAATGGCCTATCAAATTAATGCAGGCCTCTTTTGGTACTTTCAATTCCTTAGCAATTGCTTTGTTGACACATTTTCAGTTACCGATACAATATGATAATAGTACTGATATTTTAACTTCTATGAAAAAATCCTCTTCTACGTATATGTTTTATCATATACATGAATGGAGACATAGATCTCATTTAGTTAAAGTTATTATTCAAAAATAGATTTTGGTTGAATGGTTTACAAAAATTTTACTGCTAGTCATTACTGAAGATGCAGCGAGAGGTGGTGTCGTAACTAAAGAGCATGTAATTTCTCGTGTTGAGTACTTAGATCTTGTTTACACTCAATCTGGCACATTGTGTGATAAAATTCCACATTTTCCTTGCCCGGGTCAAGTGACCCAATCTCCTTCAGGATCTCACGCCGCTGATGGTTTGATTGGTTCTGTTAGACAACAATCTAAAACTAAAAATAAAAATTATAAAAAGACTCAGATTTTTTCTTTACCAGATTCACCCTAAGAAAATCCTTCTCTAATAATTACTTCTAAGATTAATGTCATAGATTCATCTAGAGAAGTTGGAAAATTGGATACATTAATTGGAGGTTTGTTGTAGAATTCAAAACCTACAAGAAGATGACACAAATATCTTGTTGGCTTCATTGAGGCTATAAGGAACAACACTAGTCTGGTGGGAAGTAAAGACCCAAGATAAAATGTGAGTCCATGGTAAGATATCCATTTCTTGGGTTGAGTTTATTTATTCAATTAAAAGACCAATTTTATCCTTTAGCTTACATGAAAAAATCCATTATGAGTTGGAAAAACTTTAGGCAACTCAAGGGTTAAAGAGTTCAAGAATATACATAGGAGTTTAGGAAAAAGGCCTTGTTGTTAGAAATAAACTTTAATTCCCAAGACACCCTCTTGAAATACATTGGGGGCTTACATTCCTATTTGGGACATACTATCCTTATGTTTAACCCAAGAAATTTAGATGAAGTTTGTGTGCAAGCCACACATATTGAAGCAAGGGGAAATAATATTCACAAAGAGGGTAGTAAGAAGTAGAAATTGAAGGGTAAGGGGAAAGAGAAGGGAGGAAAATGCAAGGGAAAGAAGAATGAAAGTGTTAATAAAGAAGGCGAGAAAACTGTATGAAAAAATTGTTCCAAAGAGTGGCATGATGAAGCCCATTGTTGGAAATTACATCCCGAACTAAGGCCTAAGAAACCTAACAACAAGGGGAAACAAAATATGACTGCTACCACACAACATGATATTGGATCCAATTTTGGTGATGAGACTAAGATTATTGCCATGGTCACAAAGGGAAAATAATCCATAGCAAGCACTAGTTCCGCAAATTGTCACAACAGCACTCCAAGGGAAGAAACAAGGAAAGAGTCTTTCCATGTAAGTGTGATCTCAAATCATACAAATATTGATGCACTATTTGATAATGGGTCACACGCAAACTTGATTTCATAAGACTTGGTCAAAAGGCTTAAACTTGAAGCTTTACTTTATCATAAGCCATATCTTTCGGTTGGATAGTCAAGACTGCAAATTTACAGCTTACAAGGAAATGTATATTCAGGTTTTCCATGTAATATTCCTAATTAGCCCGAGCTAATAGAAATATTCAATTTTATTTTGTTTTTCATGCTTATGAATAAAATTGTAAAGGAGGACCAATAATGACTCTTAAAACATCAAAATAAATCAATGCTCAATGTGAAACAAGCTAAATCTGAGCTAATTTTATAAACACACATAAGTGTGAACGAGGTTGGAACAATTGACTGGGTCAATAGGACCAAATCAATAGTGTTTTCTAGGTGCAATGTATCTCCAAAAGGCATAGTGCAATCCACGTTGGAAGCCACTCATGTGAATGAGGCTAATTCATCAAGATGGTTTAGGGTTTGGCAAGGCTCCCACATTATAAAAGAAGGATGAGGACACCAAGAGAGGGGTTGATAATTTGATATTGCTGAAGGTATTGTCTGTTTAGACAACCCTCATTCTCTAGATGTTTGGCTAAGAATAGTGTTGTTTAGCACTTGGGTGTTCCTGGTCGGGAATCCCACCTCCTTTCTTGAGTGGCTCTTGGAGGAGACTTGTTCTATCTTGTCCACTATCAGGCTTGGGCCAAGCTTCATCTTCCAATGAAAATTTAGATCCTGTTGAGGGTTTGATTGTTTTTGTAAGCTGCAGCAGTGGAAGCTAGATATATTCAGATCTAGGAAAATCTAGTGCCTCTTCTTAGTGAGTGTGCCTTTTAACCTCCTGGAAGAGTGTATTGGATCATCAGAGCTGCATTTTTAGATCAAGGAATCAAGCCTAATCACTACTGAAGCTAACAGCATAATTTTCCCTTCCTTACTGCGTTATTTGCAAGAGGAGAGTTGCAGGGTATTTTGACTTCTAATTGGAGGAGATATCTCCGGTGATAGGATTCTCCCCTTCACTATGTTGATCCATGGATTGGCCAACCAATCCATGTTTGTTTCAGATGTGATTTACTTATGTATTTATTTACTACATGATTCCTGAATATTTATGCAGACTTGTAATTATAGATCTCAAATCTACTCCTATACCTTCATGTTTTGATCAAAACCCCAAGGGGAAATTGTAAAGGAACTCATCTAGTGTATAGATCTGATATAGATCTATCTTTTTGTACACAGATCTTTTCTAGATCTGAAATGTAATATACAGCTGCTTCAGCCCATAAAATAACATTGTCAAGCTTTGCAGTCTCAATATGTTGTTGCATCCCCTCAATCTTGAGGGATTCTTTCTGTAAATAATTTTTTTATCCACTGTAAATTGTATGAACCACGGTATAGATCTGATTTTATGATTTCCATACCATATTTCATCCATCACCTTCAGAAAATCACGTTTCCTGTACTTCAGTAAATTCTGCAGTAATTAAGTCATGGGGATTGGGCAATTTTAAGCCATATCAGGAGTGGTAGATCTGTTTAACATAGATAGAGTCATTTTTTTGGGCTGATATTTTATATGTAAGTCTCTTATGACCTAATATATGATATCCCATGTCACTTGCCCTTCTTTTGACGCTCATGTCTGAAATTAACCATTTTAGGGCAAAAATTGCTACTTTTCCCCAACTTTTGGCTCATAAAATGAATTACAGTTTTCTGTTGTAGCTTGGACTGATGGATATGTGTTTTTAACATTTCATATGAACTTATTTGATGCTTCATATCCATTACCAAGTTTATATATTGCTGCAGTCCCTCTTTGGGGAATTTTTCAAGGAAACTAGGTGTGGGAGATCTGTTTAACCCACCTAGAAGGATTTATTTTTTATGCCCTCTTGGATTTAGGACTTAGATACTCATATCTAAGGGATCCAAGTTAAATTTTTCATTTCTGTAGCAGCCATTACTAGAAAATGAGTTTTCTAGTCATGCCTTACTAGCTGTTCTAGATTTAGAATATTACAGTGGTATCAAAGCATATTTCTTGGCACAGCCTATGCTTTTCTTGCAGATCCAATATGTCTCCAGGAGAGGAGGGGCCTCTCACCACTAGGGAGGATATTTACCAAATAATAATACATAAGAAATATTACATAGAGGACAAAGAGAAGAAGGGTGAAACCCCTTTACTTGGAAGGATTGTAAGGGAAGAGTTTTCTAACACTCTCTCTCAAGACATCCATGAATTGAAGGAATAAATCAGGGGAATGAGAAGGGGAATACATGAAAATACCTCAAGGAGTTCTTCTCATGAAGAAATCCACAGTACTTCTTATGTTGTGTGTGAGCATTCAGCCAAACAATATGATCTACAACGTTGTAACAGGACTAATTTCTTGTTGAGAAAAAGAGGAGAAGGAGGAATGACAGAAGAGGAGATCTCCCTGCTTCTTTTCCAAACCTTGGAAGGTATTAAATAATATCTGAAGGACATGGAAGGGGAGGAGTGTAGAAGATTTCTGGAAGGGATTGAAACAAGCCCTAACTATTTTCATGATGGGTGTGAACATTCAGCCACACATTACTACAAGAAAAAAGGACATTGGTGAGGGGCGAAAATGGTCACCATAGGCTCATTGGTGAGGGTCAAAAGAGCCTTCATCACCAAAAATTGAACGTCACCAAAGGTGGCGTCGCCGAAAGTATAGGTGTTGTGGTGACATTCAACGTCCGTCACCAATAATGATTTATAGTGATGGGTAGTGACTGTCACCATCTCACGTGAGCAATGGTGATGGACAATAGCTTCCATCACCAAAAAATTGAATGTCACCAAAGGTGGCATCACCGAAAGTATAGGTGTTGTGGTGACATTCAAGGCCCGTCACCAATAATGATTTATAGTGATGGATAGTGACTGTCACCATTTCATATGAGCAATGGTGACAGACATAGATTCCATCACCAAAAAACTGAACGTCACCAAAGGTGGCATCACCAAAAGTATGTGTTGTGGTGACATTCAAGGTTCGTCACGAATATTGATTATAATGACGAATAGTGACCGTCACCATTTCATATGGACAACAATGATTTTTTGTGATGGAATTTTCATGGCCATCACTATTGGTGCATATATATGGTGACATTCATTGATCGTCACCATAAAATCATTGGTGACATCAATTTCTGTCACAAATAATTACTATAATGAAAAATAGTGACCCTCACCATTTCATATCAACAACAAAGATTTATGGTGACAAACCTTTAATGGTTGTCACTATTGATGCATATATATGGTGGCGTTTGTTGACCGTCACCATTTCATATTTTGGTAAGGGTAGAAATATGTCACCATAAGCTCATTGGTGATGGTCAAAAGATCATCCGTCACGAAAAACTGATCGTCCTCATTCCCTATGAATATAAGGGCATGATGGAATCGAACCACCAACCTCATGCTTTTAAATCACGTGCTCTTCCATTGAGCTAGCACCCTTTAAATAAATAGAATTTAAACTAGAAATTTCCACTAAAGGTGAAAAGATACACCAAAGGGAAAGAAAATCTAGGAAGATCAAAAGTTGCTAGAAATAATTTGTTCAATATGCATAATAAAAAGACAATAATAATAACTTTTGATATAATATAAGAAAGCATGTATTATGTAGGAGAATAATTGGACAACACAACTATAATTTGAATCACAACATAACAATATAAAAGAAAATACAATGGGAAAGGAACAACTCCATAGTTTGAGAAATATGAACAATCCATGGGCCTCTTTTTATATATTGATATAGATAACGAATTAGAAATATAGATTTATGAAATTCAAGTATCACACAAGAATGTCTTGAACAAATATCAATATGTAAAATAGTATTTTTTGCATTTGGATTTACCTTACAGAACCTCAGGAAAACGTTTCCACATAAATAGCCAATAAACATAACAACATGGACCTCAGGAGCAATTGTGCAAGGGATAAAATATGAAGGTAAAGCACTAGAGAAGTATTCAAAGAAAATTATGAAAAGAATATCTAGAAAGAATTGAGAACCCTCTGAAGTAAACCATACATTTATCATTGTGACTAGTACACTTGCAAAAAAAGATCATAATAAATTATGAACTATTCCACCAAAAAACAGTGAATTTTTCCACTAAAATATAGTTTAAAATTAATCACTAGTATGACGCTAACTTCTCTGCAAAAATAGGGAAGTTCCAAGACAATGTATAATAGCTTGCATGGCAATCGTGTTAATAAAACCTTCCAAAGAATAAGACAACAACAGTCAACAAGAGTTCCCTGAAAGAAGTGGCTCCTAGGAACCTCACTGAAAAAAATATTTATGTAAGGCAGTCATCTAGATCAAGGGTCATCATTCAATAATCAATGTGGATACAGGTGTTGAAATTTTCTAATGGAATCCTCTTTGGATTCACTGTTTAGGAATAAATAAAAAGGTTTCATCAAGAATTCTGACTTACAGAATTTTGGGATTAGAATATGATGACATATTGATGAAGTAGATTAAGAAAATGAAACTCTTTCACTCTAAGGAAACCTGTTGCAGGATGACTCAAAAGGAAAATAATGAGGTACATGTCTATATATGTTGACACTGGATGCTATGAAGTCATGCCATGTGGTTGCAGGTAGTATACTTGTATCTTTAGAAGTATGATCAAAATAGAAAGCATAAACTCTTCTAAAGCACAGGTTGCCAAAAGAGCATGATCTACACTAGATGAAATTGACATAATATGTCCTCATATGGAATATGAGGTAGTTGTACATTATCAAGGAACTACACAATGGAAGTTCCTGGGAATGAAATAAAACTGTGGAGAAAGAAAAAGGAAGATATCATGGGAAGTACAACCATGGAAAGAAGCAATCAAAATCCAAGTAATCCAAGAAGACTTGACTAGGAGATCTCCAGGGAAGATATGTGGACTCTAATAGAAGTCTGGAAAAGATAGAGACCCTTGACAATACATATCTTTAGGAGATAAAAAAGGATGTCGATGCCTACAAGAAGGATGTCATGGTGAAAGATCATCACTAAGGTAAATTTTGATTTAAGTAGTCATATTTATAATTGAATAATATCTTATGAGCTTATCAAGGCAACCAAAGGGAAGAATATGTCTTCCACAGGTTGATAACCATATTGCAAGATGTAAGATCCTTGGAAGAAGTATGGTTAGAAGGAAAGAAACATGATATGAAGGTAGACCAGATGAAAAATTGATGGATCACTTTCGGACAAAAATGAAAAGTGATGGGTGATTTGAGCCCTAATGAAGATATCCCAAAGATGAAGACTCCTCAACAACAAAGAAATTCATGACATCAAAGAAAGTAGTTCTTCATGATCAACTCGGTGTTTTCATCATTGCTACTACATGTACCTGATTAAGAGGGGGTTTGGTAATAAGTTTCTTACCTGGTAGAAACTTGGAAGCAAGTCCCTAGGATCCTGGAAAAGTCCTTGGATAAGAGGGAGCCTTGACAGGTCCTTGGATAAGAGGGAGCTTCAGAACATTCCTTGATAGGAATGGGTATCTCCTCCCTAATTAAGAGGGAGAGATAGATGTATCATTCTGGTATTCACCTGGAAGATAGAATGTGGGATTGGATAATCATTTGGCATCTTATACTCTTTTTGGGATGTATTAGGGTATCCAAGGTAAGAGTAGTCGTGAAAGGATGGGTATTCTTTAAGGATTAGCTATCCCCAAAAAAATATTCCTATGAGGTCATACTCGGTGAACACGCTGATGGAGTATGTACCTTGGAAACAATGATGAATATGTCTATAATCATTGGTCTTGCCAGTATTGTAGTTCATGGTATTGTGAAGAGATGGAGTTGTTAATCAAGGCATTCCACTGTGACAATGCTGGTTAATAAGATGCAATAACAGATGGATTACCAATCAAATTCTTCTAATGAGATTCTTCAGATTGAGAGTGACCATGTACCATTATGAATACCTCCCTAGTTAAGAGGAAATGTTAGAACTTGTAACCAAGTTCAGTCTTCATAATGACTTGTAATTATGAACTTATGTAATGAAGAAGACAAAGATAATAAAATTCATTTTGTAATACTTGCGCATCATGGGTTTCATGAGCAAGGAGTTTTTTATTATAGGTCTATAGTTTTATTTTCTGTTAATTTAGTCCCATTTTCACCCATTCAATTCAATCCACTTAGTTATAAGGAAACTGGTCCTTTAAATCCAGTCGGAGCCACCATCCCAAACGGAAAAGGAGCTGTCTTAAGGTCCCGACCGGGTGGTTTTCTCCCAATGTTTGAAGCAGAGATTTTCTAGGCTTCAACAAGGTCAAAGACTTCTTCTTGATGTCTTTTAGGGGTTTTTCATCTTGTCATAAATATATATAATTTAGATCCATTTATATGAATTGGTGTTACACTTATAAAAACAATTTATTGATGTAAATGTATGCCTTCAAGACCTTGTCAATATGCTCCACAAGTCAGCTTAAAGATGGTGAATATTCTCCTTGATGAAGTCGGCTTACACACAAACCTCATCTCGGCCTACAAGCTAAAGCTAGACACTATATAAAGGATGATGCAGCCTCATTATGGTGTAAGAAATTTCGGATCATGTGATAGAAGAGCAAAGTTTGTGTCTACATTGATTCAAGAAGAGGAGGCTAGTCTAGGAAGAAAAGAAGAGGTATACTTACCATTGTTCTGGGTCTATACCACCTCGCACATTTCAAAAATAAGGCTATCACAGAAAAAGATAAGTCTCTCTTCTAGTGCATAGAACAATGTGTGAAGAAGGTAATATAGCGATGAAAGGATCTATGATTAGGTCAAGAAAGGAGGTGTGCTATTGAAGGAAGAAAGTCTTATCATATATTTGTTTTGATCTACAAGTTTACCTCGCATATCTTAGGGCGGCTGAAGGTAATTACATTAAAGAATAAGGCTACAACAACATGAAGAAAGTCTCAGTCTTGAGTTTCAAAGATGTCCAAAGGATGTTGGAAGTAGGCCGAGAAGAAGGCTTTAGGAAGCTAAGGATAAGATCAAAGGAAGCCAAGAAGAAGCACACAGTTTGGGGCTGCTAGACTAAGGACCGAGCTTCCCTAGTAAAGGTGCAGTGTAGTGAAAAAAGAAGAGATCAGCTAGAGAAGCCGAGAAGAGTAGTGACAAGGGTCTTGGAGGTATACTGGTATCAAGGGTCTATTTCATGGTTATCGTACTCATCAATGGAAGATCTATAAGAAGAATTGCTTTCGGGTTTTCCTTTCCAAGAGGGAGAGATTTTGGTCCTGGCTTGAAGAGCCTAAACTTTGTGTCTCTTGTGTTTTGATAATTGACTTGATGAAAGACATAATAAGCTAACAAAGATAAGATCTAAGTATAAGAAGCATAACAAGTTCACAATTAATTATCATGAAAGAGAAATTGAATTAAACGCCCTAATTTCTCAACAAGGTTGATATGATCCTTACTATCGTTACCTACCCCTCAGAGTAACTATCATGGCTCGAGGGAAAATACAGATAATCATTCCAGTAGTTCTGTCCAAGAATGCTTGAGGCAGAAGAAGATTCAAAAGCTCTTGTTACTGGGATATGAAGGCTCTATTGCTAGTACAATTTTCAAGTAGGCAAAATTTCTCTACAAGGGTGAGAAATTTTCACAGGAGGAGCTGCAAAACATCAAATTGATGATATAGAGCAACCTATATCAATACCTTTGCATATTTCTTGAGGGGTGTGAGAATTTTGAGGAAAGCTTAGCAGATATGGATGGTTCTAGTGTACACATGAACATGTTTCTACCTCAGATGAAAGTGATGATAAAGAAGCTGCTCAATGTACTTACTCTCTCAATCCAAAATTGAAACATTTTTCCAATTGGCTTCTGGAAATTATGGTAATGGGGGATTTAGATGGTTTTTTTCCCAGCTGCAACACGTGAGTATGCCCCAATAGCTGATGAAATGTGGAGGGACCCTGCAATTCAGGCTACGTATGCAAGAAGAAATGAGTTTCATGTCCTCCCTAATGTTGCTGGTCACTTCTAGGAATGGGTTGTTGAGGTATCCAGTAATGCATAAAATATGTTAGAATCTCACATTTTATATGCTGGAGTGACTCAAAGTAATGGGTTAGCGTTTATATAATTTTCAACTGATGATCGTAGTCCAATGTTAGAACCTTATAATGAAAACTTTGATTGTCCAACTCCAACTATGAAGTATCAACTTACTAGAGTAAATATTAAAGTATTAAATGAAGACTGTAAGTGGCTGGAAATATTTGAGAATGTACGAGCTGTAATCTTTTGTGTTGCTATAAGTGAATATGAACAAAAGTGGGCTGAGAAATAAGATGACCTTCAGTAAAGAAATTTTTGAGAATTTTGTGGAGCATTCATGTTTCAGAGATACACCATTCATTCTATTACTAAATTAATATGAAATTTTTTAGGAAAAAATTAACAGAGTGGCACTTACTGTATGTGAGTAGTTTAAGGATTTCAGTCCAGTGGAGGCACACCACAACAATCAGTCACTAGACCATCAAGCTTACTATTAGATGGCAATCAAATTCAAGTATCTCTATGCATCTCTTAGCATCCATAAGTTGTTTATATCGAAAATGAAGGCACGGAATCGCAGCACAGTGAAAGAAACCTTTAAATATATTAATGAAATTTTAAAGTGGGTTGCATATGTGCAAGAAAAGATCTTGCAATACATGAATGTGCAATTGCTTGAGAACAAGCAATGTCAGGAAGGGATGATTGTGATGTCCTTTTCTAATTAAATGACCCTATTGAAAATGTAACTAGCATCGGTCTTCATAATGTAATTCAAATGTATTATTGATGTATTTATAATTTTATTATATTCATTGTTATTATTAATTTATTTCTAGTCAAAGCATGTTACTCATGCTTTTAGGGTCAATTGAGTCGAGATAAAATTTATCATGAGACAATGAAATGTAATTGAGTCAAGGTCCCATTTGGACTTGTAAAAGAAAAATAAAATTTATTTTTCAATTCAAAGAGTAAAAAATGTCACCAAAGACCAAATCGGCCCTTCTAGAAAAGATGGCCTAAAGATGCAGCCATTCGACCTCCTGGACATATATAAATACAAGATAGTTCAATTTCCTTTTATCATCCATCCATCACTTCGATTTCTGTGCAAGAAGGAGAATTTCAACGAAAGTCAAAGGAGAGAAATTTATGTTTTCTGCCCTAGTTTCTATTCACTCATGGGAATTTTCTGAGTTAATTTTTGTTGTATTGCAGGCTCGAAATTTCAGGAGATGACCAGATTTCTGAGATTTGACCAAAATTGACTTATGTTGACTATGATTTGTTGGAAATGGATGGGAAGAGCATTGACTTGGGTCTTTTTGGTAGTCTTGGTCTTTGTCTTCGGTCTTGGATATCTCACTTTGATCTGATTTTGTAAGAATAGGATTTTCTTGGGTCTTCCCTCTTGTGGGGTTTTTCCTTGGCTTGGAGCCTAATTTCTTGTGTTCTTTGTCTCTTTTTGATCTTCATGTTTTTCACTTTTGGTAATTGGTTGATGAAGAAGTTAACATAAGTAACAAGAAGCCAACAAACATTCAAAATTAATTATCAAGTTAAGAGAAATCTACCCTAATCTACAAGCATCTTGATTTCTCAACATGGTATCAGAGCTAGGCTGAAGGAAAGGAAGATTGAAGATAACAGTTTGTTGGCTTATTTTCTTATCCCTGTGGCACCTTAAGCAAATTATCACACAAATTTTGTGACATACTTTCCTTAAAATATGAATTGAAAGAGGCACAATACCTCTATGATTCAAGTTGAAGAAAGACATCAATATTCCTGTGAACTAAGCTCATCAATAAAGGAAGGACCGAAATACTTAAGGACTAGAAAAAGAGACCTATAATACATGAAAAGACTCTATGGAATTATCTTTGTAAATAAAGGATGAAATTTATATCTATGTTGTCATCAAAATATTTGGCATAGGTACACATATTTGGGTCTCTATGTTGATTTATGGAGTAACTTTCCTGTACTAATGTGAATTTCAGAGGCACCTTCTCCTATGATAAGAATACAAGTCATTATCTTGATAATCTACAAAGTACTCAAAGAAAAAGATAATGGCTTATATGAAATCTATTAAAAGAAGACAACCTACTGTGACAATACTTTCAATGGCAATCTGAGCATGACTGTGCGCTCCTTTCTGAATCAAAAATACCAAGTGTATTCATGATATTTGTATAGTTTGAGTAACCAAAATACTGTAGCTGACATCTATTACTGCTGAGTTCAAAGGCTAGTCTAAGAGTATGAATAAGTCCAAAATTCCCATAATGATTGAAGCAAGCTTGTTTGGGAAAAAATGAATATCTGAGGTATTGTTCTTGGATCAATACAAAAACGTTCTGTGACACTTCTATGAGGTATCTGAAGCTTACTATAGAAAAAAATATTTGAAGATTCAAGGCATCAATGATGACACCAACATGAAACGATACAAATTCTATCTAACACTATATAAGGCAGCTCGACTCATTTGGGAGACTGTACATATTTGACATCTAAAAAGACCATCATATTTGTAATCAATGCAAATATGTGGCACTGTGAAACGAAGGATAAAAGTGCATTGTGATCTTAAGTTAAAAGAAACCAAAACCATGTGGATCGTCTCTGAGGCATTTAAATGTACAAATGATGAACTTAAAGACATGCAAAACAAGTATTATCCGTGACATAAAGGACTGATAATCTCTATACCTTTGTGCAAAATGAATTAAAATTCTGTGATCTACTCTATGCTACAAGACCAAAAGAATAAGGTACATAGTCTATAGAAGGGTCCAAAATCATCACTGTGAATAAAAGCCGAGATTATGATCAATTCCATGTCTGAAGCTACACTTAATGACATAATTTACATTTGTGAAAATTTTGAGCATCTCTATGACAAGTAGAACATGTATATTTGTGATATGAACTATACAAAGACATACAAAACTTTTTGAATCATCAAGAATCAAAGTTTAGTGGCATCTTGTGCGAAAACCTGAGGGATGCTACTTCGTGACAAAATTTGTTATGATGATATAAGGCCCATATTTGTGACACTAGAATATGTAGCAGCATTATATCTGTTAATAAGGACCGTGAGGGTATAGGGAATCCGTGGCATAAGTTTGTGAAAATAGCACCCTTCTCATACATAAAACAAAGATGAATTCAATTCTTGAAGTCGACCTATTTGATATTGAAAGATAGAGGACACTGAAATCAGCTCAAAGAAATCTCTGTGGCTTATAGCCGAGCTTGAAGGACCAATTAGTGAGATCAATGTGAAGACCAAGCTGGAAAATTGTATGGACATAGAAGTTCTAATTTAGCGTAAGCATATCTTTTGAATCAGCCCCAAGGAGTTACAACTTCCAATATAGTAGTACCATACTCGAAGGCAATAATGGAGAACAGGGGAAGTTAAAAGAGGTACATGTAAACTATGCTTAATGGTAATAGCAGTGTCAATCTAAGCATGACTGTGCGCTCCTTTCTGAATCAAAAAGACCAACTGTATTCATGATATTTTTATAGTTTGAGTAACCAAAATACTATATCTTACATCTATTACTACTGAGTTCAAAGGCTAGTCTGAGAGTATGAACAAGTCCAAAATTGCCATAATGATTGAAGCAAGTTTGTTTGGGAAACAATGAATATCTGAGGTACTGTTCTTCGATCAATACAAAAAGGTTCTGTGACACTTATATGAGGTATCTGAAGCTTACTATAGCAACAAATATTTGAAGATTCAAGCATAGATGGGGATTTGGTGATACAATGCTCTGTAAGTAACATATGGTTAATATCTTGATTGTAAACTTTAAAGGATTATTTTGGGCAAGAGAAGATGAAATTGAGAATGTGCTTCCACGATGAAGTTTGGGTAGTTTATTTAGAGTTGAAATCATATTTTTTTGATAGTCAGTGCATATTGCAGCAATTGATGTGCAGGGTTGACTATTGAAGCTTGTTATGTGAAGAAAATCAATATGCTTAGAGTGTCTAGATGAAAATTATAGAAATATTTGTTCAGGATGCAATTTGGCATGCATACATAAGATCTCAATGGCTGTGTTAGGATGCTAGCTCCAAAGGAGTAAGTGGAAATAGCTCATTGAATTTTTATGTACTAGCTTAATAAAATAAGGGTCTCAATAATAACACCAACAGATTCTTGCGTCCAAGATATTAGGTTGTATTTGCTATTTACTGGAAATATGGGAATAGTATTTTGTTATAGGTGTCACCTTACTATATATTGAAGCCAATGCAATGTTATTGTTGAGCTAGTTAACGCAATGTAATTGGTGAGCTGCTTAATCAAATTTTTGTGTTGTTTAATCTTAAATGGTGTTAGAGTGAATCTTTCGGCCACCAACTACAATTGAAGGATAGAGTCTGCTTCTTTATGAATAAGATCACTATCTAGTGAAATTCTATCTCAATCTGCTTGTAAATCTTGTGGTGGGTGAGTGGAAGCTCCATGGCTTCTTGAATCTCATATTTTTCTATGTTGTAGCCACCAATATCATTGTAGGTTACGTCCAATTTTTCATACTGGGAAAGAAGTGCGATAGAGGACTCAACCTAGGGTGGGAGGAAAGACACTAGGGTAGTATGAAGATCTATGGTCAGATGTTAAAAGTAAATTTTCCCTAGGAAATTTGAAGCGCTTCGAGCTTCTTTCTCTATTTTTTCCTTTGAAGAAATATCGTGGTGGGCTTTGTTTCAAATTTTTGGAATAAGTTGAACTTTAAATGTGTTTTGGTATGTGTGAGGTAGAATACAATGACGTGTTATTTGAATAAAGGACCATTGATCCTTGTGCATAAGATGCACTCTGAAAATATAGGCTATGCTGCATACACCCTTTCGTGAGTTTTTACCAATGGATGGCAAAGGGGCCACTAACAATAAAAATGTTAATAGAAAAGGAGGTTGAAAATAAAATAATAATGTAGCTTAGATTTGTTGGGAGTTGTGTTTTGTAGGGATCACAACACCACAATATATGTGTCTGTTCTCTGTTGGCCAGAGTAATGGCACATTGAGTTGAACAGTACACAGCAGGGGTGGCTGAGGTTGATTCAAAGTTGTACAAGGCTATTCCAACACTAGTGTACACCTCTGCCAACTCCCACCACTGCTTGCTTTCTACTAAAAACTGGGTAGTATACCAATGTTAGTTATGTGATCCCATTGCCTACCTATGCATCTAAGTTACAATAGCATATTATTGCTAGTAATATTTTCCATCCCTTGGTGAAAACCCACAAAGGATATTTATTCATAAAAATATTTATACTTAAGGATCTATACAACAAATTAGTATATTTTTCCAGTGTGTTTTCAATAAAAAGGTTGGTCTGTCTTCTAAGTTCTAAGGGATGCATCCTTTGGACTCTATCTATAACATACCCAGAATGCAATTCTTTACACTTTCCCAATATGAATCAATGTAAGCCACAAAATCCCCTCAAATGGAAGACATAAAAAGATTTTTCAAGGTTTATATCATGCAACAACACTTTGAGAATGGTATATAGCTACATTAAATTTTTAAGAGTGCAGGCTTCAACACAATTAGGTAAGTTGTAGGTAAGAGTACAAAATAATGCATCCCGGAAGAAATGACTAATGACTTGTATAGAAGATGATCCCTAAAAAAATAAACTATCCTTCGATTCATAAGTACAAATGGTTTTATTAATAATCCCCTGATGTGGGTTTACACCATGGGATGGAAAATGTTGCTAAAAATAGGAAAGGTGGTTGACATTAAAAGGTAATGCAAGTTGGATTTGTAGGGAGGCATAGGGGACACAAAACCACAAGGTATGTGCCTGTCATTTGTTCGTCAGATTAGCTAGACATCAAGCCAAGCCATAGACTGAAGAAGGTAAGTAGTGGTGATTGAGGTCAGTTTAATTCTATTTCCTGCTATAAATATGACCCCATTTTCATTCTGCAATGGTATAGGTCAATAACTCTCTCGAGTAGGCTGAAAAGGTCTCAAGCCCTGAGTCACTAACCGTGGTGCATCAATTTCTAGTAAGTATGAAGTGACATTGAAATCCATTAATGTTTCTCTCTTGATAAGGGGAGAAAGCAGTAGTTGAGGTTGATAATGGAAGCGTTATGGCTTTACAATTTTATAGTACAATACAGAATAGACACAAACACACATATAATACAAAATACACACACTTATATAAAGTATGATGCATGCACACACCAAGACTGTGGCATCAGGGCCAGAGAATAGTCAAACAAGGTTGGGGGCTAATGTCTCAAAATGAATACCAAGGGATTCTATAGTAGTAACAGTGGTCACACAAATATCTTACAAGAATAAATTAACCAATATAAAATGTTCTTAAATAGGAGCACCATTGTTTTAGGGCATACATTTTAGGAAGGATCATAAAGAAAGCCCAATGAAATCCTCCAACAACTCCATCTCACATTCCATAGCCTTCTCCATACATGTATTTCAGATGTTCAAGTTTGATACAATGTTAAATTTTTAGTTTCACAGCATGGTGAGCATATCTGCACTTAAAACCCTAAACCATGTAAACTGAGACTGCTTAGAATACTATCTAAATATGGAAATTCTTAGCACTAGATCTACTAACACATAACTCTAAAAATCAAAACATCAGGCTATAAAAATTTGAAATAGCATATGTAAATTCTAATTCTATGTAAAATAGAGTTCTAGAAGCTAGGATAGCGAGAGGTATTTGTAGCACACAGTCACATATATCTTAAGTTGTAACTGGAAAAGACTTCCACAACAAACTCTTTCACTCCTACTAAAACATGTCTATAATTAAGCACCTTAACTCCCTTTATAGAAGTAGATATTTATGGTTACAATGAATGTGGGAAAAACCAGCAAACCACCTATATTAAGGAAAGTGCCCTAACCCTACTGTGGCTAGGAGAGAGAACCCTCATGCATGGAATACAACACCTATAATAGCATACCCACTGGAGAAAAAAAAGTGTAAATATGCATGCACCTTCCAACCTTGGAAACAATGGAAAGTATAAATATGGAAGCTCACCTAAAGCATGCACTATGTTTAAGACTCTAAACTTACAATGACACCATACTCATCTAAAGAAAGCACGTGCATGTGCCTCACACACTGGTTGCCTACTTAATTGTTGTATCTTCCTAGTGGATTCTCTAGTGCACCACCATTCCAAACGTAAGCAAGTGTATGAAGAAGAATGACTAAGCAATATTTACAAGTTAACAAAACACTCAATAATGGCACAAGTAAAATCTAAGCTTTCTATTTTTTACAAGGTTGTTCTAACAAGCTTTTGATGTATGATTCCAAAGCATTATTTATATTAAATGCAGATGCAGGGGCAAGGTCCTATGTAGAGAAGTTGGAGATGGCGAAATGGGAGCCTATTTATAACTATGAGATGTAGGGCATTTATGAGCTGGTGCAGCACTCTTCTAACATCAGGCTCCACTTTTATAAAAAGGTAGGGTCTTGGAGATCCAATGGAGAGACACAGTCATTCCATTTGAAAGGGTCAAGTCTCTTTCAAAAATAAAATTTGGGGTTGGTTATTGGTTCATCATGGATTAGCTTTCAAAAGTAGGTTTCACAAAGTTGGTACTATTAGTTCATATTGTGTTATGTGTGGTAAAGAGAAGACAGTGCAATTTGTTTTTGGGAAATGTCAATATACCAGAGTTTTTTGGTCATAGTTTTAAGTTGAATTTCAGTCACTATTTGTGTATGATATTTCCAGGTGATTTTCTGTAGCATCACCACACACGTTGATGGCTTTACCCATTGCTTTGGGTTCATGCCTTCCAAGTGATTCCTGCACTCTTGAATTAGTATCTTTGAAAACAATAGACTCTTCTCTCTTGATGGAAGGTGAAATTGAAACATTCGGAGGATTTTCTGCAACAATTGATGTTGTCTCATTCATCATATGAGGTAGTGACATGCCATATGGTTCCAGCACCAGCATAGTATCTTCATGAAAAATAACCCCTGCTCTCTTGAAAGACGATGATACAACCAAAAAATTTCCCAAATCACCTCAAAACAATCCTGCAGATGTACTAATGTGTAAGGACCCAATCGAGGCATTGTTGGGTGATTCTGAGCAAAGATTCACTGAGAATAGCCCTTGATTTTTTTAAAGATTCAGATGATATGCCTACAGATTTCCCTCTAGCTGTCTACAACATGACCATGACTTCTGGCTCTCCAACTTCTCCTTTACATCTCAACCTCTCATGACTAGAACGTTAAGAATGCAAGGAATTCAACAGAGAATCACTCTTTCTGCAATGCTTATAATTCACTTCTCCTTCCCTGAAGGATTATCTGAATGGTGCATGTTTTCTACTAGGTTTTTGGAAATTATTTACTCTTTTAGTGTCCCTATTTGGAATTTTGAGAGGAAGATGTGGAGTAGTTGCGTTGTTCTATATCAAGCTAGAATCCCTATCAACAGGGGAAAAAGGTAATTAAATATTTTACCTAAAGATTAAGTTAACGTGCACAAGGAAATAAATAAAATTACACCAATAAATAGATCCCTAGTGACTATAGAGTATTCAACCCATGCTAGTGCATTTATGAAGTTGAATAGAGAGAGCAAGAATGGCATGCACTCTACGCTTTTAGTCCTAATCACAACTTTATGAAAAACAGACACATAAAACAATATAACATACATTATTCAGCAGGAGAGCAAGTATCATGAACAATACATGTATTAGAAGGATAAGAAGAATTAACATACTAAAATAGATAATGGCGAAGCATACAAGACAATGGACAAAATCGCACCCACACTGCCTACTACCACCTGTCTTACATGGTATGAATGCAACACAAATATGGTAATTGCAGCTTCCATGACGAAGGCCATTATCAATCCACAACTCAACCTTACTGTCATCACCTAGAAGAGTATTCATAACAAAATAATGAGCATAAATTCAAGTCATGGTGTTGAAAATATAAATATAAAGAAGCCCTACAAAGAATATCAATCCAAAATCTCATTAATATATGGAATTCTTCTGTAAACCTATATTTGAGGTAATTAATATCAAAAGAGTTAATATAGGTAGATAGACAAGTTGAGTTACCTTCTTCTTTGGGGAAGAAAAAGTGAGAAAGGACATGAGATAAAATGTTTCAGAGAAGAAAGCCTACACCATTGATGGTAAGGATCATAGTATTGTGGGGTTTAACGAATGGGCTTCCACAACCAAATAGAAAAGTTAAATAGTGTGAACACATATGGATACCTATAATATTCCTACGTAGACTTTTGCTTATATATTACCTAAAATGTTGCCCTGCAAAACAATTTCTAAATTAGTTCAGTACACAACTTTCATTAATCAAATGATCAAATTAAAACTCGACCAAAAAAGCTATTAAAATTTAGGAAAGGAAAAAATTAATTAAGTATTTTTTTTTAACTGGAACGGGTATGTTTTTATTTATTTGATGAAAAAAGGTTGGGCCTATGCCAATGCAACCACTATTACATTGCATCTATCCATCATTCTTGTGCTGTTATAAATTACAACATTTTCATGGGATGCAGATTTGGGAAGAGCTTTCGTCATTTATGATAAGTTGTCCTTTCAAAAGAGTGCAACCTTTGTTTGCCATGAGATCTTCTTCACTATTCGAGTTTCTGAGAATATGAAAGAACCTGTAGGAGGAAAAATCAAGTAGGATTCTCTTTAGTCAGCTCAAAGTTTTATTGAGACTTGCGTTGTTGAACAATTCCTCCGAGTTTAGTTTTTTAATTAGAATTTCTGAGCCTCCAAAAGCTTGAAAATATTTGACACCTCTGTCTCTAGCTATGTGGCATGCTTTGAGGAGGCCTAGGATCTCTACTTGGTTATTGGTTTTTTGCCTGATACCCCAGCAAAATCAGTCCCTTCTTGAGCCTTCCGGGGAGTAGATGACCCCGCCTGCTCCAGCTGCATGGGGGTTTCCTTTGGAAGCCCCATCGAAGAAAATTGTGGTTAATTTTTGCTTCCGCCACCATTCTTGGAAGATGGCATCAGTGTCTCTTTTATGCCATTCAGGATTTGAAATATGAGAGGCCAATAGATGCTTTCGAGGGTGAGGAACCAGGGGATCCAACCACTTCTTCTCTTCTGGGAGAAGCAAAGGATCTTCTTTGAAGTATTGTTGCTGGGAAGCTTCCAGGAGGAAGGATTTAGCTTTGGCTGCTACAAACAAGGGGGCGTGTGGGGTTTCGTTGAAGATCTGATCATTCCGAGCCATCCAAAGTTGCCAACAAACATATTTGGGGATGGAAATCCAGACTTTATGCCGGAAGGATTTGCTAGGGATATTATGGGGATAGAATAGGCTCCATGAGGCAAAACATCAGAAGCAGAGTTATGTGGAGGGACAGAGACCTGCAGATCATGGAGGATGAGTCCCCACACTTCTTTAGCAAATATGCATTCAATGAAAAGATGCTTGGCTGTTTCCAGATTATTTCTACAAAGCTCACATCTATGTGGCCCAGCTATGCTCCTTTTCGCCAGATTATCTCCAGTTAGAAATTTATTATGAACTAGTGTCCAAAAGAAAAAATTAACTTTAGGTAAAGCTAGTAGATCCCAGACTTTTTTCCAGAAGCCGGGGGTTTGACTGCTATTTCTTGGGCCTGTAGAGTGTCGTAGCTAGCAACTGTGGTGTAAATTCCTAATTGTCCCCATCCCCAGTTGTCCTTCCTGTTTCGATTCATTGGGGCTGTGTCATCCAACAGATCTTCAAGGATGTGTTTTTGTTGGCTTAGGCACTCAGGGACACCATGGAAGTCCCAACCATTCCAGTCACCATGGTTGTCCCACTTGGAGAGGTTGTAAACACTGTTAATTCCTGCACACATCAACCAGTCTTTAAGATCAATGATTTCTTCATTTTCAAAAAGAGGATCATGGTCCATGATTCGATCATGCCAAAGGCTTGTGTGCTTTCCATTGCTGGGAATTCGATATTCCTTTCCCTCGAAAAAATGCAGAGTTTTATGACATAAGTTCCATACTTGAGTGCAGTTGACTGTATTACTTACTTGCAAATTTCTGAGAGGGATTTTGTGAGCGTATTTCAATTTCAGAATTTTGCTGACAGGGTGGTTGGGTTCCTTATGCAGCTTCCACAAAATATTTCCTCCCAATGCGAGGTTGACAAGAGAGGCATTGTGGATCTGCAAGCCTCCCTCAGTGATTGTTATTTTTACCAGATCCCAGTTTACTAAATGAATTTTGTGTTGGTTTCCTTCCCCCCCTTGTCATAGAAAATATCGAAGTAGTTTAGAGATTTGTTCCATCACATTTTTTGGAGCTACGAGAAAAGTTGCTTGGTATATTGGGAGAGCAGACAACAGACATTTGATCAGAATTACTTTACCTCCTTTTGTAAGCCAATACCCTCCCCGTGCTGATATTTTTGTTTTTATTTTATTGATGATTTCGCTCCACCGTGACCTCTTGTTGATTCCATTTGAGATGGGCAGTCTGAGATACTTGATCTTGTCCCAGTGGGCATGAGCTTTGAACCCGAGGAGGTTCGAGATGCTAGTGAGCTCTTGCTACTCTATGTTCCAACCATAGACTTCACTTTTTCTCTCATTGACTAATGTTCCAATGACCCTGCAATAGCATTTAAGAATAGAGTGAAAGGCTTTGGAAATTCTGGGGGAGGCACCTCCTAGGAGGAGAGAGTCGTCTGCGAAGAGCACATGGTTCAGGGCATCAGAGCCAATGGAAGGTTTGAGTCCAGGAAGGGAGCCAACAACCCTCGTGACTGAGATTTTTATGTTGAGTGTGTCTACCATCAGGATATATAGGAAGGGAGAGAGAGGGAAGCCCTGTCTAAGGCCTCTCTGGGCTTGAAAAAAAGAAGAAGGGCATATGTTAACTAAGGCGGAAATCCAGGGATTATCGATGCAGGCTTTGATGAGATTGAAAAATTGGGGCGAGAAGCCAAAAGAGAGAATGAATTTGATGAGGAAAGAACAGTTAACTCTATTGAAATCATTGGCCATGTCAAGTTTTATCAGCATCCCTTTCTCTTTTTGTTGTTTGGTTGATTGAATTGTCTCCTAAACTTGGATTACATTGTCCGAGATGTGCCTGCCTTCAGCGAAACCTCCTTGGGAGCTAGAGATCAGCCTTTTAAGCAGTGGCTTAATCCTATTTGCTAGAAGTTTGGCTAGAATTTTATAGGATTTGTTGCAAAGCGAGATGGGCCTGAATCTGGAAAAGGTTTCTGGGTTGATTTATTTTGGAATTAAGGCAAGATAGGTGGAGTTGGTTCCTCCTCCTACCTTCACTTTTTTCAAAAATCCTCTTATCATTTTTTGAAGATCAAATTTGATGATGTCCCAGCAAGTCTTGTAGAAATGAATATTGAATCTGTCAGGCCCAAGAGCCTTGTCTAGTTCCATAGACCATATAACTTTGGTGATTTCTTCTTCGGTGAATGGATTAATAAGGGCAGTGTTGTCTTCAGGGCTGACAAGAAGGGGAATGTTTGAAAGGAGATCATATGTTTCCTCCTCATTGCCTTGAGTCCCTACACTATAAATATTTTTGAAGTGGCTTTATGTCGTTGCTTTAGTCTGGGTGAACCCTTTGCACATTTGCCCCTCCACAGTTGTTATTTCCGAGATGTGGTTTCTAGAGAGTCATGCTCTATATTGATGGTGGAAGAAGGAAGTGTTCCGGTCCCCTGCCTTCAACCACAAGCTTCTATATTTGATTCTCCAATACTCTTCTTCCATTCAAAAGGAGCGGAAAGATGAGCATTGGTCGTTTACCTCTTTGTCAAGCAACTCTGTAGTGATGTCTTTACTTCCCATTTCAACTTGCAGGGCCTCCAAAGACTGCACTGCTTCTTTTCTTTGGCTGGTTGGGGTTGGGTCTGGTTTCCTTTTCCATTCCTTTAGGGATTTCTTTGTAGCCTTGATTTTTTGCTCCCAGACATAGCATGAAGACCTTGTGAAGGATTTGGCCCAAGCTGTTTTCACTGTTTCAATGAAGTCTCCCTTTCAATCCAGAGGGGACTGAATCAAAAAGGGATTGGGCCCAGATCTTATTCATATTCTAGTAGTAGCTGTACTGGCTTGTGATTTGAAGTCCATTTAGGGAGGATTTTTGTGGTGATTGTCTTCTTGTCCATCATCAGAGAGCCTTGCACTAAGAATCTATCCAGGAAGGTAGAAATGTGATCCTCCCCAACCCTATTATTGGTCCATGTGTAAAGTCCTCTGACCGGGTTGAAATCGAGCAGATCCCATTGTTGTATGAGCTCTTCCACTGGGGCCACGATAGGGACTCTGCTGTTGTTGCCTCCCCTCTTTTCTTTAGCTTTTAGAACGATATTTAGATCCCCGGTAAAAATGATGTTGTTGGGGGATTGCTGCTCTAAGAATGTTGAGAGAGAGTTCCAACATTCTCTTTTTTCATCATAAAGGACAGGTACATAAAGATTGAAAAGTGATATGGTCAGCTTACTTGTACAATGCGTTAATTCCGTGAAGATCCAATGTCGAGTCTTGTGGGAGTTGTTTAGATGGAAGAGTTATTCTGTCCATAGAGTTGCAAGCCCTCTAGAAGAGCCCCTTGAACTTACTGCTTTGCCTGCGCTTTTCTTCCATTTTGACTTACTAATGTCTAGAAGTGCTTGCCATTCTATCTTAGTCTCTTGGAGCATGAGAATATCTGAGGGGTCTATTTTCAAGAGGTCCTTGACGGCTTCAGCTTTCGAGGGGTGTTGAGCCTCAAGATTGTGCTTTCTTTCATTCTACTTTACCTCATTTTCCTCTGTCCATTGCTATCCCAGACCCAGTGTCAATCGTTTGATTAAGGTATTTAGAATGATCAACATATTTGGCTGCTAAATATAATGGTCCTCATTAATACATTTTTGTGGAACTAGGCTAGCGAATACGTTAAAATGTAACAACAATTCTGGCTATCATTGCTTTTGGGTATGTTCAGGTGGCAGATCGTCAAGAAAGACACATATGGGTATATTCCGTCATGTCTACATTGTTTGTTGCTCACTATGAAGGAAAAAACAGATTATTTGGATATAGTTTTGAAGTGCATTAGAACACATTTAGGAAGACTGAACTCTAATAGGGCTGTCTTGAATCCAGGATATCCTTCTTTTTGCGTTGCCTTGGAGAGTTCTGATATAGTTGATCCATCATATGATCTTTGGAATTTTTGCAAGTCTTGTTATGTACATTTGTTATATAAACACTTGGGAAACCGAGAGCTAGGCTAGATTTTATTCTAGATTTTTCTTAGATTCTGTGCTACATTTCTGAAGACGTAGAGTGCTCTGTTCAAGTTATTTCTCTTTTAATGAAGCAGAAAGTGTTGTTTTGAAAGCGTTGATTTTATTTGGTTAGATTAAGATGCGGTGGTAGAGAGGCCTGTACTGTCTGGACCTAGTAATTTGAATACGTATCCTGCATTTACCTTTCGTTTTGAAGTTAGATCACAGTTGTTTCATTAACTGCTATAGTTATACTCGTTCTAAAAACTCTTCCAAAAGAAGAATCTCTTCCAAAAGATCATGATAATGAATGGGAAATGGCTATAGTGTTGTAGGATTTAATTGTAATCTCTTTTATTCACCATCACGGTTATACTTATGCTAAGCACTCTTCCAAAAAATCCTTATAATGTCTTAAGCATGATTGTGATCTGGAACGTTTCAGTTGTGTGTTTGCACTAAGTACCATAGCTGTTCTTGCTCTTAAAATGCTTTTCCAAAATATCATAATGATGGGTAGGAGATAGCTATGATATCTTAGTTTACCCTCATTGTTTAGTCTTTATGTTTGCATTTGTAGTGTACGATTAGGATTGATAAAATATAAAATACTAATAATGATAGTTAAACTTGAACTTTATAATTCCATGGGAATAATGTCAATCAGCCCTAATTCAGATCATAGGTTATTCATAACTCATTAACAGGTTATTTATTTAGTAATCTCTTGTTGGATTCAACATTGTTTTAGATTAGTGACATCTTAAGTTCAGTTTTAGCTTAACTCATTTCATTTTCACTCCACATTCAGTTGTCCTTCACTACATATTAGATTACTTCAGTTGTTAAACTTAACAAAACAACCTTCATTATTTACAAACCTCTTCTTGTTCTAAAATCTATAATTGATTCATAACCATATGAACAGAAGACAATATCATTTTATGGCCTGAAGTACTTCTGCAACTTCCTTATCATCTCACAAACAAACATTTCCTCAAAAGACTATTTTAAAAATCTATAACCTTTGAGTGAAGTGTAGTGTTATCAAACTAAGTTGCAGAATAGAGTTAGGAACTAGTCTTAGAGTAAAATATCTTATGATGGTATCAATGTTTTACTCCAATTATGCTTCAAAAAATCTCTAATCAAGGATAAAATGTTGCATCATTATAAGTTAGTTGTTTAACTGTTTAGTTAGGAGGATTTGCATACTTAGTTGATCATGTCTTAAGCTCTCTCTCAAAACACCTTTGATGAAAGAATTTAACAAGTTGAGTTTATGTTTTGAATCATTTGCTTAAAATTCATTATCAAGCTTTGTTTCTGCTTAGTCATAGTTTAGATTTGATTCTATTTCAGTATTGCATTTGCATTTACCATTTGTCATCAACCAATTAGGCTTCACTCTGTTTTTAATCATTAGCTCCTTTCCATTAGCTTTCTAGTCATTTTTCCTTGTGAACATAATACTACCAAAAGACCAAAAACATCATAAATCATCACAAAATACCAAAAACATCATAAAACACTACACACAACGATAAACTCTATAATTGCATATAGTACACTTCATTAGGTATGACCAATACGGTTGACAATTATGCAAACATTTAGGAGACTGAATTGAGACCAAACATTTAGGCGCCGTTAAGTGAAAACTAGGTAACCTTTGTTTCTTAGCATCCAAAAACAATTATATGCGTAGGGAGAGAGATTCAAGGGGAAGATTTATAAGCAGCAGAGGCAAAAGTTTGATTTCTAGAACACCACTTGTTTCATCTAGATCCAGAGATAGTACACCTTCAACTCAAACCCATCTTCCATCCTTTACTGATCCTGGACTTCTAGAAGATCTAAGGTCACCTATTCCATTAGAGAAACCTTCCACTTCATCCACTGAACCTGCTATAGAAGAAGATCTAAAGACTCTTGTTAGGGACACAAACCTTTCTACTTCCACAGGAGAGTCAACCATGGCAGAAGAAGGAGGAGGAGGAGTTGTTAATGGAGAACACACATTATTTGGAGGAGGTAGAGGTAGAGGTAGAGGAGAAGGAGGAAGAGGAGAAGGAGGTAGAGGTGTAGATGGAGGAAGAGGTAGAATAGGAAGCTCTTTTGGGTTCCCTATATTTGATGAAGAAACCAATACAACCATGAAAAACATTTCACCCTCTGTCCTTCCAAACTTCTATGGACTTAAAACTGAAGATCCTGAAACCTTCTTATTTGAATTTGAAGTTCTGTGTAGAACTTATGACTACTTACAAGATGCTCAAAAACTGAAATTATTTCCTTCAACCTTGAAAGGAGCAGCATTGAAGTGGTTTATGAGTCTAATCAGTAGTTCTATTAGAACATGGGAAGACATGAAACAAGCATTTCTAGAGAGATATTTGGATTATTGTATGCCGGTTAATCATAAGGAAGAAGTGTTCAAGATGTTACAAAAAGAAGATGAAAACTTAGAAGATTTGTTGGAAGGATTTAATTACAACATCAAAAGGGCAAAAATGGAAAATCTAGATCAAGACACCTTAAAAGCTCTTTTGTTGAAAACAATTAGGGATGAATGGTTGGATATCCTTAACATGATGGGGAAAGGGGATATATCACAACTTACATTACCTGAAATATCTGAGTTATGTATCAACCTCTCAAGAGGGGAATCTAAAACTGTCAAAGGTCCAAGAGATCCTGCTCTTGCAAGGGCAAGTAAGTCTTCTTCTGGGACAATAAGTAGATCAGAAATATGACACATGCTTGATGATTTTAAATCTGACATTTTAGGGAGTCTTAGTGAAACAATAGACACCCTTAAGATACAAAACAAGAAAAAATATGAATTTGATGCCTTGGAAATCTTTTTCCCCAAATGTAGAAAGAAACATGCCTTGAGAGAGTGTCCTTTGAATGTAAAAGTTGTAGAAACCTGTGTCATTTGTTCTGAAAAACATGAGACCAAGAATTGTCCTTCTCTTCCTGGTCTCAAAGCTGTCTTTCAGGAGGAAACTCCTACAGATTCCACATAATCTATCAATTTTGTATCTAGAAGGCCTTGGCAGGGACCTCAAACACAAGGATTCCATGATCAAATGTATAATCAACCTCCACCTTGGAATTCTTGGCAGCAACCTTGGCCTCAATTTCAAAATCAATCTCCAGCGTGGGCACAAGGATCACAAAGTCCCTATGGAAGATACTCCCCATATTATCAGTATCCACCATCCTATCCACCATATCCACATTTTTATCCTCAAAATCCTCAACAAAATTTTCCTCAAAATCTTCAACAAAATTTTCAACAAAATCCTCAACAACATCATCAGAACCACCACATCAAAATCAACCACTTTCATTAACATTCCCTCAAAAATCAAATCAATTTCCTGCTCAACCCATACCAAACCCCAATAATAAGAACCCTCAGAATACACACATGATAGAAGGCCAACAGTTTCCAACTTATTTAATTACTCCTCTAGACCTTAGTGATGTTCAACTTAGGTCTGGAAGGATACTTGAAAAGAGGAAACCTTCTGTGATCATACAAGAACAAGATAATTCTGAGGAAGACTCTCTATGGGTGAATAAAATTCTTGAGGAAGACACATCCTTTCAAGACCCAAACACTGAAAAACTAAAACAAAAAGATCCAATAAATCCAACTCCTGTATTAGAGCAACCATCCACATCTACTTCTATACCTCCCTTTCCGGAAAGATTACAAATTGATATAGGTGTAGAAAAACAGATCATGGTGCCTAATTATGATTTCTTAGATGAATTGAGAAATGTTTGCATTAAAATTCCATTATTGCAAGCCATCAAGGAAATCCCAATTTTAGCCAAAACAATAAAGGAGTTGAGTATGAAGAAAACAAGAAAAAGAATAAGAGAAACCAAGAAAATTCAACTGGTTGGACAAATAGCAGACATTATGATGGGCAAGATTTCTATTCCAAAGTATCTTGACCCAGGAAATCCAGTTGTCAAAATTCACATCAATGGAATTGAAATCCAAAACACACTCATTGATTTAGGAGCAACAATCAATATCATGAGTAGACAAATCATGGATAAACTGAAACTTCCTAATCTTCTCTTTACACCCACATTATTACAATTAGCAGACAGATCTGTGATCAAACCTGATGGAGTAATAGAAGACATTCCAGTGTCCCTAGATTCTTGGGAGTACCCTGTGGATTTCATGATCCTAACTCCTAAGAATAATCTAGGAGGACATCCTGTTATATTAGGAAGACCTTGGTTGGCTATAGCTGATGCTTTTATTAGTTGTAGATCCGGTGATATGTATATCTCTGATGGTAGTTCAACAAATAAGTTCACTTTATATCCTCCAGCTAGGACAATTACAGATCTAGATGACACTCAATGGATAGAGGATGAGGAAGATTTACAACCTCTCTTCACAATTTCAGAAATTAGTGAAGATAATCAAATTTTGAATACTCTAGAAAACTTTGAATCCTCTCTAGAACACAAACATGAATCATTTCAAGAGGGATCCAATATTGAGTTTTTGTCATCAAGTCAGATGTCTCTTCATTCTATGGACAAATTTGGTAGCTCTACAAGAGAGATTTTTCCAGGTAAAACTTTGAACATAAACAAGAACCTAGAAAAATCTCAACAAGAAGAGTTAGTCAAAGTATTACAGAGACATTCTTCTGCATATGCATGGGAATACACTGACATGAAAGGGATAAGTCCCAAGACTTGCACTCATCACATCTATATAGAGGAAAATTGCAAACCAATCAAACAACCTCAAAGACGGATGAATCCAAATCTTAGGGAAATTGTTAAAGAAGAATTGCAAAAATTGTTAAATGTTAATTTCATCTATCCTATTTCAGATAGTTAGTGGGTTTCTCCTTTGGTAATTGTGCCAAAGAAAAATGGAAAATGGAGGGTGTGTGTTGACTACCGAGAACTAAATAAAGCTACTCTTAAAGACCATTTTCCCTTACCTTTCATAGATCAAGTATTAGATACATTAGTCGGCAAAAAGTACTTTTCATTCCTAGATGGGTTTAGTGGTTACAATCAAATTCAAGTAGCACTTGAAGATCAAGAAAAAACCACATTTACCTGTCCTTGGGGTACCTATGCTTACCGAGTATTGCCATTTGGATTATGCAATGCACCTGCAACATTCCAAAGGGTAGTATTAGGAATTTTTTCAGATCTAATACATGATTGTGTAGAGGTGTACATGGATGATTTCACAGTTTATGGAAACTCATTTGAAGAAGCTTTAGACAACCTGGAAAAAGTTTTAAAAAGATGTCAAGAAGCAAACCTTTCACTTAGTCATGAAAAATGTTTTATGATGTTCACTGAAGGTATTATTTTAGGGCACCACATTTCAGGGGATGGGATTAGAGTTGATGAGTCAAAGGTTGAAGTCATCTCTAACCTATCTATTCCAAATTCTCAAAGAGATGTTAGAAGTTTTCTAGGATTTACAGGATATTATTGGAGATTTATAGAAAACTTCACCAAAATAGCATCTCCACTCTTCAAATTACTCACCAAAGATTGTGAATTCAAATGGACTTCTGATTGCCAGTTAGCTTTTGAAACCCCGAAAACCAAAATTTCTGAAGCACCTATATTAAGGGGACCTAACTGGAAGTTACCTTTTCATATCTCCACGGATGCCTCCGATACAGCTCTAGGAGCAGTATTGGGGCAGAAAGACTTGATTCCCTATGCCATCTATTATACCAGTAAAAATTTGACTCCTGCAGAGTTAAACTATACTGTAACTGAAAAAGAGTTTTTAGCTGTTGTTCATGCCATAAAAAAATTTAGACACTATATAACAGGCTATGAAACTTTTATTCACACTGATCATTCTGCAATTAGATACTTAATGAACAAATCCATTACTAATGGCAGAGTTATAAGATGGTTATTTCTCTTACAAGAATTCAACATTACTATTCTAGATAGGCCTAGAAAACAAAACACAGTAGCTGATTTCCTATCTAGACTCCAAAATATCAAAGATGACACTCCAGTTGAAGACCAATTTCCTGATGAATATCTTTTTGCAATTTCTACTCAAACTCCATGGTTTGCTGATATTTCTAATTATTTAGTTTTAGGAAAATTTCCTTCAATTATGAATGAAAGGAATAAAAGAAAAATCATTTGTGATAGTGCAAAATATTCATGGGTTGCTAATGAGTTGTACAAGACAGGTCCAGATTTGATCATTAGAAGGTGTGTTCGTGAAGATGAGATGCCTGAGATTCTCAAGGCATGTCATGATGAACCTTGTGGCAGACACTTTGCAGATAAGAGGATAGCTTATAAGATCCTTAATTTAGGATATTATTGGCCATCCTTGTTTAAAGATGCTAAAGAGTATGTCAAAAGGTGTGACAGTTGCCAAAGGGTAGGGAAACCTTCTCCTTCAGGTGAGATGCCATTACAACCTCAGGTACATATTGAAATTTTTTAAAAATGGGCTTTGTATTTTGTAGGACCTATTAGTCCTCCATCAAGACAGAAGAGGTATATATTAGTTTGCACTGATTATGCTACTAAATGGGTAGAAGCCAAGCCATTACTTGTTGCTAATGAAGCATCTGTAGTTACTTTTCTTTTTGAGGATATTTTTACTCGTTTTGGTGTCCCAAGGGAAATTGTTATAGATCAAGGAGCTCAATTTACATCAAGGCTAGTGGAGAAAATGATGGAGAGGTACAAAATCAGGCATAGAAAATCTACTCCTTATCATCCACAAGAAAATGGTCAAGTGGAATCTACTAATAAGGTCATTGAAGGAATCCTAACAAAAATTGTTCATTTACATAGAAGAGATTGGGTAGATAGGCTTCCTGAAGCCTTGTGGGCCTATAGAACTACATGGAGAAACACAACAGGCCATACTCCTTATGAACTTGTTTATGGAAAGCAAGTTTTGTTTCCCATAGAGTTCCAGATTCAAACTTTCAAAATGGTAGTTCAGCTAGGACTTGATTTAACGGAGGCACAAAAGCATAGACTGGAGCAAATTAATGAATTGGATGAGATCAGACAAGATGCAGTTCAGAAAACAAGTCTAGTCCAACAACAAAGGGCTAGATGGCATGACAAGTACATCAAGGAGAAGAAATTTAAAGAGGGTGACTGGGCTCTTTTGTTTGATTCAAAATTCAAGGATTTTCAAGGGAAATTTCAGACACATTGGCTTGGGCCATATGAAATTGTTCGAATTTTTGATAATGGGGCAGTAAAAATCAGAACTATAGATGAAGAAGAGGTCACTTTTCTTGTGAATGGTCATAGATTGAAGCTATATCACAAACCACTCTCAAAAGAAGAATTTGTCAAGAAGTTCCAAGAAAGCAGTGATGTGAAGTTAATGAAGAAGAATCTCTCTTCTTCATCAACTTGATTAAATTTTCTGAAGCATTTCTCTTTGAAAAATAAAAATAAAAAATAAAAAAAAATAAAAAAAAATAAAAAATAAAAAATAAAATTATAAACATGAAAACCAATCATTGATTGGCATGTTTATACAGAAAAGATAGGGTGAAAATCAGAGTTTCTCTGACACTCTAACTTTTCCATTTTGTTTTTGCAAGCAGCTGTTACAAAATCATAAGTTCAGATTCATTGTACTTATGATCCATTTCATCTCATTCCATTCCATTCACTTATTCATCCATACTCCATTTCATTCATTTATTCATACCTTACTTCATTCCATTCATCTCATTCCATACTCCATCCACCTCATTTCCATGTCAGAATTTAAAGTTTGATGTCTTGCTGCAAATGAATAACAAATGTCATGGATTGCAGGGTAGTTCTTATGTTCTTCCACTCCATTTCATAAACTGAATCCATTCCATTTCATCATCCATTTCATACATATCATGTCTTATCATCCATCTTCATTCATGCCATATAACATCTCACTTATATCCCAAACCACTCCATTCCATGATTAAAATGCTCTACAGGTACATTCTGCAGCTTAACAGACATTCTGCAGCTGATCAGACTTTCTGCAGCCAGCCAGTCATTCCGCAGCTACAAATCCTAAAGGCACTGATCAGCAGACATTTGAATTGCAACAAAATATCCAGTGTATCCATGAATAAGAAGAATCAAGAAGGATTATGAAGACTCTTCCAAAGGAGAACAAAGAAGACAAAGACCAAAAAAAGTAAATGAAAGAAGAGGTAACAATTTTTCATTATAATGGCATTTCATAAAGTTTAGCATAGTTTTAGTTATGAATTATTCGAAAAGGTTATTTTTATTATTTTTATTGATCTTGTCCAAAATACCCTCCACAAAATTTGGATTAAAATCTCTCATTTCAAATTCTATACCCGACATCATTTAAGCGGTTAAAATGGCTGAAGTGTTTGAATTCCTCATGTCACTCAACCAAATCATTCAATGATGATTTTCTTTTCCGTTGTAAAAATCTCCGCCGTCTTTTCAATCATTAATTCGTTTCCTCCACCTCACTTAATTACCTCATTCCGTAACTACTTCCATCACTCCATTCTGTAGCTGGCCCTTCATTCCGCAAAACGGAGATATCCTTCTCACCGTGAGCAGAGCAAAGGGTATATCAATTGAATATCAGAGCACTATCACCGTGAGTAGAGATTGAGCATTATCACTGTAAACACAGGGGTATAGCAGTGTGGGAATTTGAAGCTATTTACCATCAAAAGACAGAGGTGTAGCAGTGTGGGAATTTGAAGCCATTTGCCATCGAGAGACAGAGGTCTATCAGAGTAGAATTTGAAGCTGTTGTCACTGTCAACCAAAGGCATATCAGTCCAAAGTTTCATTGTCAACCAGAGGCATATCAGCTCGAAGTTTGAAGCTGTTGTCACTGTCAACCAGAGGCATATCAGTCCGAAGTTTGAAGCTGTTGTCACTGTCAACCAGAGGCATATCAGTTCGAAGTTTGAAGCCATTATCACCAAGAGTCAGAGGCATATCAATTCGAAGGTAAAAGTTATTGTTTCAGTGGGCAGAAATAGTATTGACTTGAACATTGAAGAAGCAATTATGGGTCTTATTGTAAGAACCGAACCAATGGCTACAAAATACCTGGAAGGCTACCCTCAATGTAAATAAATGTTGCAACAGGTAAGATGGCTACAATTTCTAGAGAAATTTAATGGCTTCCACAAAGAAGTCACTAAAACATTTGCAAGATCATTTCAAGGAGCTGAAGTTGAAGTGGGAGATGTTAAATTCACAGTCAATGAGGTTTTCATTGCATAAGCTACAGGATTGCTTAGAAATGGAGAGAGATGGTTCAAAAACAGAGAATTCCACAATGAATCCTGGAAGCAAATCCTAAAATCACCAGGTATGGATATCACTGTGTTTAAGAAAGGAATTCCAAGTTCTGCATTGAAAAATAAATGGAGAAACATACTACTTATTCTGCAAAAATTTGTTGCATGTGAGGGTAGATATGGCACATTTTATGTTTACCACATTAGACTGATAATGCATTTTTTGGGGGAAGGCTTAAATCTACCCTATTTCTTGCTTCAAAGTTTGAAAAAGATGGCTTCCTGTGTTCAAAGAAGGGTTCAATTTTTAGAGACAACTCTATACCATCATGGCTTGGTGAAGATTTTAATTGAACACCATTTAGCCAAAACAAATGATACATGGGACAATTTCTTGATAAGAAATCATTTTGAAGAGCCAAAAGAACCCTCACCTGAACAACAACCTACAAGGAGAAGCAGAAAATGGAGAGCTTCAAAAATTGAAATTGACAAAACAGTCCAAGAAAGTAGTGAGGAAATCATCTCAGAGAAGTTGACTCAAATCAAAAGACAACTTAGGAAAGAGAAGGTAATCAGGAAATCTACCATAGAGAGAGGAGAGGGATCTTCCCAGCCAAGAAGAAGCCATAGATTAAAGGGGAAACTAAGGAAAACTCAGATCAAACAAACAGGGGTGATAAATATAGAAGATGAGGAAACATTTATTGAAGAAGATGTTGAAGAGGATTTTAATGAAGGAACCCCTGAAATTCACCCTGCTCAACAAGAAGTTTATGATTATGTTGAAACTTTGGAAAGGAAAGCTTCAGAGAGTAGAGAGAGAACCCCTAGTCCTCAACTGTCTGAAATAGATGTGCTAAGAAGGGATAGGTATGAGCTGGAAATACTTAATAGACACATCAAAAATGAGAATGAAATTCTGAAGGAACAAGTCAAGCTCAAAACCGATATGAACTCAACCTTATCTCTACATATAGACAAAGTGGAAAAGGCTAATGAAAAGTTTAAGAAGAGGAACAAAAAGCTAATCAAGGCACTTATCAACTTAAGGTTCAAACTTGTCATCAAAAAACCCAGAAGATCTTTAGCTTCTAGGAAAAAGAGAAGGAGAGGATTAGATGTTCTTTCAGAAGCTTCTGAGTTTATAGGATAAGTTGCATGAGGACATGCAAGAAGTCAGCAGTGGGGGTATGTTGAGCCTCAAGATTGTGCTTTCTTTCATTCTACTTTACCTCATTTTCCTTTGTCCATTTCTATCCCAGACCCAATTGATCAATGAATTTAGTTAAAATTACTTTTATAATGATTAACATGACTGACTTGCTAAGTTTTGTGATTTTTGTCATTGAAATGCATTTTGACCGGAACTAGCTGCAGGATGCAGACATTCCATAGCTAACCGGAAATTCTGCAGCTGTCTTCACGTTTGGGTATGTTCCAGGTGGCCTCTCAAGAAAAACCGCATATGGGTATATTCCACGTCATGTCTACATTGTTCGTTGCTCACCATGAAGGAAAAAACGAATTCTGGATATGGTTTTGGTACGTGGGAACACATTTAAGAAGGCAGACTTCTAGTAGGACTGTCTTAGTCCAGATGTCCTTTTCCTTTTTACGCAGCCACTTCAAGAGTCCTAATGTGATTTAGATAAGGAAAGACAATGATCCTGGAATTGTTGCAAGTCTTGTTATGTACATTTGTTATATAAACACTTGGGAAACCGAGAGCTAGGCTAGATTTTGTTCTAGATTTTGCTTAGATTCTGTGCTACATTTCTGAAGACGCAGAGTGCTCTGTTCAATTTATTTCTCCTTTAATGAAGCAGACAGTATTGTTTTGAAAGCGTTTATTTGATTTGGAGTTAGATTCCGTCTGGTGGTAGAGGGCCCCTGCCCCCTGTACGGATTTATTTGCGTAATTTAGATAAGTATCCTAGCTGCCTTTACGTTTTTGAAGTTGAATTCGTAGTTGTTTTCATTAGCTACTATAGTTATACTCGTTCTAAAAACTCTTCCAAAAGAAGAAGCTCTTCCAAAAGATTATGATAATGAATGGGAAATGGCTATAGTATTGTAGGATTTAATTGTAATCTCTTTTGTTCACCATCACAGTTATACTTATGCTAAGAACTCTTCCAAAAGAAGAAACTCTTCCAAAAAATCCTTATAATGTCTTAAGCATGATTGTGATCCTGAACGCTTCAGTTGTGTGTTTTTACTAAGTACCATAGCTGTTCTTTCTCTTAAAATGCTTTTCCAAAATATCATAATGATGGGTAAGAGATAGCTATGATATCTTAGTTTTTCATTGCTTTCAGTCTTTATGTTTGCATTTGCATTGAATTGTACAGTTAGGATTGTTCTAAGAAACTCTTCCAAAATACCAATCATGATGGACAAACAGACTGTATAATTCCATAGAATAATGCATGATAGCCTAGTTAGGATACTCCGGAGTTTAATTTCACTTAACTCATGCTCAGTTATTTTGTTTTAAGTTTGATAATGACTTGTTAGTTCAACACTGTTTTAGATTAGTGACATCTTAAGTTCAGTTTTAGCTTAATTCATTGCATTTGCACTCCACATTTAGTTGTCTTTCACTGCATATTAGATTACTTCAGTTGTTAAGCTTAACAAAACAGCCTTCATTATTTACAAACCTCTTCTTGTTCTAAAATCTACAATTGATTCATAACCATATGAACAGAGGACAATATCATTTTAAGGCCTGAAGTACTTCTACAACTTCCTTATCATCTCACAAACAAACATTTCCTCAAAAGACTATTTTAAAATCTATAACCTTTGAGTGAAGTGTAGTGTTATCAAACTAAGTTGCAGAATAGAGTTAGGAACTAGTCTTAGAGTAGAAGATCTTATGATGGTATAAATGTTTTACTCCAAATATGCTTCAACAAAACTCTAATCAAGGATAAAATGTTGCATCATTAGAAGTTAGTTGTTTAACTGTTTAGTTAGGAGGATTTGTATACTTAGTTGACCATGTCTCAAGCTCTCTCTCAAAATACCTTTGATGAAAGAATTTGACAAGTTGAGTTTATGTTTTGAATCATTTGCTTAAAATTCATTATCAAGCTTTGTTTTTGCTTAGTCATAGTTTAGATTTGATTCTGTTTTAATATCACAGTTGCATTTACCATTTGTCATTCAATCAATTAGGCTTCACTCTGTTTTTAATCATTAGCTTCCTTCCACTAGCTTTCTAGTCATTTTCCTTGTGAACATAAAACCACCAAAAGACCAAAAACATCATAAATCATCACAAAAGACCAAAAACATCATAAAACACTACACACAACGCATTAAGAAACAAACACCTAGGTACATATAGTACACTTCACTTTAGCAGTTTACCAACCCTGGTTGAAAATTAAATGAACTCAATTTAGGAGACTAGATTGAGACCAAACAAGGGGTTCCCCAGTCCTCTACAGTTCCAAGAGACAAGACACATTAGTTACTAGTGGGGGTGTGAGAACCTCCCTTGGGAGGCCTTGCTCTGGTATTTCTCCCAATAGACATCTCTATTGTGGGTTGGATTCCTTGAGTTTTAACCCTTTCGACCTCCTCTTCCCTCACTTCTTTGTGGGATTTCCTTTCGGCTCTTTTTGACGGGTGCTCGCAGATCTCATCCTTCGAGGAACCTAAACTATCTGCTGGTTTTTTCCTTGTGAATTCTACATATGATGGATTGGAGGGGCTACCTTGGGAGGCTTCTAGCTGTATTGCTTCTCCGCCTTCATTGTTGGAAATGGGAGATCCATTCTGTTCCAGATTTTCCAGGGCTATTTTTACAGGCTTGATCTAGCTACTTTCTTTACCATTTGGGATTGGGTCCATTTCTTGGATGGGATTGGAGCTGCTTGGAGCCCCGTTCGCTATGCCTTTCACATTGGCTTTTTTTTGGTGAAAATTTTCCTGGACTAGGGTCCAATGCTCACCATTCTGTTTGTCTGGTTTCTCTTCGACCTTTTCCTTGCAGTGTTTTGCAAAATGTTCATGTTCGTGGCAGTGTCTACATTTGAAGGGAAGTTGTTCGTAATCCAGTGCTTGAACATGCGTCCACCCTACAACTGTAAGCTTGATTACTTTCGATAGCCGCTCCTCTAGATCAACTTTGACACAGATGCTGGCACATGAATACTGATCTTTTCTTGCAGCTTGATCTATGTATTTTCCTAAGGCATTGCTGATAATCTGAAGGGACTTTTGATTCCAGCAATGGAGAGGAAGATGGGGGAGGCACACCCAAACCAGGACAGCAGATGGAACATCCTGTACGGGATCAAAATCAGGAGACAATTTATTTAGGTATAGTCCTTATGGTCCCATGAAGTATGGGCCATTCCTAAAAATTAAACTTCTATCCTCTACGCTCTCAAAGACAAACACGAAGAAGCCTTTACCAATGAAATAGCTTTTTCTTCCCTCTTTGGTTAATGTTATCTAGTTCCTTTGGATCCAATCTTCCACCAACTTGGGAGAAGGCTAGAGGCCCATGAACTGCCTATGAGACCTCTCTCTACAAGGTTCAAAGCTTGTTTATAGGTCTCTTCTTTAGGTAAGGCAACCGAGGGAATACTGTCCATTTTCTTGACAAACTTTTGTTACATGGCAGAGGAAGGTCACTTATTTCATGCAGCTATCATCGTTTTAAAGGAAATAACCTCAGGAGGTGGAGGGGGGGGGGGGGGGGGGCGTGAGGATGAGGGCCCCCGCTGGACACCATATCGAAGAGGTAGCGCAACTGTGCATGATTTTCTGTGCGCAGCAGCCACAAGGGCGCACGGGAGAGGTACCAGAGCAGCCCTAACGCATGCACATACAAATGCTAGTGTTTTTTAAGTGAACATGATGATGTAAAATTAATTAATTATTTGACCTAAAGATTCAACGCTAATTAAATTCATTAGATAATGTCCAAGAATACTCTTTAATCCATGTGAACTTGAAAAAAGTAGTGAAATCTGAAATCTATTCTGCAAATATTACGATAGTACTTTAAAAAACGACTTTAAGAATTTAATGAATATTCAAAAAGATGTCATTAATACATGATCAAGTCCAACCATTGCTTCAAAATGACAACCATGTGCATGCTCCTTGCAATTTTTGTCTTCAAAAAATAGATGAATTTTTTAAGACAATCTTCGACGTGCAATTTAACAATTTGGCAGTGTTAAAGATATATGTTTGAAGTAAAAATGCAAAAAGGTTATGTACATGTACACAAATTGATGTAATAAATGCCTACACAGGAAGGCAGGAAGTGCATTGTGAATTTTTATGGATTCAAATGATTTTTTTGTGAATTGCAGGGTATGACCTCAAATTGTAAGTCTCGGTTCAATATAAAATCTTTAAATGAGTAATAAAATAAAAACCCAGGGAAAAAAGAAAAAAAAATTGATAAAATATTATTTTCATTCCTCTAATTAGACGAGCTAAAATACCCTAAGCCAACTAAAAATCCAAAATCAATATCGCTAACAAAGTTAAAAAATTGAAGCTGCAAAATGTAGATTTGAAGAAAAGATGTTAATTTTTTTTTTTTTTTGAAACAAAATTAAAATACCTTTGGACATGAATTCGGCCATGGAAGGGAGGGGGCTAAAATGTTCATCATCATCTGTAACGTGACCACCATTTGTAGGGACAAACTTTTCAGGTTCTGAGGAGCGTCCATTTCCCGGGGTCACCTTCAATAGAGACCACATGCCACATTGGAATCTCCTTCCTCACTCCCATCCCATTCTTTCGTTGTGTAATGCTACCACGTGACTAACATTGGAGATTAATCTTATCACTCAGAGTCCTCCAAATTTGGTTGAATTTGCAAATTATTTTTGTAGACCATGTTGTCGAAAAAGATCTTTATGGTAGGAACTTTTGAACATGAATTTTTCATTTAATAGAAGTTTGTCTTGGTAACATATGTAAATTTATTCAACGTATTATCTATGTATTCTAAATGTAAATTTCTCTCAAAATAGTACAATGAGCTTTACCAAAATGGTATTATATTAGTGTTAATATTATAGTATATCGTTAAATTGAGTGAGATTTTCAGGAAATAATTTGATAATTTTGAATTTTTTGGTCATTCACAATTTATTTTGTGATTCTAATAAATATCAAAACAATTTCAAAATATATAACATATACAATAGAAAATTAAGAAACTATATTTTTTTATTTATTTATAGGACAATGGGGTCTTTATTAGTATAAGTAAAACCTTTGTAAATTGTTAAAATTTCATTACTTAAATTACATTATATATGTAAGTATTATTAAAGGGTTTTAAAGGTTAGTTTAAGTGTTTATGAGTTAAGTGGGTTTTATGGTCTATATTTTTTAAAGATTAAATTTTAGAATCGCAGTTGTTTTTTTTTAATGATTTTTATTTATCTTTATAAAATTACTTATAAACCTTTTATTTTATTCTAAATTCTATATAACATTTTCTATTTTGACTTGTATATGCAAGGTTTATGAGATTTCCATATTCAAGGTTGTAATAATTTTTGGAATGTGATTTCATGTTGTTTTATTCTAATTTAGATTTATTTGTATTTATCTCCTCAAAACATGTGAGCCCCATTTGTAAGTTCTTGGTGTAATTTATCTTTCTCTAGGATAGAGTTATTGCAATTGAATATATGTGAATGTGCTCACTCAATATGTATATAAGTATCTCCTCATTTGAGTGCAATGTAGGACAAGTGCAAGATACCCTCTTAGAAGTATCTTAAATTTTCCCTTAAATTTTTTTGGTTTGGTCTCAGTGTTCAGTGTGGCATTTTATAAAAAAAATTGTGTGTACTTGGCTATAGATGCACTTTATTAGTTTTAATTTCAAATAGACATACACAGTGGCTAATACATGCCAAATAAATGCCTCAAGACAATAATATGTTCATTGGACTAAAACCATAAATTCATATATTTCCTATACAAGTATGCATAATCATAACTTGAACATAAATTTTCATTTCATTAACATGGCACATAAATACCGAGTGATCAAAAGCAGTAGAAGAACCTAGCCCATAACTCAGCAATGTAAACTTTAATACATTAAGTGCTTTATAATTTGGTTCCAACAATACAATACTAAGATAAATAGGCTTCCAGATGACTACATCTTGTTCCCCTTTCATCTAGGAATATCAGTCCATGAAAATATTGTTTATACTAGTCTCTAAATCAAAAGCAAGTCGACCTCCTCTTTCATGTTCAACATCTATATTGACTGTAAATTCACTTTGGTTCACACAACGAGCAAGTATGGTAGTTTGTGGTCACTACGGTAGTGTTAATCTCTAAACCTTCAATTGGAAAATGCAATCACAGGCTCATGGTCTCTCCCCAACGCTCTTCCAACATGAAAGAATGGACTTGACTCTCTGAAGTTATAGTACTTGACCCTCCTTTTTGTGATCATTTCTCTTCCAACAATGAGATATTTACTCGGATAGCAAGAGAATTCACATTCAACCCTTGAAATGACACTCCTAACTTAGAAATAGAGAGAAACTCGGCTTGTCTAACAATAGCAGCTCGGTCTCTTTAGTAGTGGGAGATTCAACACAAATACCAAAAATATCAACCAGCGAAACCCAAGATAACTCAACCTCTTCAAATGTAACTTGACCCCTTGAACTTATGGTAGAACTTAGCCTTTCAAGAGTGTAATCTCTGTCTATAAAAAGATGATAGAATACTCCACATTAGAAGATAAAATCAACTGATAACACTGCGAACTTGCTTCCTTCTGCAAAAACATTCTTCTCCTTGAAGCACAATGTCATAATTTGAGTAATTTCGCTCCCAAACTAGCTAGGGTGTGTTAGCACATCATAAATTTCATGCCAATAAACTCTCGCAGCATCAACAATGAAAAACTGATAAGTTGCACCACAAAAGTTTCAAAACTTTCGTAGCAGAATGCAATTTTCATTGTGAAAGTTCCATTTTGGCTCAAATTGGTTTAAAATGTTCGTTCTCTATCAAGTTAAGGAAAATAATTGTGAGGGTTAAGGATTGGTGATCATTTAGTGAAAAGATAGAGGAATGGCTTTGCGTAAAAATCTTATAATCTTGGAAAATAAATAAAAAAGAAAGGATTTGGCTATGAAAGCCAATATTTCCAAATCTCGAGTTAATAACATAGATTACTTATATTATTTTATAAAATATATTGGCTCTCAAGCCAAATCTCCAAGTCAACTACAAGCCCGAAGGCAAAGTTCCAATTTCGAGCAAGCACCATCACACAAGACCAACTATCAATACCGAGAGCCCTGCACCCAACCGCCAAGCTATCAAGAGTTTGAAAACTTACGAGAGTGCTATTTGAACATCTAAAAAAATCAATGAGGACTAGAAATCGAATTATCGAGAAAGAGATTAATTCTATAATGTCAGGTGTTGCAGAAGCAACACAGAAGGACATGTCAAAATAAGAGTTTGTTCAACATCTGAATACTCTTGTCTCATGAGTTTAGGGCTTGAAAAGAGCGTATGCTTGTCTATGCGACAGTTGATATAAGAGCCCTCCACTACGCCTCAGAAACAACGACAGGGGCAGCAACAACAAGATTCACTGAAGGGAAATAGAGAAGAGGACCCCCCTAAGCCCGAAATCGATGCCCTGGATCGACATATGTAAGGGAAATAGTTTGATTTATTGCATTCATTGTTGGATTGTACAAATATTGTCAACGCAAATCTAGAAAGAGTAGGGAAATCTATTTCCTATTTTCATATCATTCCATAGCATTGCATCGTATCATGGGGATCCCACGTAGAGAATAGTGTCCCATTTTTCTAATGTTGTGGCCAAACGTCTCTCCAAGGGTATTTAGGAGAAGCCCCAGTTTTAGTCTAGTAATGAATGCTCTAAATATTTTGAGGATTTAAGCCTGGCTTACCAGGCTTTGAATGATGCATGCCTGTATTCAAAATTTTCTCAGTTAACTGGAAATCAAGCGATCCTGGAGGCAATGGACAAGGCAGAGAAAATTTACATATTTGACTTTAGCAATGTTAAGTGTGTAAAAAGCTATATGAGAGCAACAAGAGTGAGTAGTTGCAAGTTCAAAGGTGTCATGCCAGGCTAGACCCTTTGAGTGTGTTGTACAAGTCAGCCCCTTCATTCAAATTTGGGCTAAAGCCTCCTCTTTTCCCTTTACTGTTGCCCTTTCCCGCACCGGAAATACATTGGACAGGGGCTAAAAGCCGCTCTGCAAAGTTATATAAGGCCTAGCCCTCTTTCTCCCCTAACTCCGCGCCTCCTTTTGTTGCATGTAACCAAGCGCTGCCCCTTTGAGCGTTTATCGCAGATCGCATAATCGCGCCATCGCAAAAGCGCAGTTTCCCGTTCGCACTAGCCCCCGCCATCGCATTTTTCATTTTTGCGATCTGCGCTCGACTGACCATGCCCATCGCATAGCGCGGAGCGCGGAATTTTGGTTGTTCCATTTTCCTCCCCCATCGCATTTTCTCCTCTTGCGATTTTGCGATATGCGCTTCGGGTCCCACCTCTAAAGCCTTTGCTCCGTTGTTTTGTTATGTCTTTCCTTTGTAACTCCCCCAAAAGTTAATCTTCTAAGTTTTCGTATCATCAGCACCCTTCCGCCATTTTTCGTTGTGTGCCTACATGTCATCCACTGTTCCTCCATTGTTCACATATCCTGGTTATGTGTCACACCTCAGCGTTTTTGTTTGAAATCTCCTCACCGCGTCATTCCAACATCCTCTCATATCTATGCCACCACTTCCGTTAGTCTCATTTTGTCCACTATCTCTGTCATTAGTTTTATTCAATAGGCTTTTGTTTTTGCAGGAACTTGTGGCGAGAACAAAATTAGCGGAAAAGATCCGGAAGTCACTATGATGTGACCTCCATTAAAGAAAGGTACTTCGATCCATGGAACTCTCCAGAGAAAAATCAAAGGGGACGTATTTGGGCGGATGAAAAAATTAATGTAGCAACAGATTATTAATGAAGAAGCAATAAATTCAGGGTCCAGCTCGAAAGAGGTTTTAAATTTAAATTCAAGAACTGAAGATCTAAAGTACCATGCACAGAGACGGGCGCCTCAAGGTTTTATTGCCACAGATCTTCCTCTTCCAGAAAACAGCCGAATGTTTACATATTTTATTATTTATATCTTGCATATAAACAGTTTTCATTTTCAGTATTCATTTCCAGAAATAAATTGTAAAGTACAGTTAATTATGTTCAGTCGTTTCACAGTGTGGGCGCGAATGTTTTCCGCCACTTGATTCAAAATAAGTTATTAAATGCTTTCTATCTACCTCCTCCTCTAGAATTCTCTATCTCGTCTATAAAAGCTAAAAGAAAAGACATTGTAAGGGTTCCAGATTTCTATCAGCAAACTGTGCAGCGAAAAGGCTTTTGCATACATTCTGTAATATTTCTGTATGAAGGCTCAGAGCCCGTAGGGTCTCAGTGAGGAGGGGTTATATCTGTAATGAGGATTCTGGTCTTTAGTATCTCACAGTATGTAATTTCTCTTATGTGTTAATACAATATCTTCTTTCATGCTATTTATCTTCTTGTATCATGTTCTAGAATGCGAGTGGCTCACTAGTTTGCAGTAAGGATTCATCTTTTTTGGTGCCCTTTCTGGAATTAGTCAAGCGCTTTAAATAGGCCTAGTCGTGATATATTGTTCCATGATCATCTCTTCCATATTTTCTGCTATATTAGTTGCATGAGGAGGGTGCTTTTAAAACGCCATTGTCATATAAGGATTCATAAATTGGTATGCCCTTATGTGGTTCTATTGTGTATCTGGGTATCGGTCTCATGTTAGCTAATATCTTCTTTATGTCTCCCAAATTGCTCACAAATACGCACTCGGGTGAGGAAGGAAAAAATTGAGGCTACATCAAACCACGCTCAACCTCGTAGCTAGCCCTACAAGGACAGGAGAGGGCTCTCTCCGGGTCAAACTCAGTGAAAGATGTCCAATAGGATCTGAGATGACCTAAATGAAACACTGATATTGATTTTAGGCTAGTAAATTGATATGAAAGGGTTTTTTGATAAATGTTGGGTTTCTGGGCTGTGTGGGGCAAAGACAACAAAAGCAAAGATTAAATAAAGAACGCAGATTATCTCCTGAGGCAAGGTAAGCATGAAGTTTAGCAATTAAATTGAGATAAATGGAATGACAAGACTGCTGAGAAGTCGACAAGGGCATAGAAGATGGATCCTTGTCGAACAGAAGAAAACATTAACTATGAATACTTCCTCAAGACAGAGCAAATAAATTGAATTCTGCCTTTCTCACTTAAAAGTATTCAACAGAAATGATTTAGGAATGAAATGAAAAAACATTACAAGATACATATGAGACAGAGAAGAAACATATGTCAAATGTCATACCACAGGAATCTCAGGGGTAAGAGCTGTATTTTTCATTAAACTCTCTGTCAAAAACTGTACAAGAAAGCGCTCTGTTCTCCTCCACGCACCAGCTCTCAGAATTCTCTCCTCCCCTCTTACAAGTGATTTTACAATACATTAAATAAACTAAGAGAAATGCTAACTAATCGATGAAAATAAGGGGCAGTTACATCAATAATCATGAAAATAGGAAAACTCTGCTCTAAAAGGAATAGCGCTGTATTTGTTTGTTGATGACCAATGAATTGGTAGAACCTGTAGCTGAATTTTCTGAACTGCAATTGAAGACCCAAAATGGACTAACCAATTCGATTTGCTTTGCTGGGATAGTTATCTGCTTTTCAATTTGACTTCTGACTTTGATTGCCACGTTATTTTTATCATTTGAAAATCTCTGGAGCGCAGATCATTAACTGTTTGAAAATCTCTGCTGGCCAATTCAAAGACACAAACTGGAGCGTAGATCTTTCGAATTGCAACTGAATGTCAAAATAGGCAATTTGTTCCTATTTTTCTATTGTGGTCGATGTCATCGTTCTAATTTTGGCTTTGACTTCTTCTTCACTTCCATTACCATTATACCACCCAAAAAATATGGTATTTGGCTTCATTTGAATAGCGCTGCCAATTTTCCACCAGTTAAGTTGGATTAAAGATCCCCTCGGACATCCATTAAACTCGGGGCCTTTTGTTGCTGCTGCAAGTTGGACATTTATATGGCTTAATGTATTCAGCTCTCGCAGGAATAATCTTAACACACTTGCCATGGAACCATTTCTCACACATATCACAACAGATCCAAAACTCATCAGAGGCATAATTGTCACCACAAGCTCCACAAAGTGTGTCACCATGCTCATCGTCTTCCTCTTCAAAAATAAATTCTTGCATTGTGAAAAGCAAAGATGGTAATATCCTTTGGAAAGACTTCAAAATTAAGCACATTGCTGAAATATTGTTGCATTCAACGTTCGGATCAAGACTAGAGACGACGGAGACTAGACTTGAACAAATTTGTCAAAAACGTTGGCAACCCTTTAACATGGCGGGTGCAGGCGAGCAACTGAACGGATAGCTTAAGGAAAATAATTTCCAATCACATTTTCTGCATCATCTAAAATGGTTTCGCTAACTTTCTCGAGGTTTCAACATTTCTACAATAACTCTCACCTTTGGACCACAATGTCGGTGAACGATTGTATGCGGACAAGGCGTTGTACGCATCCTGCACGCTCGGGATTCACGGCACATTACATGCACTTAAATAAGAAAATTAGAAATACGGTGAAGAAACCTTAGCACCAACACGATAGAGGTCAGATTCCTTTTAAAGGAGTACCCTCAATAAAATCTACACGACCTTTGTAATTTGCTAGGAGTGTCTTCATTTCAAACGAGGGTTTATATGGGGCCATAATCACAACTCGAAGTGGAAAAGCAGGCATGTCTTTGTCATGAGAAGGATGATAGAACTCTGAAAGAAAGTCCTGTACAGTCCGGTAAGATAAATTTCCACTGATTATTACAAATATTGAACCAGCCACCTTTTGCACTGCAAATTTTCCTCCATATGGCCTTCGTGATGCAAGTTCCATAATATTATTGTACAGGTAATATTAACAGAGCTATCAATATGGTAAATAAAGTAACGGCACGGCCCCAATCTGAATGCATTGTAATATCACCATAGCCCACAGTTGAGATCAGAGCTTCCAAGCTCCTGCAGAGGCTCGTTTCATCTGTTGTTTCGAATGACACATTGCCATCCTGAAAACGCAGATGCTCAATCACCTTGGCAAAGAACATGAAGGTTTTCCATCCCGTTGCACATCGATGGATTCGATTTCAACACGAAACTGGGCGCAAGAAAACGTTTTTTTAAACTCTGTCTCTGTGTGGGTAGCGCGCCGGCCCAATGGGTAGCGCGTACCTCAAGTGGGTAGCGCACTTTCCAGTGACAGCTCTTCTGATGAACCGATGCCAATTTTGGCCTTCATGTTTTCTGATGAATGCTCGGACAAACAACTGATGATAGTTTCTTGTCCATCTATTCCGTTCTCCACAAGAAATGCCATTGTCAGACCTACAATTGAATGGCTGTCTTAACCTTGTCCAAAATCTGAATCCTGTCGAAAGCTTGTGAACATAATCCTGGGATGAATTAGCCCGTCCAATTTTCAATCATATTTCTCAGTGTCACGTTACAAATGAGAATTGCAGCTTACCTTGAAGCAATAAAATTTTCATGCACAAAGTTGAGGGAATATTTACGAGTCTTTTTGGAATTATATGGTTTACTGAACAGATCTCTCTCAAAGAACCAAATTTCACAAATATAATTTTGAGAAATGCGACACTTTCAGCCATTATAAAACTTTTTAGTTGTCATCTAATAAGAAGAAACTTAAAATGCCAATATAAAGGACTTTCCAAGTAGCGAAGAATGTAGCTTCTTCTCCGAGCTGCTTTGCTCTGCGAAGTGCATCTAAAGCCTCAGTTTGCTTACCTACCCGTTTAAAATCAAGTGCCTTCAACTTCTCTACTCTGATATTTTCTTCAAGGCGTATCCTTTCTTCCTTTGAACCTTCGGTTTTGTCCACATTTGCTCGTGCAGTGTCATTTCCCAAGTTACCATGAACATGGCTAAATGTAGAAACCAAACCCTTATTTCTTGGCACTGACTCCTTTGGTTGGCATCTGGCTAAAAATATCATTTTCTTTCCAGCCAATCCCTTTCAAGGCAGATAACAACTGGGTTTCAAAAATATCATCTACTGCCTCGCCATCATCATTGCTGATGCCATCAAGTGAAGTGTGAGCTTGTGAGTTCCCAGCAGCTGAAGCCATCACAAGAAATGTTTCTCCAACCCACTAATTCATTCTTTCACTTGAATTTTTTGGATACAAATGAATTGACAATTGTGGAAATATATTATGCATGATGGATTTTGATCTTCGATCTGGAACCCTCTTTGCAATATTTGAAACTTTGATATTTCTGTTCAACTTTATTTTTCTTTGCCTCTGATTTACCTTGATGTTTTTAATTTTTTGTTGTGCTTTTGCGAGATAGGAGGCTGAAGGTTCTTGCCATTTGAAGCAGAACATGGGAATTTGCGACACATAAGCGTTATTTCTATTCATCATAAAAACATATTTGATGACTTCTTCTTCAAAACAGGGTTTTGAAGAAGAATCAATCTCGCCTTTATTTATGACGACATTCCTGAAATGAAGACTTACTGAACCTTCCTCTAGCCTATCTCTGAAGACTAAACCCTGAACTCCAGAATTACTCTTTAATGACTGCAAATAAGGAGAAATGAACCTTGGTGAATTTGATTGCAGCAGACTGACAAGACGGAGTCTAACATTGGCTCCAATGGGGATGGCAGCTGCCGCTTCTTGGAGGTGCCAAGAACCGCAGAGCTTTGGGAGAGCAGACGGTGCCTCCATCCATTGGGCTATGGAATCATGATCAACTTATTAACTGAAAACTGACTGAAATGATTTGAAAAACTAACTTGGCAAACCTCAAACTAGAACTGCAATAAACTGGAACAAGATGCTGCCCTTTGGCTGCTTATTTATTTACAAAATCTACCCTACTCTGCTGTAAAAACAATAGATCAGGTAATACTGAAATGCCAGATCAACCATTCAAGTAAACCTGAGAATGATGCCGCTTGAGAATGCTTCCACCAGGACACAGATGTAATTGCTGGCAGCCCTTCATGCACGTAATGAATCTGGCTATGTATAAGACAGCTTGATCTATCAGTCAAACTGAAAAACATTTCCATGTACATCGCAACAGGATCGCAAAAGCCAGACTCCTTTTGCTGCCCCAACTCCGCAATACATACTTCCGGCTGCACACTGTCAATGCAAACATCTGCAGGCAACTCTATTGTTTCTTGTTTTGAAGGAGGAAGAGTTTCCAAGAACATTCTGGGATCTCGAAAATCATAAGACTGGATCTGATCATTTAAACATTGAATCTCCTTCTCAATTCTTTCGACAACTAACTGACAAACACCATTTTTAGCTTCAAGAGAAAACTCTGGAGATTTCAAACATTGAAGCAAGCCACTGAAAAATTCTTCATTAATTTCAAAATCAGCTAACTGATTTCTTACTTCTTTTACAGCTTCACACAGTGCAGGTTTTGCCACATACCCTACCATTGTATGAGTGGATCAGCGAGCACTGGAATCTCTGGATCGAGCTGGAGTCGCCGGGTGAATGTTTCAGCCTTCATATGTGTCTGACTGCTGTCCACCATCAGCATCAGATCTGCAACTTGATTTCCTGCACTGAGGCAAGAAAATCTACAAGTCGACTGTCACATCAACAGCAAACCATCTTCCCGAGTATGGTCGCCACTATGTTAGCGCTCGAATATGCCTCAGGCTGAAGAAGGCAAAACTCGAGGCAACATCAAACCAACCTTAGCCTCGTAGCTAGCCCTACGAGGACAGGAGAGGGCTCTCTCCGGGTCAAACTCAGTGAAAGATGTCCAATAGGATCTGAGATGACCTAAATGTAACACTGATATTGATTTTAGGCTAGTAAATTGATATGAAAAGGGTTTTTAATAAATGATGGGTTTCTGGGCTGCATGGAATTAAGAACAGCGTGAGCAGAGTTTTAATCAAAGGCGCAGATTATTCTATAAGGCAAGGTAGGAGTGAAGTTTAACAATTAATTTGAATTTAAATGGGATGTAAAGACTGCTTAAGAAAGCTGAAAGGGGCATTTAACAATGAATCCCTTTCAGACAGAAGAAAATACACAAATACTGACGCTCCTTCAAGGCAGAGCAAATAAATTGAATTCTGCCTATCTTACTGCAAAAGCATTCAGTGAACTGATTATGAATGAAACGAAAAACATTACGAGATTACATCTGAAACAGTAGAGAAAACATAAGCTAAACTTCAAACCACAGGAATCTTACAAATCAGAGCTGCGCTATTTAAATTAAAATCTCTGTCAGAACTGTACAATAAAGCTCTGTTTTTCTTCTCACGCACCTCTCAGAACTCTCTCCTCACAAACAATTTTACAATACCTTAATAAACTCAGAGATGGGGAAAACAAATCGATGAGAATAGGGGGGCAGTTTCACCTAAAATCTTGAAAATAGGAAAACTCTGCTCTAAAAGGAATAGCGATGTATTTGTTTGTTGATGACCAATGAATTGGTAGAACCTGTAGCTGAATTTTCTGAACTGCAATTGAAGACCCAAAATGGACTAACCAATTCGATTTGCTTTGCTGGGATAGTTATCTTCTTTTCAATTTGACTTCTGACTTTGATTGCCACGTTATTTTTACCATTTGAAAATCTCTGGAGCGCAGATCATTGACTGTTTGAAAATCTCTGCTGGCCATTTCAAAGACACCAACTGGAGCGTAGACCCTTCGAATTGCAACTGAATGTCAAAATAGGCAATTTGTTCCTATTTTTCTGTTGTGGTCGATGTCATCGTTCTAATTTTGGCTTTGACTTCTTCTTCCTCTTCCATTACCATTATACCACCCAAAAACATGAGTATTTGGCTTCATTTGAATAGCGCTACCAATTTCCATTTGTTAAGTAGGATTAAAGATCCCCTTGGACATCCATTAAACTTGGGGCCTTTTGGTTGCTGGCGCAAGTTGGAAATTTATATGGCTTAATGTATTCGGCTCTCGCAGGAATAATCTTAACACACTTGCCATGGAACCATTTCTCACACATATCACAACAGATCCAAAACTCATCAGAGGCATAATTGTCACCACAAGCTCCACAAAGTGTGTCACCATGCTCATCGTCTTCCTCTTCAAAAAGAAATTCTTCTGTGTAAAAGCAAGATGGTAATATCACTGGAAAGACTTCGTGCTTAAGCCCGCTGGAATATTGCTGCATTCAACGTTCAGATCCAAGACTAGAGACAGCCAGACCAGACTTGAACAAATTTGTCAAAAACGTTGGCAACCCTTTAACATGGCAGGTGCAGGCGAGCAACTGGAAACGGATAGCTTCTGGGCAAATAATTTCAATCACATTTTCTGCATCATCTAAAATGGCACTGTCCTCCTTCTCAGGTTTCAACATTTCTACAATAACTCTCACCTTTGGACCACAATGTCGGTGAACAGTCAATATGCGGACAAACTGTGTCGCATCCTCTGCATCAGGATTCACAGCCTGTCTATCTGCCATTAAAAAGACAGCTGAAGCCACCTTAGCACCAACACGATCAAGGTCAGATTCCTTTAAAGGAGTACCCTCAATAAAATCTACACGACCTTTTGTAATTTGCTAGGAGTGTCTTCATTTCAAACGAGGGTTTATATGGGGCCATAATCACAACTCGAAGTGGAAAAGCAGGCATGTCTTTGTCATGAGAAGGATGATAGAACTCTGAAAGAAAGTTCTGTACAGTCCGGTAAGATAAATTTCCACTGACTATTACAAATCTTGAACCAACCACCTTTTGCACTGCAAATTTTCCTCCATATGGCCTTCGTGATTCAAGTTCCATAATATTATTAATCTGTACAGGTAATATTAACAGAGCTATCAATATGGTAAATAAAGTAACGACACGGCCCCAATCTGAATGCATTGTAATATCACCATAGCCCACAGTTGAGATCAGAGCTTCCAAGCTCCTGCAGAGGCTCGTTTCATCTGTTGTTTCGAATGACACATTGCCATCTGAGCATGAGATGCTCAAAGGCCTTTAAGGAAAAGAACATGTTGAAGGGTTTTCCATCCGTTGCACATCGATGGATTCAATTTCAAAACGAGTGGGCGCAAAAGAAGATGTTTTTTTAAACTCTGTCTCTGTGTGGGTAGCGCGCCGGCCCAATGGGTAGCGCGCACCTCAAGTGGGTAGCGCACACCTCCAACGCGTAGCGCACTTTCCAGTGACAGCTCTTCTGATGAACCGATGCCATTTTTGGCCTTCATGTTTCTAATGAATGCTCGGACAAACAACTGATGATAGTCTCTTGTCCATCTATTCCGTTCTCCACAAGAAATGTCATTGTCAGACCCACAATTGAATGGCTATCTTAACCTTGTCCAAAATCTGAATCCTGTCGAAAGCTTGTGAACATAATCCTGGGATGAATTAGCCCGTCCAATTTTCAATCATATTTCTCAGTGTCACGTTACAAATGAGAGTTGCAGCTTACCTTGAAGCAATAAAATTTTCATGCACAAAGTTGAGGGAATATTTACGAGTCTTTTTGGAATTATATGGTTTACTGAACAGATCTCTCTCAAAGAACCAAATTTCACAAATATAATTTTGAGAAATGCGACACTTTCAGCCATTATAAAACTTTTTAGTTGTCATCTAATAAGAAGAAACTTAAAATGCCAATATAAAGCACTTTCAAGTAGCCAAAGACTGTAGCTTCTTCTCCAGCTGCTTTGTTCTGCGAACTGCATCTAAAGCCTCAGTTTGCTTACCTGCCCGTTTAAAATCAAGTGCCTTCAACTTCTCTGCTCTGATATTTTCTTCAAGGCGTATCCTTTCTTCCTTTGAACCTTCAGTTTTGTCCACATTTGCTCGTGCAGTGTCATTTCCCAAGTTACCATGAACATGGCTAGATGTAGAAACCAAACCCTTATTTCTTAGCACTGACTCCTTTGGTTGGCATCTGGCTAAAAATATCGTTTTCTTTCCAGCCAATCCCTTTCAAGGCAGATAACAACTGGGGATCAAAAATATCATCTACTGCCTCGCCATCATCATTGCTGATGCCATCAAGTGAAGTGTGAGCTTGTGAGTTCCCAGCAGCTGAAGCCATCACAAGAAATGTTTCTCCAACCCACTAATTCATTCTTTCACTTGAATTTTCTGGATACAAATGAATTGACAATTGTGGAAATATATTATGTATGATGGATTTTGATCTTCGATCTGGAACCCTCTTTGCAATATTTGAAACTTTGATATTTCTGTTCAACTTTATTTTGCTTTGCCTCTGATTTCTGATGATGTTTTTTCTGTTTGTGCTTTTGCAGGGATAGGAGCTGGAGAAGCTGCTGCGATTTGAAGAGCTGTAGAATTTGCAGCATTTTGACAAATTACATATTCATCATAAAAACATATTTGATGACTTCTTCTTCAAAATAGGGTTTTGAAGAAGAATCAATCTCGCCTTATTTACGATGACATTCCTGAAATGAAGACTTACTGAACCTTCCTCTAGCCTACTTCTGAAGACTAAACCCTGAACTCCAGAATTACTCTTTAATGACTGCAAATAAGGAGCAATGAACCCCTCCGAATTTGATTGCACGGCGGGCGACAACACGGAGTCTAACGGTCTCCTCCTTACTTCTCGGATATTTGGTTATGTGATGTATTATTTGAGCCCGGCCCTCTTTCTGGTCATGATTCTCTTAACTGTCTGATGCCTTTGTATTGGAATTTTACTTGATGTCCCTATATTGTTCTTATCCTTGTACCAGCTTCTGAGAGAGATTGGTCCCATTCAAAACCAATTTCCTTGTTCAAACAAGAGATAGTAAGTGAGTTCTTGGACTGACAACCCAAACTATAAAGGGCTCCTTGCTATATTAAGATGTCCTAGGCACTGGTCTATGGCAACTCTAGACTGTCTCTAGGAGGGTGAAAAAATCATCCACAACATCTTTCTGGCGCCGTTGCCGGGGAGCGAATTCAAGAATATCAGTTTCCCTGGGTCTCGACAAATTGCTTTCACTCTCTAATCAGGTGAGCACAGAGAGTTGAAGAGTTGCGTATCTCTCACCTTGGCGACTCCACTGGTCTTTATTTGATAAATCTTATTGGTAGTCCTGGCTCCTCGTAAGCCACATTTGAGGTCAGATACATCTCAGTCGAAAGCATCTTACGTGTCTGACCCAGAGAAGATCATTCATAAAAGAGTTTGGAAGGAGAGGAAGTCAGCCTGTGCTGAAAATCTTGAATATTCTGTTGAAGATTATTCACCCTCTTCTTCTCAAGAAGTTAGAACAGAAAATCCCGAGTTTTACTCGGAGACTCCACGTAGAGGAAGTACCTGGATTGAAGAAGAATCTCATCCTGCTTTCGAGGCTGAAGAAATTAAAGAGGTCACAGAAGTAGTTGCTGTCAACCGTGAATTATTCCCATCCACACCTCAGACTTCTGTGCAATATATTCCCATTGTTATTCATACTCCACTTCCTCCTACTCCTCTCCCTTCATTTGTTACTCAGACTATTGTACAACCCCCACCCCCTCCAATGGCCAATGTTCCTACATTTCTTTTGAACAAATACACCGCACTGGCCTTACCCCAAGTGTTGAATGATATGCCACAGGATTATCTGAAGATTCTGCTGAGATTTAATGGTGAAAACGGAGTTGATGCTCAAAAACACCTCGAGACCTTCTGCTCTTTTGCAGAGAACTTAAATGTTGAACATCTAGATGTGGTCTTGAGATTATTTGTGCAGTCTTTGGAGGGGGGAGCCAGAAAATGGTTTAAGACATTGGGGAATAATTTTGTGACCACCTGGGACCAAATGGAGAACACTTTCCTTAGAAAGTGGGGCGAAAAGAAAGATCACGGTCAATGTCTCACTGAATTTAATACCATGAAGAAGAAACAGAATGAAGGAGTTTCAGACTTTATTAAAAGATTCAATAAGTTATACCTAAGCCTGCCCCCTGAGATGAAGCCCCATGAAGTTGCTGCCAAGATAATTTTTATAGCAGCCTTTGAATCTGATTTTGGCTTCTCTTTGAGGGAAAGGAAACCTGCCACTTTAGATGATGCACAATCAGATGCTCTAAAATTAGAAGCAAACTTTGCCTCCACCGGGAAACTAAAGGGAAAAACTGAACAAGATATTAGGAAGAGAGGCAAAGAAGAGGTTTCCACTTCAAGTCAAGAAAAAGATCCAGAGAAATTGGATGAAATAAGTAAGATGATAAAGAAGATGGTCAAGCTTGAACTGGAAGCTAAAAATGCAGCTCCCAAGAATTTCTATAATGCTCCTAACAGAGGATATAATCCCCAGTATAGAAGGCCACCTCTCCAGATACTGCCGAGGGAGACAAAGGAACAACAAGACCAGGTACCTCATCCTTTATACTTGGAAGGACCAGCAGATGACTCCACTGGGGATGCGGCTTATGGATTAGAAGATTCAAATATGGCTTTTTCAAATAATGATGATATGGATTGCCCGTTGCAAGACGGAGACGAAGAAGCAGAGATTGACCATTACTGTAAGCAATTTTCTGATTTCATGGAAGCACAATTTAATGTCAAATATGATCTTAGATCTTCAAGGAAGAGGACTCGAACTCAAGAGCAAGAAGAGGAGCCATCACAGGAAGAAGCATCTGCTCAGAAGGAATCAGCCACAAAGAAAAGCGTGGAAAAAGGTAAGAACCCTCTAAATGTTTCCCCGCAGTCTAATATTCAGATTCCTTCTTCTTCAAAAATAGCCAGTCCTCTTAATGTCGAGTCAGTGTCAAAATAAATTAAGCCTTCAGTTGAAAGTAAGGAAGTTAGGGAAGTTATGTTAGAAAATCCCCCATCTGCTTTCAATTTGCAAAAAGAACTTGAGAAGATTAAGATTCCTGTCCCTCTAACTGAGTTATTAAAATAGCCTGTATATCAGTCTCAAGTTACTTCTTTCATTCTTCCTCCTGAAACACCAATTACACCCGATAGTTTAAATCTCCAAGAAGAAAGACCCATGGTAGTCTTTGGCCCACATGTCGAGGAGATAGATCCTTCTACTCCTCCCTTTTATGTATCCCTAGTTATACATGACCTGCTGTTACATAACTGTATGTTAGATTTTGGGGCTTCCCATAATCTTATGCCTCTGTCTGTCATGGAACAACTAGGACTACAAATTACAAGACCATACAAAGATTTATATTCATTTGATTCTAAAAGAGTTAAATGCTTGGGAATGATTAAAGACTTAGTGGTCAATTTGGCCCAAATTCCAGCAAAAAGTGTGGTCATGGACATTGTGGTTGTTGATATCCTAGCTCGCTTTGGCATGCTGCTGTCAAGGTCATGGGGTACCAAGATTGGGGGGTCAATCAAATTGGATTTGACATATGCTACTGTCCCAGTCTTTGGGGGTCAAGAAAGGAGGTTATACAGGGAGACTAGATTTGTTAAAATGGTAACTAAGGTTGACTGCTCAGAGAACTCTCCAGTTTATAACAAAGAGGGAGACTTCTCATGTTTGATGTTAGAAGAAAATCAAAATTATGCTCATGAGCCCCTTTGTGGTCAAATCCAAGCTGAGCAGCCTAAAGGAGATCAGGAATCAAAAATTTGGACTTTGCATTTTGATGGAGAAAATTCGAGAGAAGGAAATGGAGCTGGGGTATTGTTGATCTCCCCTACCGGGAAATGGGTGCCCCTGTCCTTTAAATTGGAGTATGAGGCTACGAACAACGTGGCCGAATATGAGGCACTATTATTGGGACTGTAGACAACTAAGAACATGGGCATCCAGTGTTTAAAAGTCTTGGGAGACTCTGAGCTGGTAGTAAGACAGATCAAAAATCAATGCCAAACTAAGCATCCTCGGCTCAAAGCATATAGAAACGAAGTATGGGACATGATAGAAAATTTCTTCTTAGCATTCAATATACATTTCATGCCCCGGGAGAAAAACAGAATAGCAGATTCTCTTGCTGTAGCTGCCAGTACTTTCCGTCCTCCTCAGAATCCACTTTTAAGATATGAAGTGGAGGTACGTTACAGACCATCCATCCCAGATAATGTAAAGCACTGGCAGGTATTCGAATATGATGAACAGATGAAAAGATTCATGGAGACAGTGGGAGAATTCACAAATATGGAAATTGATGATAATGAGGAGGAAGAAGTGGAAAATATTGCAGAAAATAAATGGGAAGAAAGGATAGCAGGAAATAGAGTACTGCAGCTGAAAGGAAACGTTATACCTAGAGGGCTGGTACCTCTAGAAAGATTATTTAACAAAGATGATATTCCATTGCAGCCTAGCAAAGTAACAGAAGAAGATCAAGTGGGAGATTTGAATCTGGGTACTTATGCTCACCCCAAAATTGTAAAATTATCTAAGAGAGTCCCAGAAGACTATAAAGAAAAATATTTAAAGTTATTTCAATCTTATAAAGATGTTTTTGCTTGGTCCTATCAGGACCAAAAAACTTTTGATGTAAATATAATGCAGCATAAGATTCCACTGAGGGAAGATGCAAAGCCTTATAAGCAGAAGCTCAGACAGATCAATCCTCTGCTGCTTCCCTCCATTGAAAAAGAAATCAAAAAATTACTGAAAGCCAAAATAATCGTGCCATTGAGGTACTCAGAATGGATAGCGAACCTCGTCCCTGTTCGAAAGAAGAATGGAGAAATAAGGCTGTGTGTGGATTTCAGGAACTTGAACAGAGCATCTCTTAAAGATAATTATCCACTGCCCAAGATGGATCACATCCTGCAGAAAGTAGTGGGAGCATCCAGAATGTCAATGATGGATGGTTTTTCTGGTTATAATCAGGTAGCTGTATTTCCAGAAGACCAGAAGAAGACTGCATTTACTACGCCTTGGGGAACCTTTATGTATGCCAGGATGCCATTCGGATTAATTAATGCAGGAGCTACTTTTCAAAGGGCAGTGGACATAGCCTTTGTGGGAGAACAGGACAAGTTTTTGGTAGTGTATCTTGATGATATCACTGTGTTTTCAAAGAATGATGATTAACATATTGAGCATTTAAGAAGAACCTTTGAGAAATTCAGAAGGTACGGTCTATCCCTCAACCCTCAAAAGTCCTTATTTGCATTAGATGAGGGAAAGCTCTTAGGGCACATTGTAACAAAGGATGGTGTGAAAATAGACCCTAAAAGAGTTGAAGTAATAAACAGCATTCCTCTGCCTAGGAATAAACAGGAAGTACAGGTGTTTTTGGGCCGAATTAATTTCCTAAGAAGATTCATTCCTAACTACGCTGAGATAGTTAGGCATATAACTAATATGTTGAAAAAGGAGAATGAAGTTAAGTGGTCCCAGGAGTCTAGAGATGCGTTCACAAGGATAAAGCAGGCATTCACTAAAGCTCCTGTGCTAGCTGGACCCGATTACAAAAATCCATTTATGATATTCTCATTCGCTTCACCCCATACAATTGCCGGAGTATTACTGCAGAAAAATGAAGAGGGATATGAACAACCTATAGCTTTCTTCAGTCAAGTTCTTTATGATGCTGAATTAAAATATAATATATTGGAGAAGCAGGCATATGCCCTGGTAAAGTCCCTTAAAGCTTTTAGAGTGTATGTTTTGCAATCTCATATTACTTCCTATGTCGCCACAGCTGTTGTCAAAGACATTCTGGTACAGGGAGACAGCGAAGGTAGAAGAGGAAGATGGATTGCAAAAATCCAGGAGTATGATTTGGATATAAGACCTACTAAGTTGGTCAAAGGACAGGGACTTGCCAAGATGTTATCTGAATCAAATCATCAAGCTCTGGGCATTAATCTATCCATGTTAGCAAATGAAGAATCAGAGAAAGAAGAAAAACAGCAAGGACTAGAAATGGCTACGCAAAAGATACATGTGAAATATCTAACTAGTCCTTGGTATAAAGAAATAGTTGAATATATTTTAACACTTAGTTGTCCTACAGGGTGCGATAAGGTAAAATACAGAGCCGTAAGAATGAAATCACAAAAATATGTAATTTCCAATGGACAGCTCTATTGGAGAGACCCTCTAGGTATATTATTGTTATGCCTCACAGAAAATGAAGTGCAGAAAGTACTTACAGAATTTCATGGAGGAATTTGTGGAGGTCACTACAGTTGGAAGGCCACAACACATAAAATCTTGAGGGCCGGTTTTTACTGGCCAAAATTGTACTCAGACACTTTTGCCCGAGTCAGAGCATGCGACAAGTGCCAAAGATTTGCAGAGAGACAGAAATTAGCAGCTTTTCCCTTGATTCCCATCCATGTAAATGAACCATTTCAGAAATGGGGACTAGATTTTATAGGAGAAATACATCCCCCATCAAGTGGCCAGCATAGATGGATACTAACAGCCACGGACTATTTCACGAAATGGGTAGAAGCCATACCTACTAGAAATGCTATAGATGCCGTGATGATGAGGTTTATAGAGGATAATATCATATCTAGGTTTGGTTGCCCTGCTAGAATTGTAACCGACAATGCGCAGGCTTTCAAGTCAGTCAGGTTTGTAAAGTTCTGCCAAAGGTATAACATTACATTGACTCACTCCACAGCTTACTATCCCCAGGGAAATGGCTTAGCAGAGTCATCCAATAAAACCCTGGTAAGGGCTCTGAAGAAAATAATAGCTGAAAATCAGAAAAACTGGGACTCTCAATTGAAGTTTTCTCTATGGGAAAATAGGATAACCAGCAAAAGAGCAACAGGCAAGTCACCCTATGAGCTGGTATATGGGCGAGCTGCTGTGTTTCCTCTGCAATTGGCATTTCCAGTGGCACGTTTCATGCAAGAGAATCAGGAAGAACCAGACGACATGATCAGAAGAATTAACCAGCTGGTAGAATTGGAAGAAACCCGCAACCAGGTAAAAGAGAAACTAATAGAATATCAGGAAAAAATAAAGGATATTTTTGATCGCCATGCAAAAGATAGGAACTTCCAAGTAGGAGACCTGGTTCTCAAGTGGGATGTTTGCAGAGCAGAAAAAGGAAAGCATGCCAAGTTTGACCCGCTGTGGTTCGGCCCATTCAAAGTAGTGAACCTAGGGAGAAATAATACTTTCATGTTAGAAAATCTACAGGGTGATCTGTTGGACGCCCCCATGAATGGACAATTCCTTAAACACTACTTTCAGTACTGACTCAGGCAGACCAGGCTTGATGTATTTTATGTATATAATGTATGTAAGTGTGAGCTCAATTTTGAAATGCAAATAATATAAATAAGCTGATAAGTTTTGAAGAAAATGCAAGGGGTTCTGAGGTCTACGAGTTCTCGGCATGTCCAAGGACGAACATGCCGTCCCCAGTTGGAGCCAATGTTGTAAAAGTCAGCCCCTTCATTCAAATTTGGGCTAAAGCCTCCTCTTTTCCCTTTACTGCCGCCCTTTCCCGCACCGGAAATACATTGGACAGGGGCTAAAAGCCGCTCTGCAAAGTTATATAAGGCCTAGACATCTTTCTCCCCTAACTCCGCGCCTCCTTTGTTGCATGTAACCAAGCGCTGCCCCTTTGAGCGTTTATCGTAGATCGCATAATCCCGCCATCGCAAAAGCGCAGTTTCCCGTTCGCACTGTCCCCCGTTATTGCATTTTTCGTTTTTGCGATCTGCGCTCGACTGACCACGCCCATCGCATAGTGCAGAGCGCGAAATTTTGGTTGTTCCATTTTCCTCCCCCATCGCATTTTCTCCTCTTGCGATTTTGCGATATGCGCTTCAGATCCCACCTCTAAAGCCTTTGCTCCGTTGTTTTTTTACGTCTTTCCTTTGTAACCCCCCCCCCCCCCCCCCAAAGTTAATCTTCTAAGTTTTCGTATCATCACCGTTCTTCTGCCATTTTTCATTGTTTGCCTACATGTCGTCCACTGTTCCTCCATTGTCCACATATCCTGGTTATGTGTCACACCTCCGCGTTTTTGTTTGAAATCTCCTCACCGCGTCATTCCAACATCCTCTCATATCTATGCCACCACTTCCGTTAGTCTCGTTTTGTCCACTATCTCTGTCATTAGTTTTATTCAACAGGCTTTGGTTTTTGCAGGAACTTGTGGTGGGAACAAAATTAGCGGAAAAGATCTGGAAGTCACTATGATGTGACCTCCATTAAAGAATGGTACTTCGATCCATAGAACTCTCCAGAGAAAAATCAAAAGGGACATATTTGGGTGGATGAAAATATTAATGCAGCAACATATTATTAATGAAGAAGCAACGAATTCAGGGTCTAGCTCAAAAGAAGTTTCAAATTTAAATTCAAGAACTGAAGATCGAAAGTACCATGCACAGAGACGGGTGCCTCAAGGTTTTATTGCCGCAGATCTTCCTCCTCCAGAAAACAGCCGAATGTTTACATATTTTATTATTTATATCTTGCATATAAATAGTTTTTCATTTTCAGTATTCATTTCCAGGAATAAATTGTAAAGTACAGTCATTTACTTTTGGTCATTTCACAGTGTGGGCGCGAATGCTTTCCGCCATCAGATTCAAAATAAGTTATTAAATGCTTTCTATCTACCGCCTCCTCTAGAATTCTCTATCTCGTCTATAAAATCAAAAAGAAAAGACATTGTAAGGGTTCCAGATTTCTATCAACAAACTGTGCAGTGAAAAGGCTTTTGTATACATTCTGCAAAATTTCTGTATGAAGGTTCAGAGCCCGTAGGGTCTCAGTGAAGAGGGGTTATAACTGTAATGAGGATTCTGGTCTTTGGTATCTCACAGTATGTAATTTCTCTTATGTGTTAATACAATATCTTCTTTCATGCTATTTATCTTCTTGTATCATGTTCTAGAATGTGAGTGGCTCACTAGTTTGCAGTAAGGATTCATCTTTGTTGGTGCCCTTTCTGGAATTAGTCAAGCGCTTTAAATAGGCCTAGTCATGATATATTGTTCCATGATCATCTCTTCCATATTTTCTGCTATATTAGTTGCATGAGGAGGGTGCTTTTAAAACGCCATTGTCATATAAGGATTCATAGATTGGTATGCCCTTATGTGGTTCTGTTGTGTCGGAGTATCGGTCTCTATCTTCCTCTAATATCTGCCTTTGTCTCCTCTTTACTCACTCTTGATGTTGGTTTCTGTGATATATTATCTGAACTGGCCCTCTTTACAGTAAGCGGTCTCTTAACTGTCTGATGCCTTTGTATTGGAGTTTTACATGATGTCCCTACACTGTTCTTATCTTTGTACCAAACTTCTGAGAGAGATTGGTCCCATTCAGAACTAATTTCCTTGTTCAAACAAGAGATAGTAAGTGAGTTCTTGGACTGACAACCCAAACTATAAAATGCTCCTTGCTATATTAAGATGTCATAGGCACTGGTCTATGGCAACTATAGACTGTCTCTAGGAGGGTGACAAAATCATCCACAACGAGTGGATCCCACCTCTTTCCTTGAGAGGCCTCTTGGAAGAGCTTCGCACTGTATTTCCACATTCAGGTTTCAGACCAAGCTTCAGTCTTGTGGTACAACACATTTTTTGTTGAGAGATGTGCTGAGTTGCAGGCTGCAGGAGTGGAAGATTGTATTGGGTGTTTTCTGAGTTGTTTTTGCACTAGAGGAAGGTTTCCTTCCATTGGGAGGCCAGTAAAGGAGCCCCTTGGGCTTATTCGACATATTTTGCATCTGGCCAAGGTGATTTCATCCCCTACACTGAAATTGCAGCTCAGATCTATGTTATTTTTTTGAGTTGTTGCAGGGGTAAGTTCAATGCTCCATTTGGAGTGTTTGTTTTCCATTAAAGTGATCATTCCTTCATTGAAGAGAGTCTTTTGGAGGAGTTCTTTTAGATCTACATCAGATTCAGCCACCTCCTTCTATGTGCTTTAGTTCCAGTGAATCTTCAGCCCTAGGGCTTTAGATCCACCATTCATACTTTGTGTATTTCTGGAAACTCTTCATGGGTTGTCTAGGAAAAGTGTGTGGGAGCATAGATCTCCATTTTTGGCCTTGTATGAGCATACTCTTTTCATATCCATTCATTTATATGTTCTAGCTACAGTATTAGTCATTAAAAATACGTTGTGCTTGCTTCAGTAGTTTTTGTTTCAGTGTATTACATGTTTTGGATGCATTTTGGCATTGGAGGCTTCCTTTTCCTATCTTGAGGGGCTTGATCCCCAAGATCTTGTACTTATTTATTGCTAATATACATAATACCATGGATCTATCATTTGGCTCACATGTACTGTGTTGATACTTTCTGCTATTTTTGTATTCATGCACTATATTCCTAATTTTCCCATTTGGGAATATTACATATTCCAAATTTTTGGTATATATTTCAGAGATAAACCTCTCTCTGAGGGTCACAATCCCTCTTCTTCTATACAAATTTGTCATATTATTAATGAAATACCTTATGGATTGAACATCCTAGGAAACCTCCCTAAATAGGGAATTATAATTCTATTCTGATTGCTTTAAAACAAACTATATCCACCCATATAAAAAAAGAAAAATCTTTCCTCCATAAGAGACTCGGCCTAGCTCATATGGATCCATAGATTCTAGCCATTTCTTTGACTTAATCTTGACCTTAGCTTTAGATCTTTACGACCCTCAAAATATGGTTACTTTAGTCAGTATTACACCTGTGACTACTTCTGTTCTGGCCCTAAATTCTAGTGCAAACACTCCTCCATTTGTGTTGGTATTTATCACAGACCTCTCAACCTAGTAACCAACACAAGGTAGGGTCTCAACCCTCTCTACTATTTCCAAATTTGATGGGGACTTCACACAGAAACACCACTGAAATCACATGCCCAAATTCTCATGAGTCACCTCTCTTGAGCTTTATCTACCCTAAGAGAACAAACAATATGCCATCCTACTTCCTATCTTGAACCCATTAAGGTATGTGACATTCTTGTGAACCCTCACATGATGATCTTACTCTTGGTGGATGATCATGGCCTCCCTTTAGTAACGCTTACTCAGACCTATCACTAGACCTAATTTAGGACTACATCTCTCCTAGCCTCCTTGATAAAATGAGCTCCTTCTCACTTGATGTTCTTGCCTTCATACTAAGGCCTCCTTAAATAACTTTTCCTAGCTAGGCCTCTTAAGAACGCTCTAGAAATTACGAATTTTATCTACTTAGACCTTATGAAATATTATTTTTCTGTTTAATTTTATTTTACATTTTAAACCTCATCTCGGGTCCAAATCCCCTTCGCTTGGGTTATTTTCCCATAAAACATTTTTTGGTAAAAAATCACACAAACCCATCTCACTAGGCTTGTGGAGTACCTCCCAAGCTACACAATTTAACAGCATAGTCTAGTTTTAGTAATCATATCTTGGTCAAGCTCCTATATTCAAGTGAGGACTTGGTTGGGTTCCCAAGTTGAAAATTAAGTAAGGGTAGTTGTGAGGGCATGATAACTAGGAAGGGTTAGGGAATTCCAAGGAATGAAAAGGTGTGCTATCACATGCTGGACAATGTCAATTCATGTTGAGGAGTGTTAAGGAGTGTCAAGTTATCACAAGGGAGAACTAGGTCAAAATGCATGGAAAAGAACAAATAAGAGTGTGTTCCAGGGAGTCTCAGTGAATTCAAGTGTGCCAAGGATGAAGTGTGTTAGAAAAAGTTCATAATAGAATTTGTAAGAGGCTGGCATACGATTGTGATAAGGGGATCGACAAAGAAATTTTAAACAAAGAGAGACTTTGTGTTGGGTACAACACTATTTTTCCTTTATCTATTATTTTTATATGACATGTGGCACACTTTGCCCGAATGCTCATGTTTTAAACTATTTTAGACAATTCCATATTGTACATTGTTATGTATAAGTTTTGGGGAACTCGACTTATGCTAACCTATATCTTCTATGTCTTGTGTATCCTGTGGTTCTTGCAAACTCTCAGTTGATGCTCTATTGTTTATATGAACTAGACATACATGTGAAATATTGCCTATGTAAGCTATGTTTATTAGTTGTTTTATGGCCATGGGTAGATATGATTCTTGTCTTGGTAATTTTTTAATTGGGAAAAGTTTAGCTTGGACATGATTGGCCTAAGATGAGGTGTATGAAGTTCTTAGGTGAACATGGCACAATCTACTTGTAGTAGGTGAAATTGATCAAGTTGTTACAGTTGAAGCAGACCAATATCACATGAACTCTAGTAGCTAAGGACTTGATTGGGTTCCCAAGTCATGAAAAAATGTAAGGATATTTGTGAGGGCATGAGTGCCAAGGCATGCTAGGGAATGCTAACATGTGCCAAATATTTCAAAGGCATGTAAAATATGCTAAGATGTGTCAAGTGCTAAGGCATGCCGATATCTGCAATGGTGTGACAACACATGTCAGGGACTATCAAGGAAACAAAAAGGAGAAAAAATTTAAAATCCTATTAGGGTCCCGTGATTTGGCTGATTGGCAAGCCAAGTGATAGGGTAACATCAAGTCAATATTTGGAGCCCAAGGACCTAGCCTTCCTGGACTCAGAGAGGGCTCTCTCTATTTGTGTAAGGGATATCTATGTGTTTTGCTTCTTATGTTTCTGATTTTAGGCTAGTTATGAAGTAGGTGTTTTGCTTTTGCTTCTAGGTTTGTGAGGGAGGAAATGATAAAAGACTAAGATAGATAAAAATATTGTTAGATCAACTGGGCTATGGGGTCAAAAAGGTCGAGAAAGCTTTAGATGGTGATACAAGGTATGTTGAAGGGCCGATTTGATCAAGGTAAAATGGATCTTGAGGTAAAATGAAGTGAGATGGACACTAAATTTGTGAAGAACAAAGGTTTTCAAACATAAATAGTTCAATAGCTGACATAAACATGGTAGGGCTAACCATTAATCATGATAAATGTAACTTCAAACTAATAAATGCATATAAATAAACATTCAAGCAATACATAGAGATATATGACTCTCTAACTTTAGGAAATTGCTATCAGACTTTGGGGAAAGACAATTAAGACAAACAAATAACTCAAAGCACTATGAGGAAATGCCTAGACATAGTATTTCAAGCTATTGGGCACTTCTAAGTAAGATTGTAGAGTTTTAGGCAAAGGCCAAGATCAGTAAAAGACCTCTTTGGTTCAACTAGGACAATCAAACAATGAAAGAAAGGTTTCAGAGGTGGAGCTCTGACTAGCCATGAGTAAGCATGGCATACCGTGAATCATACTTAGCATTCATAAAATCATAAATGAAACAAGAAAACATTTTCTTGAATGATCAAAGAGCAATCAAGGATTCTTTGATATGACTAAGAAGGAAGAAAACGTAGAAGCTATAATGAAACAGGAAATCTGAGGTGCCTCCAAGGGCATGTCTAAAATATATTCTCTACTGTCTTATAGCAAGCAAGAGCATGAAATATGAATGAAAACTAAGAAGCATAATAGAGAGGGACACTATACCATTTTACCAAGTCAAGGAATCCAACAACAGTCCTCTTTCATCATCCAAAACATTCAAGAAACTATCCAATGTATGAGACGAGTATTTCTTCCAAGCTTGTATAACCATATATTGCTCTATATCATCAATTTCGGCCTTATTTTCAATGAAATATATTGGAATATATAGGCCAAGATGAGGGAAAACCTCCTAGTGCAACTTGCAAGCTCATTGGCCCATCAAAAATAGTTGATTTTGTCCTTGAGGCTTTGCAAAGCCCAAGGCACAAAATATCCATAAAAACATCTTAAAAATGAGAAAAAAGGAAATTATATTGAATTTTCCTAACTAACCATGGCCAAAAAAGGCTAAACGCACATTAGGAAAAGCCACTTCAGAAAAGTGCATTTTTCACAAAAATACTTAAGAAATATATCAGCAGAAAATACCCTGTCTTTTGAGCAACTTTTGGAGGCCTTCCTGATGTCAAAACGAGGCTCGTGATGGCTCGTTGGAAATATTTGGATGTTTTTTTTCTAAAAATACTTTTTTTTCTCCAAACTGATCACTGGAAGCCTGTGAAAATCTGACCTGTGTGAAAAATCCCAGAAAATAGACTTTGCTGATATGCGGGGCAGGGTGTTGAAAAAAGTGACTATTTTTCACCATTTTGGGGGACCAAATCATCTTCAACTGATATAAAAATTGCTAAGTAGATGCCACTAAAATTATGGCATCCAATGATACCATTTTCATCCTTTGAGAATGTCTCAAATAGAAATGGTGATGCCCATGATTTTTAGCAAAAAGCACAGAAATGTCAAAAAACCAAAACTTGTTGAATTTTGCCCAATTTTTGCAAGCATGACCCTCATGGGTTTTCAGAAGCATGCTAAGAAGTGGAGGCCAAAATTTGAAGACTTGATATGTCTTTCTTCATTTTTAGTGTCGGGCACCTCTTTTGAGCCTCCTTGAGATTTTATTGTGTGGCCTTCAATTTCCATCGGGTGAATTGATTAAGCTTGTTATAGTGCTCGGTCATTCTTCTTTGAAGGTCCAAATTTCTATTGGCCTTTTCCAACTTCTTCTCGAAGTAGTCATTCACCCTTTCAAGCCATGCTTCTCTATTATTTTCTATCTCTTGGGTGAATAAAGTAGTGAGAGGAAAATATTGGAAAAGGGAAGCCTCTTCCTCTTTTTGTTTCTCTAAGGCTCTTCTGAGTCCCATGGTCCTTGGCCTCTTTCTTCTTGGCTGATCTTCATCTTCACTATATTTGAACTTGCCCATGAGTTCTTCCAACTTAATTTGTGCTTTGGAGGCCTCTTTTAGATACTTGATAGCCCATGTCTCATATACCACCATGTGGACACTCATATGCTTGTTTTGTGTTTGCAGAAAGTGAATGAGGTTTTTAGACCTCTCTAGATCCACTCTTAGATCATGAATTTGTTCTTCTCTATTAATCAAGAGAGACTATAGGATTCTAGCCTCATTGTTGCTATCATCACTATTTATCTGAATTATGTCAAAGTCCCTCTCTTTCTCATGGCTGATTTCTTCCTTCTCCTTTCCCTTGCTTTGGGTGGCCTTCTTGGTCTTCCTCCTCTATGGTAATTCAACAATGGATTGCTTGGGAAACTTCCCCTTGCTTCCGAGGGCTCTAGTAACATTTGGAATTATAGTTTGAGGCACTCTCTTTCTTGATTTTCAAGGCTTTGTCACCTTTTGAGAAGAAAGCATGGCCCCTTGCCTAGGAGAGGCAGCTAGTACATGCTCTATTTTCTCGTTTCCCTTGCTACTCCCCTCATCGTCCTTGCAATTTTTTTGACCTTCTTCGTGAATGCTTTGACTGTCACCTTGCATGTATTTTTGAAGGCTACCCTTTACACACTTGTCCTTACTTTCTTAAGTACTTTTAGGCTCTCTATCTTCAATGTTTTGTGCTTCATCTTCATCATGTTTACTGCTGTGAAGGCTACCAATATCCTCATCAAAATGTTCCATTTCTTCATCATTTCCCTCTTCACTGTTTTTCTCTTCTTCATGGCGCTCTTCTTCATCACTGTGCTGCCTTTCGTCACTGTGTTTTTCTTCACTTTTCTCCCTTTGACTTGGATCCTCTTCACTATTTTGTTCTTTACCAATATGATGCCTTTCCTCACTGTGCTCCTCTTCATCATTATACTCTTCTTCTTGATCAATCATGGGATATTTTAGCTTCTTAGGAATGGTCTTACTAGAAGAAGGAGAAAGATGCTGAGTGGAAGGTGAAGGAGATGCATCGGATGAAGAAAGAGTGGCGAAATCGGGAGGTGAAATGAAAGTGTCCCAAGATATTCCCTTCTTCTCAAGTTGATGAAGAATGACAATATTGATAAGGGAATGATGGAAAAGAAAAGATGGCTGCTGAGAGGAGGGTCTCTTTTGAATAGTGGAAGCCATCTTTTCAATACTTCTATGGAGGAATAAGGGGAGGTTTAACAATTGGGCTCTTGTGAATTGCATGAGTAGCCGGACATGGTAAGCATAGACCTGGGAAGACCTTCCCTCACATGTGAAATATTTCATGATTATCTTCATGAGGGGAGCATAGCTGGTCAAAAAATATGAAAAAGGAAAAATGGATGGGCATGCATCCCGATGCTATGGTTTCAAAAAGGGTTTGTATTGTTCTGAGTCTAGGTAGGTCTTTTTAAACCATTTTTCTCCGACATACGGAATTTTGGTAGCTCTAGAAATGGATCTATGAGAAAAATTGAAATCTAAGCCTGCTAGTTAAACATGTTTCCCTTGCAGTCTTCAAGCCAATAGATGTGTCAAGGGAAGATAACTTTTCACCTCCTGAACACTTTGAAAAAACTTTAAACATCCAACTTCATGAAAGTTAAACAGAACTGAAGGATGGGCATTTACTTCCTTAGTTGAAAAAGGTTCATACCTCTTCTGAGGGCCACTTCTGGTATCTTTCCTGGGAGGCATTTTGCTTTGGATACTCTTTGCTGGATGACCAAGACAATGACTGATTCAAATGGTCTCTGAAATAGTCACTGTGCTTCTTTGATGTTACCAAAAAAGTATTTGTCAAATGATAACCAAAAACACTTTATCACTATTTTTGGGCAAAGATCTTGAAAATATGTGTTTGAGGTTCTTTTTTGAAGAAGTATTTCTTTTGTTTCGGCACAAAAAATCCTCCCTTCAAGCAATGCCCCTTTGCTATTCAATGCCACTTTTAAAAAGTAAGCAAGATATCTTTCAACTGACTTGAAGAACCTTCAAAAAAGACTCTGCTTTTTGAACTCTGGGGCCTATACAAAGTTTACTATATCACAACACAGAAAGGACCTCTTTAAATTGACCAAGCCTTCATCTTCTAACCATTTTTTCCCTCTAAGTTTTAACAAAAAAATCCTTTGCAAAATACTGTTAAGATACTTCTTTTACATTGATTTGAAGACCTCTTAAACTAACTTTTCTCCTTTATAGTAATTGTGGGTAGTCTTAGCTATTTTTATAACTCAAAAAGAGTTTTCAAATTGGGATAAAAAGCCTCCCTTCTTTCACTGTTTTAATCCTTGACACTCACAGCAACAAAAAAAACTTCTTTGATTTTGACCAAATGCCCAAACTCCTAATCACTGTGTCTTTCTTTGTTTTTTAGGAGACATGGTTTGTGCTTTGTTAACACTGTTAGGACACCTCTTCAAGAAAATTTGAGACCTCTTCACAACACAAAAATACCTTCCTCAATTTTGACAAAAACTCTATCTCTTTACCACTGCTTATCTCTATGTTTTTAGATGATGGAGTGCTTTCAAAAATCACTATTTCTTCTTTGGGAAAACACAACAAAAACACCCCCTTTAAACCTAAAAATTTACCAAGAAGCAAGGAAAATACCTTGAACAACGTTTATGGATCTTTTTTGATCATCTGAGCAGCGTAAAAGAGCTTTTTGAAGGCTAATGGAGGAGTGGGTCATTTGAAGCAGAGGGCGCTGCACATATGGAGGTAGTCGGGTCAGTTTCAGGTGCACGGTGACTGAAGACACAGGCGCACCATGCGCCGCTATAGCTGTGTCATGCCGTAGTTCAAATACTTTTTTCGGGCACTCACAGGCGTGCCACGCACACCTACAGGCATGCCACGCAGGCTTCTACGCTCTAAACACTTGAAAATTTTCCCGATAATGCTGTGTTTCTTTAGTGAGCAGCCAATGAGGGTATGATTTTTGGTTTGCAATTTATCATGGGCCTCTTACACGGTCTCTTCCACCTTTTAAAATTAGAATAAGCTCAAATACATTTGCATTTTCTTTGGAAGGGTTTGGATGCCTTTTAAAAAGGTTTTTGTCATATAAAAACATAAGTCACTGCCTTCAGTAATATATCACCTTTTTAAAATACCATAAAGACCCATTTTCTAACAAGACTTATAGAAATAATGTTGTGGCCAGCTTCCTTTTGATGACCCTCATATCCATGAACTCTGTTGAAGTAAAGAGGACTCCTTAAAAAGAGGACCCTTTTCACTACCTTTTCATTTAGGAAATAACTCTGTCACTGTTTGTCTATTCTATGCTTCAAAAGGAACATGCTCAAGAACCATATCCAACACTATTGAACTATTAGGCACCTTATATTGACATTTTCCTTTTCATTGTGGGTAAACTCTTATTTTCACTCACCAAGCTTGACCTTCATCTGTCCATCAAGGAGATTTATTTTAAAAACCCTTAATGCAATCATATACAACAGCAGATTTTGTTCTTATGTAAAGTAAAAGGTCTTGTCTATGACTGTGGTATGTTTTATTTCTTTGAAGGTTGTCTTGAACTTGAATCATTGTGATATAGCATTCTTTATCCATACTTTCTCTGTGTATTCAATTGCTAAGGTATTTTTAAGAAATAAGTTTATTCTACCTTCTTGTCATTTTGATGAGCTTGTTCCAAGCTGTGGACATTATAGCTTCAAATTACCTATGAAGAACACCTTTATGGAAAGGAAAAACAAAGCTTCTTGAACATCATAATATCACTGCTTGGCCTATGTTTAACACCAGACTTCAACTCATAAACCTTCAATTGCTTCCCACTGAATTTCAAAACCATCCTTTAAACAATGAACTCATTTAACCACCCTTGAAACACTACTGCTGTATCATTTGTTTCATCCTTTGGAGGAAGTGGTGTAAACAATTTTTTAGGTCATTTGAAACACTGTTAGTCTTGTGTTCTTTGAATGAGGCTATACCTCTATTCTTGACCCTATACTTTTTTGAATGAAGGAGGCCCTTATCATGTTCCTAACCATTTGCTTTTAAATGAAGGAGGTTAACATAATATTCCCAAACCATATTCTCTTTATATTATAGGAGGTTAACACAGTCATGATATTTCATCCCTTTCTCAAACTGTGTCATCTTTCCTTGTAATACATATCTCTTCTTGGTATGTCACAATAAGTAATAAAGTGAAAATTTGACAATATGCTATAAGAGGCATGCTCTGAGATATGTATCCTATGGTTGGAATATCCTTGTGAATCTTTTAAACCAAGAGCCACATGACTTGTATTTGTAGAGTAATTGCTAGCTAGTCATTACTTACTAACCTTTCTTGACTATGTTTGCAAAGGCTTATTGAATTTTCTCTCTGACTAGTATTCTTATCCCAGGCGCAAGAAAACATGAGAAGCAGTTGTCTTCTTATGTTTAGCTTGACAATGTCTTATGGAATACTTGTAAATTTCTGCTTTTGAAAGAGACACTGAAACACTATAGATCAACATAATATCAGTTTGGCTTTTGAAACATGTACTGTTGAGACATCAAGACCTTTTAGTGGCGCGACCTATGGTTGTATCAAGATTTTCAGATTAAGCGCTAATTCAGGGTTGGCTGGTATTGAGCAAAAGATTTTGGCTCAGGATGTTTTCACCAAGGAAGGATTTCCTACAACACCACTACCTAACTTAGGGAGATTTTTGATAGATTTTGAGTATTTTATTTGGGTAGGATTAGCACAAGACAGCTCATGGACAGGATTATATGACTGAAAACAGATAGGACTTGACAACTAGGTTTTTCCGATCATAGGCTGACTGAAAAAGGTAGGAGGACAAAAATTGTTTAGGGGTGTTTTCTAGATGACAAATTTGAGATCAGCTTCTAGAAAACTTGGCTTTAAATACTAGTCATCATCAACAGATGAAAAAATACTGATGACTAACAGTGGCTCCATTTGCGGAGGGCAGCTCCTTTTCAGGAGGTGTCCAGAATTTTAGATCTCTGGCCTTTGAAGACCAGTGCCTTTATCCATTGGCACAAATTTCTTTCTTCTTTGATGCTATTTTTGAAAATTGACAGCATGATTAGCATCAAAGTCATTTCTACCTACCCCTCTACATTTCCTAACATTTTTTCTTCTTTTGGGTGCATTTGGACTAACAACCCTTTGACATAATATTTTGAAAAATGAGACTTTCTAATTCTACACTTATATCCACCAGGAGTTCAGATTAAGCTCATGAAATCCTTTGTTTCTCTACCTATGCTAGATCGACTGTCAAGATTAAGCTATTTGATAGGATTTTATTCTCTAATCTAAAACATGAAATTGAAAAATGACCAAATCAGGATTAGACAGTTTGATTTGTCATGTACTTGTGGCATGAAAGACAAGCTGCACACAAATATTATTTTGCATGAACATGAAATTTGGAAAAATCAGGGTTAGGATACACAATTTGTTTTTCATCCCTGTATTCCTCTTTGGTTCTATTTTGAGCATGTGGAACCAGTATATTTTCCTAATCTATTTTCTTTGACAAGTCAAGATTACACAATATTGACTATCTCTCCTCTCACTAACTTACCAACAAATAAATTTAAAACATGTTCAGTTATAATTAGGCTAAATAACTTAACAAAACATTTTGAGCACTAGTAGCGGCATTTAGACTTGCGCACTTTCAGAATGACTATTTTTTGAACATGGGGCTTTCTTTCTATTTTTCAAACTGCCCTCTTTTTCTACTTTTCTATTGTTCTTGAATTTTCTGTTTTTTGATTTATTTTTCCAAACAATGATATATACAATGATTGAAATTTTTTAAAAGTGGATCTCTTGACAAAAATAATGCTTTAATGTCCTGCCATTCATAGGACCTCCAAAAGTTTCAGTCCCATCGAGTTCTTGCAGGAAAAGGGCATTATTTCTGCTAATTGAGCTGATGATGAAAGGCCCCTTCGATAATTTTTCAAACTTGCCATGTTTACCTTTGTCTTCTCTTCTGGAGTCCCATTTTAACACTTTATCCCCAATCTGAAAATCATTTTCCTTGGTCCTTCTATCAAAAATCTATTTTATCTTGTCTTGCGCTACCTGAGCCTTTTGGTAAACTTCTTCTCTTGTTTGTTGTAAATGGATAGTCTGATTTACCCTCCTTTGCATGTCATTTTATTCTATTTGAACTTCTTGCAATAGATGCATTACTGGAACCCCTAAAGATGTTGGGAAAATGGCATCCATGCCATACACTAGTTGGTAGGGAGACATACCGATTGGTTTTTTGGTGGTTAGTCTATCAGCCCATAGTGCATGTACTAGTTTTCCATGCCATGCTTTTTGATTTTGTTCCAAAAGTTTCTTGATGATGTTGACTAGGCTTTTGTTAGAGGACTCGGCTAAACCATTACCTTGAGGGTAATAAGCTGTGGAATGTCCTAATGAAATGTGATATTTGTAATAGAATTCAACCATTCTTTCGGAGGAAAATACAGCAGTGTTATCCGTGATAATCTTCCTAGGACAACCGAATCTAGATAGAATGTTGGTTTCTAGGAACTTAATGATGACTGAATTGGTGGCATTCCTGGAGGGTATGGCTTCTATCAATTTGGTAAAGTAATCAGTGGCTGTAAGGATCCATTTATGTTGAACGGATGAAGAAGGGTGTATTTCCCCAATAAAATCTAGACCCCATTGCTGGAAAGGTCCTTCAATTATGATGGGTTGTAAGGGCAAAGGTAAAAGATTTTTCTTGCCACCAAAAATTTGGCACTTATGGCATGTCATAACTAGTTTGTGAGTGTCAGGAAATAAGTTAAGCCAATAATAACCGGCTCTAAGGATTTTTTTAGCTGTGGTTTTCCAGTAGAGATGACCCCCACATTCTCCTTTGTGCATTTCGTGCATAATTTTCTCTGCATCACACTCAAGCCAACATTTAAGTAGCATACCAGTGGGATTTTTCCAATACAGAACTCCATCTATAATGCAAAACTTTAGGGATTTTGTTTAAGGAATCTTGCTTTTGTTTTTGATAAATTTGGAGGAGAATTTAGATAAAATAATACATAAAGAATATCTGCATACCAAGGTGAATTTAAAAACACTTCTTCAACATGAGGGGTTGTGCATTCTTCCTGTTCTTCTAAGGTGTCAACAAAATTTATATCTAATGCTTGGAGGTTAGTTTTAGCCATTAGTCTTGCAAGCCCTTGTCCTTTAACCAGTTTGGTGGGTCAGATTTCTAAGTCATATTCTAAAATGATAGCGATCCATTTTCCCCTTTTACCATCGGGATCTTGATTTAATATATCTTTGATAATGGCATTAGGAACAAAAGCAATGATATGAGAATGCAAGATGTAAACTCGGAAATACTTCAGTGCTTTTACCAATGCGAATGCCTATTTTTCCATGATGTTATATTTTAAGGGAGTACCTCTTATGGATTTGCTAAAAAATGCAATGGGACATTCTTGCCCTACTGCATTCTTTTGTAACAACATTGTAGCTATCGTGTGTTCCGATGCAAATGAGAAGATGTAAAAATCTTTGGTGAATCAAGACTTATCAGTACCAGTGTTTTAGTTAGGGCTTTTTCAACTAATTCAAAAGATTTTTTGGCTTCTGTAGTCCATTTAACCGCAACCTCGTTTTTCAACATGTTTGTGATATCTCTCAGAAGTTCGGCAAGATTTGGGATGAATCTTCTTAAGAAATTAATTTTTTCGATAAAGGATTGCAACTCCTTTATGTTTATGGGGTGACTTATTTGTAATATGCCTTCAATTCTATAGGGGTCTATTTTTATTCCATCTTCCGAAATGATGTGACCTAGGAGTTTTACTTCTTCGAGACCGAAAAGTGCTTTCTTGGGGTTTAGGAATAAACCATAATTTCTACATTTGTTAAAAACCTTTCTCAAGTAAACTAGGTGCTCTTCATCTGATTTGGAATATACTGTGATATCGTCGAGATATATGACGATGAAATAACCTATGTCTTCTGAGAAGGCTATGTCCATGGCCCTTTGGAATGTGGTGCTAGCATTCATCAATCCAAAAGGCATTTTAATGTACATGAAAGTGCCCCAAGGTGTGGTGAAAGTTGTTTTGTGTTGATCAGTGGGGTAAATCAGCACTTGGTTGTAACCAGAAAAACCATCAAGTAATGAGATCCTTTTAGCACCTACTACCTTTTGAATTATGTGGTCCATTTTGGAAAACAAATAGTTGTCTTTTAAACAAGCTCTATTTAGATTTAGGAGATCGATACAAAGTTTGATCTCACCAGTTTTTTTTCCTAACTGATACTAGATTTGAAACCCACTCAGAGTACCTGAGGGACACTATTATCCTATCATCATACATATTTTTTATTTCATTTTAAACCAATGGTAGTAAGATTGGGTTTATTCTTCTCAACTTCTATTTGAAAGGCTTCTAGTTTTCTTTGAGGGGAATCTTATGTTGAATGATTTCAAATCTTGGTATCCCCATGCGAACACATCTTTAAATTATTCAAACAACTTGATGTAATTCTATTTTATGTAAGGAGGGAGGGTTTTGGATAGTTTTATCTTTCTTGGTTCTTCTGTGCTTCCTATGTTATATTCTTCTATGTCAACCTCGGTAGATTCCATTTTTGGCTTTTTGCCGACATCGTTAAAATCAAACAATTCCTCTAAGGGTGCAAGTCCTCTGGGTATGGTGTCATTTTCATAGTGTAATACTTCAAGTTCTCTTTGGTCTATGTCCTCTCCTATCTCAGTTTCATATGGATGATTTACCAAGTTTACATCTGTCCAAGAAGGTAAATTTGGCTCTTGATCTTGATATTTGCCCGGATTGTTTTCTTCATTTTCTAAGTCTATTTTGGTTATTTCACATTCATTCATATATTGCAAAAAATCATCAACTTGATCATCATCTCTGAATATTTTCCAATGGTCAATATTGTCTAGTACTGTAGGGTGATGTTTGACCTGAATACTATATTGCTCGTTTAGACATGGTATTTGGCCATTGCTTGCGGCAAAGGTGAGCTCATTGGCTAGGCTATTTTGAACCCTAGGAATATAAGTCAGTTCATATTTCTTGAAGGTTTTGAGGATGTATAAAGCTTCATTCCTATATTCTCTTAGTCTTGTGTTTTTTTCTGAATATTCACCTTTGATTTGACTAATTACAAATTCTGAATCTCCCTAGGCTGATATTTTCTTAGCGCCTAAGTCCTTAAGTATGTGCAGACCAAGGAGAAGGGCCTCATATTCCGCAATGTTATTAGTACATTGGAATTCTAAACTGAAAGAATGACCTTCATTAGTATTGTGTATCCAGATGCTGGCCCCCGAACCAATTTTTCCACAAGAACTATCAAAGCTTACACTCCAAAGAGTCTCTTTTTCATACATGATACTAAGCTGTTTTTCAGATTTCTTGGAGCTTTGGTCATTAGTTTCTTCATTTGGGGATGGGAAATGTTGTTTTGATGGTTTGAAATCCTCTTCATTTTCTTTTATCTACTCATTTATATCACTTTCATTGTATAAGATAAGAGAATCTAAATTGGAATGAATGGAATAAATGGGAGTGTTGTTTGGCTTATCCCGGTTGCTAACCATGTATTTCATGTGAGTTTCTCGGTACAACCTCCTAGTTTGGTTGAAAACTGGGATGGTAGCGAATGACATATCCATTTGAAGTTTACCTTGTATTTTGGCAGCCCATGATCTTGATAATAGCATTCCATACTTAGGAGGAATATCGGCCACTACTACATCCATGACTAGGTTTTTTGCTGGTAGTTGTGTTAAAGCAAAACCCAAGTTCTTTATTAGGCCTATGTATTTGACCTGACTTGAATCAAATGAGTACAGGTCTTTGTAAGGTTTGGTTACCTCTAGACCCAGATTCTCCATGACTTCTTTAGGCATGAGGTTATGAGAGGCACCAGAATCTAACATGGCGTTATGTAATATCTTGTCCTGGATGTTCAAACTTACATAGAAAGGGGAAACAGTTCCTTCTTGGTATTCACCTTCTATTTCGGGACCGAATAAAAGCTCAGGTTTGTCATCAGTCAGATTTAAAGTATCTTCCTCATTTCCTATGTTAAAAACTTTGAATATTTGAGATCTATAGCTATCTATAGTTATTAGCTCAGTAAGGGGTATGATTATTTTTATTTTGGAAATTTCCCCTTCAAAACTAAATGGCGCTTGTAGTTTGGATAGATTTGTTTCAGGTTTTCCAGCCATGATTTTCTCTATGTTCTTAATTTGATGACTTTGGTTCGGGATTTTGTTCAACACAACCATCTCGGGAATATTGGTAGAGGTACTAGGAAAATCCGAGCCAAGGTTTGTCTGAATAGCTTTATCTTTGTTTTGGTCAATTTTCTTGACCATGATTTTGTTGATATCCACTGCTCTTTTAAGGATGTTATCAGGGGTTTTGGTAGCAATAGTGTCTGAGCTACCTTTCTTGGAGTTGTCTTGGCTTTTCCTACTCCTAAGATCATACTGCCTGTGAGCTTCTATTATGGTGTTCTGAAATCTTACAGCAGGATCTTCAGGGTCCTCATAGTTGGTTTCATTTTGATTCAGAGAGAACAAATATTTTTCTTCTTCTATGAGGTAAACCTCACCCTCGTTATCAGAACCTATTAGGTTTAAATGACTTTCATCGATGGGTTCTGTATCCCTCTCTTCCTCATCAACATAGTTTTCAATGAAGGGTGGTCTGATTTATTGGTCAGTTTCCCTTGATTTGTTTTGAGGCTGTTCTCTTCTAAAGTTTTGGTTCTGGTTCGTGTTTTGGGGGTTTGGCTGGTTGTCTCTAAGAGGTGCTTTTTCACTCATTTTTTCCCACATTTTTTCCATGGATTTAACCAGGCCATGTATTCTAGGATCTGAAGAATATACTGAAGGGGCAACTTCGTCATGGTATGTGACTTTCTTCTCTGATCTCAACCTAGCTCTCTTTTCAGCTAAGTTGGCCTCTGCACTCATGGAAACATTTTTCATTTCCTCTAGGGTTGTGGTGTCCTTGTCTCTTAGTTGATAAGTCATGTCTAGGTCAAAGCCTTCAGGAAATTTTGCTAAGGCTGAGCCAAGTGGAGGTTTGAAGTGAGGCGGGAGGGCGTTATAAAAATTATTGAAGCTAGTGCAGTAGCTTGGACACTTTCCCCATTATCCCTTTTTAGGTTGTTATACTTAGAAAGGATTTGAATGGGGTTCTTTCTGATTTCCCACCTATTTATGAAAGTTTGGTAGAGTTCAGGGAGATCTTGTATATTGTTTGGAGTTAAGCTCTTAAACCATTTTTTGGGTTCTCTGCCCAGGCTTTGGGCGAACATCCTCATTCTTATAGTCTCATCTTCTATTTCCATGTATTCAAAGGCATCACTAATTCTATCTACATGTTTTTCGGCGGTAGTAGCCTCAACTCTGGTGAAGTGCGGGATTTTGGATTGGTAGTCATGTTGTAAAGGTGCCAAAGGTTGTGGCAAAACCAAGGGTGCATACCAAGCTGCCATGGTGGGAGCTAATGGTTGATTTACAATATGATGGCTTGTAGGATGAGCTGAGGTGATTTGAACAGTGGTGGTTTGGATGGGTGTGGTGGATGTACTCGGACTTGTGAACTGATTTTGAGCAGATCTGGGATGGTAGGAGCCAAAGTGATGGAGAAGCTAAAATTCGGGAGGTGTATTAGGTGAGGCTTCTCTACTAGGACTCTGTTGCAAATCTAGGGGCTCAAGATCATCAACGTTTATTTTACTTTTTGATTTTCTTGTAAAAAGGGTTTTTGCGAATTTTAAGTCAAATGGGGAATCCTGCAAGGATGTGAGATATTCAGTTACTAATATTTCTTTACAGATGGACCTATCGGTATCTAAGTTTCCAGTTTCTAAAGTTTTCCACAAAATGTTCTCTGGGTTATCAACTATGATAGGGGGATTTGGGTCTGGATGAGATCTGGTATTGATTCTTCATGATGCAAGATTTCGAATTCAGAGTTTAGAGAGGGTGGTATTTGTGATTGTTTTGGATGGATGGCCTCTCTAGGGGTTTCGCTAACATGAAGAATGGTCAAAACAAAAATGAAGGCTAGTGAAGTCCCCAGGTGGATTTCTTTGAGATCTATGGTCCACCACCAATACTATCAAAGATGCTTTCGAGAAAAAGCTTTCTAGCAAACTTTGAGGTGAAGACTTGCAAGGAGGACTTATTACTTAGTTTCAACAGTTTGCTAGACTGTTTGGACAAGCTAAAGGTTCTATTTCCAAGTTTATTTTGTTTATCTCCTATGTTTTGGTGAAGCTTTTTGAATCACTAAGTTATACTTAGTTTGTCACTAATCACAAAGTTTGCACCATGAAATTTTAAGTTTTGGAAAGGATGAGTCAACAGAAAGGTATGGTTTATGAATTTTTTTTTGTTTTTTATGGAGTTTTTAGGCCTTTTGAAGGCTAGTGGATTCACCAGGTGGAACTTGGTTGTTTTTATAGAGATGTACTTATGGTCCACCACCAATAACTAGGAAAAGCCAATCTGGGGATGTTTTTTGGGGTTTTCTGAGTTTTCTATGTGTAGCCTATGAGGTTTGGAAGAGTTTCCTATAACTGAATCATCATTTTTCTAAGATCGTGAAAGAGCTATCTTCTACTCTTCAGACAACACTTAAGTTTTTCTAAGTTTGATTGAGACTTTGAGAGTTACTAATGAGTACTTAGATTTTCATTAACTCGAAAGGTCCCACTGTGATCACCATTATGTTAGGGTCCCGTGACTTGGCTGATTGGCAAGCCAAGTGACAGGGTAACATCAAACCAATATTTGGTGCCCAAGGACCTAGCCTTCTTAGAATCAGAGAGGGCTCTCTCTATTTGTGTAAGGGATATCTATATGTTTTGCTTCTTATGTTTCTGATTTTAGTCTAGTTATGAAGTAGGTTTTTTCGTTTTTCTTTTAGGTTTGTGAGGGAGGAACTTATCAAAGAATGAGATAGATAAAAATATTGTCAGATCAACTGGGCTATGGGGTCAAAAAGGTCAAGAAAGCTTTAGATGGTGATACAAGGTATGTTGAAGGGCTGATTTGATCAAGGTAAAATGGATCTTGAGGTAAAATGAAGTGAGATGGACACTAAATTTGTGAAGAACAAAGGCTTTCAAACATAAATAGTTCAATATCTGACATAAACATGGTAGGGCTAACCATTAATCATGATAATGTAACTTCAAACTAATAAATACATAGAAATAAACATTCAAGAAATACGTAGAGATATATGACTCTTTAACTTTAGGAAATTGCTATCAGACTTTGGGGAAAGACAATTAAGACAAACAAATAACTAAAAGCGCTATGAGGAAATTCCTAGACATATTATTTCAAGCTATTGGGAAATTCGAAGTAATATTTCAGAGTTTTAGGCAAAGGGAAAGATCAGTACAAGACCTCTTTGGTTCAACTAGGACAATCAAAAAATCAAAGAAAGGTTTTAGAGGTGGAGCTATGACTGGCCGTGAGTAAGCAGGGCATACCGTGAATCATACCTAGCATGTATAAAACCATAAATGAAACAAGCAAACAATTTCTTCAGTGATCAAAGAGCAATGAAGGATTCTTTGATATGACTAAGAATGAAGAAAACATAGAAGCTATAATGAAATAGGAAATCTGAGGTGCCTCCAAGGGAATGTCTCAAATCTATTCTCTATTGTATTATAGCAAGAAAGAGCATGAAATATGAATAAAAACTAAGAAGCATAACATAGAGGGACACTATACCATTTTACCAAGTCAAGGAATCCAACAACAGTCCTCTTTCATCGTCCAAAACATTCAAGAAACTATCGAATGCATGAGACAAGTATTTCTTCCAAGCTTTTATAACCATATATTGCTCTATATCATCAAGTTTAGCCTTATTTACAATGAAGTCTCTTGGAATATATAGGCCAAGATGAGGGAAAACCTCCTAGTGCAACTTGCAAGCTCATTGGCCCATCAAAAATGTCTGATTTTGTCCTTGAGGCTTTGTAAAGCCCAAGGCACAAAATATCTATGAAAACATCTTGAAAATTATAAAAAATGAAATTATATTGACTTTTCCTAACTAACCATGGCCAAAAAAGGCTAAATGCACATTAGGAAAAGCCACTTCAGAAAAGTGCATTTTTGACAAAAATACTTAAGAAATATATCAATAGAAAATTCCCTGTCTTGTGGGCAACTTTTTGAGGCCTTCCCGATGCCTAAATGAGGCCCATGATGGCTCATTGGAAAGATCTGGATGTCTATCTAAAAATGATTTTTTTTCTCCAAACTAATCACTGGAAGCCTGTGAAAATTTGACATGTATGAAAAAACCCAGAAAATAGACTTTGCTGATATGCAGGGCAGAGTGTTGAAAAAGTGACTATTTTTCGCCATTTTGGGGGACCAAATCATCTTCAATTGATCTGAAAATCGCAGAGTAGATGCCCCTGAAATTATGGCATCCAATCATACCATTTTCATCCTTTGAGGATGTCTCAAAAACAAATGGCAATGCCCATTATTTTTAGCAAAAAGCCCAAAAATGTCAAAAAACCAAAACTTGTTGAATTTTGCCCAATTTTGGCGAGCATGACCCTCATGGGTTTTCAGAAGCATGCTGAGAAGCGGAGGCCAAAATTTGAAGCCTTGATATGTGTTTCTTCATTTTTGGTTCCGGGTGCCTCTTTTGAGCCTCCTTGAGCTTTTCTTGTGTGGCCTTCAATTTCCGTCGGGCGAATTGATTAAGCTTATTATAGTGCCCGGTCATTCTTCTTTGAAGGTCCAAATATCTATTGGCCTTTTCCAACTTCTTCTCCAAGTGGTCCTTCACCCTTTCAAGCCATGCTTCTCTATTTTTTTCTATCTCTTTCATCATTGTTTATCTGAATTATGTCAAAGTCTCTCTCTTTCTCATGGTTGCTTTCTTCATTCTCCTTTCCCTTGTTTTGGGTGGCCTTCTTGGTCTTCCTCCTCTTTGGTAATTCAACAATGGATTGCTTGGGAAACTTCCCTCTGCTTCGGAGGGCTCTAGTAACATTTGGAATTATAGTTTGAGGCACTCTATTTCTTGATGTTTGGGGCTTTGTCACCTATGGAGAATAAAGCATGGCCCCTTGCCTAGGAGAGGCAGCTAGTACATGCTCTATTTGCTCTTTGCCCTTGCTACTCCCCTCATCATCCTTGCCACTGTTTTGACCTTCTTCATGAATTCTTTGATTGTCACCTTGCATGTGTTTTTGAAGACTTCCCTTTACACTCTTTTCCCCCCTTTCTTCGGGACTTTTAGGCTCTGTATCTTCAATGTTTTGTGCTTCATATTCATCATGTTTACTGCTATGAAAGCTACCAATATCCGCATCAAAATGTTCCATTTATTCATCATTTCCCTCTTCACTATTTTTCTCTTCTTCATGGCACTCTTCTTCATCATTGTGCTGCCTTTCATCACTGTGTTTTTCTTCACTTTGCTCCCCTTGACTTGGATCCTCTTCATTGTTTTGTTCTTTATCACTATGTTGCCTTTCCTCACTATAATCCTCTTCATCATTATGATGTTCTTCTTGATCAATCATGGGATATTTTAGCTTCTTAGGAACGGTCTTACTAGAATAAGGAGAAAGATGTTGAGTGGAAGGTGAAGGAGATGCATGGGATGAAGAAAGAGTGGCGAAATCGGGATGTGAAATGAAAGTGTCCCAAGATATTCCCTTCTTCTCAAGTTGATGAAAAATGACAATCTTGATAAGGGAATGATGGAAAAGACAAGATGGTTGGTGAGAGGAGGGTCTCTTTTGAATAGTGGAAGCTATCTTTTCAATACTTCTATGGACGAAAAAGGGGAGGTTTAACAATTGGGCTCTTGTGAAGTGCATGAGTAGCTGGACATGGTAAGCATAATCCCAGGAAAACATTCCCTCACATGTGAAATATTTCATGATTATCTTCATGAGGGGAGCATAGCTGGTCAACAAATATGAAAGAGGAAAAATGAATGGGCATGCATCCCGATGTTCTGGTTTCAAAAAAGGAATTTATTGTTCTGAGTCTAGGTAGCTCTTCTTAAACCATTTTTCTCCGACATACGGAATTTTTGTAGCTATGGAAATGGATCTAGGAGAAAACTTGAAATCTAAGCCTACTAGCTGAACATGTTTCCCTTGTAGTCTTAAATCCAATAGATGTGTCAAGGGAAGATAAATTTTCACCTCCTGAACCCTTTGACAAAACTCTAAACATCCAACTTCATGAAAGTTAAACAGAACTGAAGGATGGACATTTACTTCCTCAGTTGAAAAAGGTTCATACTTCTTGTGAGGGCCACTTCTGGTATCTTTCCTGGGAGGAATTTTTCTTTGGATAACATTTTTTGTCTTACCAAGACAATGGCTGATTCAAATGGTCTCTGAAATAGTCTCCCAACACCACACCTTTTCCTCCTTGCAAGTCACTGTGCTTCTTTGATGTTAGCAAACAAGTATTTGTCAAATGATAACCAAAAACACTTTATCACTGTGTTTGGGCAAAGATCTGGAAAAGATGTGTTTGAGGTTCTTTGTTGAAGAAGGATATATTTTTTTTTGGCACAAAAAATCCTCCCTTCAAGCACTACCCCTTTGTTATTCACTGCCCCTTTTAAAAAGTAAGCAAGATATCTTTCAACTGACTTGAGGACCTTTCAAAATAAACTCTGTGTTTTGGACTTTGGGGGCTGTACAAAGTTTACTATCTCACAACACAGAAAGGACCTCTTTAAATTGACCAAGCCTTCATCTTCTAACCACTGTTTCTGTCTAAGTTTTAACAAACAAAAGCCTTTGCAAAATACTGTTAAGATACTTCTTTCACATTGATTTGAAGACCTCTTAAACTAAATCTGCTCCTTTATAGTAACTGTGGGAAGTCTTAGCTATTTTTATAGCTCAAAAAGAGTTTTCAAATTGGGATAACAAACCTCCCTTCTTTCACTATTTTAATCGTTGACACTCACAGCAACAAAAAAACTTATTTGATTTTTACCAAATGCCCAAACTCCTAATCATTGTGTCTTTCTTTGTTTTTTAGGAGACACGGTTTGTGCTTTGTTAACACTGTTGGGACACCTCTTCAAGAAAATTTGAGACCTCTTCACAACACAAAAAGACCTTCCTCAATTTTGACAAAAACTCTATCTCTTTACCACTGTCTATCTCTATGTTTTTAGATGATGGAGTGCTTTCAAAAATCACCATTTATTCTTTGGGAAAACACAGCAAAAACACCCGCTTTAAACTTCAAAATTTACCAAGAAGCAAGGAAAATACCTTGAACAACATTTATGGATCTTCTTTTATCATTGAAGCAACGTAAAAGAGATTTTTTAAGGCTAATGGAGGAGTGAGCCGTTTGAAGAAGAGGGCGCTGCACATATGGAGGTAGTTGGGTCGGTTTCGGACGCCCAGTGACCGAAGACACAGGTGCACTGCACGCCGCTACAGGCGCGCCACACCGTAGTTCAACTGCTATGTTTGGGCACTCACAGGCACGCCGCACACACCTACAGGCACGCTGCACAGGCTTCTAAGCTCCAAACACTTGAAAATTTTCCCGAAAATGTTGTGTTTCTTCAGTGAGCAGCCAATGAGGGTATGATTTGTAGTTTGCAATTGCTCTTGGGCCTCCTAAACGGTCTCTTCCACCTTTTAAAATTCAAATAAGCTCAAATACCTTTGAATTTTCTTTGGAAGGGTTTGGATGCCTTTTAAAAAGGTTTTTGTCATATAAAAACATAAGTCACTACCTTCAGTAATATATCACCTTTTTAAAATACAATAAAGACCCATTTTCGAACAAGACTTATAGACATAATGTTGTGGCCAGCTTCTTTTTGATGACCCTCATATCCATGAACTTTGTTGAAGTAAATAGGACTCCTTAAAAACAAGACCCTTTTCACTGCCCTTTCATTTAGGAAATAACTCTGTCACTATTTTTCTATTCTGTCCTTCAAAAGGAACATGCTCAAGAACCATATCCAACACTGCTAAACTGTTAGGCACCTTATATTAAAATTTTTCTTTTGACTGTGGGTAAACTCTTATTTGCACTCACCAAGCTTGACCTTTATCTGTCCATCAAGGAGATGGATTTTAAAAACCCTTAATGCAATCATATACAACAAAAAAGTTTTTTCTTATGTAAAGTAAAAGGTCTTGTCTATGACTGTAGTATATTTTATTTCTTTGAAGGTTGTTTTGAACTTGAATCATTGTCATATAGCCTTCTTTATCCATACTGTCTCTGTGTATTCAATTGCGGAGGTATTTTTAAGAAACAAGGTTATCCTACCTTCTTGTCATTTTGATGAGCTTGTTCCAAGCTATGGACATTCTAGCTTCATATTTCCTTTGAAGAAGACCTTTATGGACAGGAAAAACAAAGTTTCTTGAACATCGTAATATCACTGCTTGGCCTATGTTTAACACCAAACTTCAACTCGTAAACCTTCAATTGCTTCCCACTGAATTTCAAATCTGTCCTTTAAATAATGAACTCATTTAAGCACCATTGAAACACTACTACTGTATCAGTTTTTTCATCCTTTGGAGGAAGTGGTGTAAACAAGTTTTTAGGTCATTTGAAACACTGTTATTCTTGTGTTCTTTGAATGAGGCTATACCTCTGTTCCTGACCCTCTGCTTTTTTGAATGAAGGAGGCCCTTATCATGTTCCTAACCATCTGGTTTTAAATGGAGGTTAACATAATATTCCCAAACCATCTGCTCTTTATATTGGAGGAGGTTAACACAGTCATGATCTTTCATCCCTTTCTCAAACTGTGTCATATTTCCTTGTAATGCATATCTCTTCTTGGTATGTCACAATAAGTAATAAAGCGAAAATTTGACAATATGCTATAAGAGGCATGTTCTGAGATATGTATCTTGTGGTTGGAATATCCTTGTGAATCTTTTAAACTAGGAGCCACATGACTTGTATTTGTAGAGTAATTTCTGGCTCGTCATTACTTACTAACCTTTCTTGACTGTGTTTGCAGAGGCTTATTGAATTTTCTTTCTGACTAGTATTCTTATCCGAGGCTTAAGACAACATGAGAAGCAGTTGTTTTCTTATGTTTAGCTTGACAATGTCTTCTGGAATACTTGTACATTTCTTCTTTTGAAAGAGACACTAAAACACTGTAGATCAACATAATATCAGTTTTTCTTTTGAAACATGTACTGCTGAGACATCAAGACTTTTTAGTGGCATGACCTATGGGTGTATCAAGCTTTTCAGATTAAGCGCTAATTCAGGGTTGCCTGGTATTGAGCAAAAGATTTTGGCTCAGGATGTTTTCTCCAAGGAATGATTTCCTACAATGCCACTACCTAACTTAGGGGATATGTTTGATAGATTTTGAGTATTTTCTTTGGGTAGGATTAGCACAAGACAGCTCATGGATAGGATCATATGACTGAAAACAGATAAGACCTGAAAACTAGGTTTTTCTCATCATAGGCCGACTGGAAAAGGTAGGAGCACAAAAATTGTTTAGGGGTGTTTTCTAGATGACAGATTTGACAAATTTGAGATCAGCTTCTAGAAAACTTGGCTTTAAAAACTAGTCATCATCAACAGGTGAAAAATATTGATGACTAAAAAATCTAAGGAAATGAACACATCATGGGGTTAATAAGCCATCAATTTACATTTTCCAATAAGGGCATGCTATGCACACCAACACTAGGTAGAAATGAGTGTCAAGTGCCAAGTGTTAGTGCATTCTAAGTGCCAAATCATCCTCTATTACTTCTCTTCTAATTTCCAATAATTGATCTTAAATAACTTTAATATTAAACCATGTCAAAGTATACTGAGGCATCTTAATGAATTATATACATGATAATGATCATGGCCTCTTTAGGACTACATGTCTCTTCACCCCCTTGATCAAATGAGCTCCTTATCACTTGATGTTATTTCCTTCATCCTAATAACTCCTTAAATAGTTTTTCCTAGACCTCTTAGGAACCCTGTAGAACTTATGGGTTTTATCCACTTAGACATTAGGAAATATTTATTTTCCTTTTAAATTTTATTTTAGATTTTAAACCTCGTCTTCGGTCCAAAATACCTTTTCTTTTCTTCTATTCCCACAAATGATTTTGTGACCAAAATCACACAAATCCATCTCACTAAGCTTGTGGAGTACCTCCCAAGTTACACAATTCAACAATATAGTCTATTTGTAGTAACTATAACTTAGTCAAGCTCTTGTAGTCAAGCGAGGGCTTGGTTGGGTTCCCAAGTTGAAAATTAAGTAAGGGTAGTTGTGAGGCAATGATAGATAGGGAGGGTCAGGGCATGCAAAGGAATGAAAAGGCATGCTAACACATGTCAGACAATGTCAATGCATGTTGAACTAGAGTGTTTGGGAGTGTTGGGGCATATCAAGGGATAACTAGGTCAAAATGTATGGAAAGGAACAAATAAGAGTGTTTGCAAGGGAGTGTTAGCGAATTCAAATGTGCTAAGGAATAAGTGTGTTAGGATAAGTTTAGAATAGGATTTACATGAGGCAAGCCTACGGTTGTTATAAGGGGCTCGACATAGGAGTTTTAGACAAAGGGAGATCACTTTGTGCTAGGCCCAACATTGTTTTTCCTTTAGTTATTTTTTTTATATGAGATGTGGCATACTTTGGATACATGCTCATGTTTTAAACTATTCTAGAAAATTACATTTTGTACATTGTTGTGTATAAGTTTTGGGGAACTCAGCTTGTGTCAGCTTATATCTTGTGTGCCTTGTGAATCTTGCAGTTCTTGAAAACTTTCAGTTAATGTTCTATTATTTATATGAACTAAACATACATGTGAAATATTTCCTGTGTAAGCTATGTTGATTAGTTGTTTTATGGTCATGGCTAGATCATGTGATCCTTGTCTTGGTAAATAGTTAAGTGGGACAAGTTGAGATTGGACATGAGTGGCTTAATATGAGTTATAGGCAGTTATTAGGTGAACAAGGCACAATCTACTTGGAGTAGGTGCAATTGGTCAAGTTGTTGTGGTTGAAGCAGGCCAATGTTTTCACATGAACTACAGTAGCCAAGGAAATTTTTGAAAGGCATGATGTTGTGTAACTAAGTTTTGAAGTTTTCTTCCAAGCTTAGATAGGACCACGAGCCTATCATTTTCAATGTTGCAATGGTGGTGGTGATGACTTGCACTGTGTTGGGATAAGAGATAAATAAGTGTGAAGAAATATCATCATATGACTTGAATAAAGGATAGATTTTGGGGTGATTCGTAAACTATCATGGATATTTCCAATCCCACCAGATATTGCTGATTAGAATGCATGGGAAACCATTTTAATAATCTTCCATGATGTTGTGTAACTAAGTTTTGAAATTTTCTTCCAAGCTTAGATAGGACCGCAAACCTATCATGTTCAATTTTGCAAGGGTGGTGGTGATGACCTGCACTGTGTTGGGAAAAGATATAAATAAGTGTGAAGAAATATCATCATATGACTTGCATAAAGGATATATGCTTGGGTGATTCGTAAAATATCATGGATATTCCACTAGACAGTTCGTCATAACAAAACAGATAAAACTATATTTAAAAATGAATAAATAAGAGCTTGTGACAGGAAGTGTCAGTGAGTTTTGGGTGTGCTAAGGAGGGAGTGACGTCAAGGTATGTTAGGCAATGTTAAGGCATGCTAGAGGCAAGGGAAAAATTCCAAGATGTGCCAGGTGCCAAGTTGTGGCAATGCATGCCAGGGCAGAGTGTTTGGGAGTGCCAAGGAAAGACAAGGGAGCACTAGTGTCAAATGCATGGAAATGAATGAATAAGAGTGTGTGATAGTGAGTATCAACGAGTTCTAGGTGTTCCAAGGGGGGAGTTTAAAGGTATGCAAGTTAGTTCCAAGGAATGCTAGAGTGCCAGGGGGACATGCTAGGATGTGCCAAATGCTAGGGTGTGTTAATGCGTGCTAGGGAGTGCCATGGAAACACAAGGGAGAACTAGTTCAAAATGCATGGTAATGAACGAATAAGAGTGTCTGATAGGGAGTGTCAGGTGTGATAAGGAGGGAGTGGAAAGGTTACATGTTAGGAAATTCCAAGGTATGCTAGAGTGCCAGGGCATGTCAGGGAGTGTTAGTGTGCAAACCCTTCTTCATTATATTACAAACTACAATACAACAGGCTAGAGCTCTTGTACCATGGATCGTGATCCTTTCCAATCACACTGATACAAGGAATAAAACTAGGGATTGGTGTTAATCCTTTGACAACCAATCTATCATGAACAAGACAACACTTGACCTACTTGTTGATGGTGGCCACACACAACCCTTTCAGTCCACAAGTTTAATGAGAGCACCACAAGTTTAATGTTTGGAGAATAAGGGGCCACCCCCTTGTCCAACACTTTTGATGGGTCCCATGCATCATTATGGCACTCATGGACCCCAATATGCCTCCTAGATGGCCCTAAGACATCAATTGACCTCTTATGAGGCTTATTATTCCATGTATGAGATAGTTTGGTGGGATTGTCACCAAAATTTAGGGTTACTTGCATAATATTTTATGTTTAGGGGCTAATGTAGGCCCATAAGCTAATTCGATCAACTCCTAATCAATGTATAAATAGGAGTTAGTTGGATTCATTTGTATCATCACTTGATTTGGGATCTCTCGGAGTTAATTGGATTCATTTGTATCATCACTTGATTTGGGATCTCTCTATCTTTAGAGAACTTCACATTTTTCCTTGGAGGACTATTTTGGATGATGGATGCATTTTGATGTATGGATTTGGGCTATTTTTATCTTGGAGATTTGCTTTTGCAAATGTGAAGTTGGTTGGATATACTCTCTAACATTGTGATTGAAAATTTAACGCTATTCTTGTTGTTGTTGCATACTATTGAATTTCACTATACCTAGGGTTAATTGTTGCATGATGGAAATGTGGAATTATGTGTCTATTTATCTTATTTAATGTATGGGCCATTGTTGGATGAATGAAATATCTTAGAGATCATTTTATCTCAATAAAATTGCACCACTTGTATGAAGTATAAATGCTTGAAGGTCACTTTTCGTTTTCCTCTAACATTGGACGAAGTTGACTTTCTGGGCCTCCTTGATCAAGAAACCAAATTATTTTCATTATCACCCTTGAATCCATATCCCCAAGTGAATTATGCACTAGTACCTCAAAAACGGTTATGATTCCCCCCCCCCCACTTTTTCACAATTTTCCATTTTTCCCTAGGTCTAGCCCCATTAGTTGACCTAGGGCATCAATTTACCAAGAATATAGACAGAGGAAAACTTTGATCTCCTAGAGGAAACTACATTGGTGGGTCCCCTCACTCTCCTCATAATTTGGGCCAATTCTAACGATGGAATCTTCGGATACCTCAAGCCCTAGCTCTAGGATCAAGTTTTGCATAGGTGTTCCCAAGGCTAGAACCTAGTAGGATCAATTTGACCCATCGAAGTAAAAAATCTTACCTAATCCTTTCCCCTCACATTTTCCAAGATAGGAACATCATTAGTTGCTAAATTCCATCCCCGAACCTGGGTTGGGTCCACTTGGCCCCATGTGGTCCCATTTGGTGTCGAAGGCCTTTCATCAAGGACCATTTGGGAATCCAAGTTCCCAAAGGATTTTAGGGATTGGTAACTTCCTTCATAAGTCTTATTCTTCTCCCTCAACCCTTCAATCCCCCTCCTCTCTCCCAGCTAGAAGATCAAGTCCCTTGCTTAAAAGGCAAACATGTCCCACTCTTTATTCTATCTTAGGGAAAGGGATTCTAGGGTCACTTCCCACCTATTCATTGACCTATAATATACAAGTGACTTCCTAAACTATCGGGACTCCTCCCATCGGTGAAATTTCATGAAGAGCAAGGAGCCTTAGCTGTGGTGACAATGGGCTAAGCCTCCACCATTTCCCTTGTCCTAGCCCTTGCCCTCTTAGGAACCCCTTTTAGGTCCACTAATAGTTTGAGTGGTAACAAGTTGTTCACAAATCCATTTGTGAACAACTCTTTGGTATGCCCACTTTTCCATTCTATGGCTCCAAGATGAGAATTCTAGGGCTATGGAGGTTTCCCTTCTTCTCACTGAATTAATCCTCTACAATATAGTGAACTAGGGCTAAGTTGCTGGCCCACTCTTGACTACTACTTTAGTCCTTCAAAGTCTACACATCCTTAGGCCCTATATACCTTCCCTTGTACCAATCTTGTTGTCCTTCACAAGTACAAGAGTTAGGGCTCTTCTTTGACAGTACACTAACAAACCCTCCTTCTACATTGGACTACCATCAATCTACCCAACCAGAGTCCAGAATTATTTTTACCGATTTACAGGGCTCACAGTACTGTCTTCATCTAGGGCTCTAAATCTTCCACCTATACAATGGTTTGAGTGCTCTCAAAATCATTGTTCTTGTGTATCGACACCCGATATCAGATTTGTCCAACCTATGAATAAAGTACTGAACTACTCCTCTTATCATCCTTCTTAAAAATCAGTAGATGACCGAACTAGGGTCACAAATCAACCACTCAGCTAGTCCTATTGACTCAATTTTTTTATAGGCTAGCTTCAGATATATATCTAAAACTTCGTGTATAGTCCACCAAATCAACTCACTCTACATGTCAATCCATTCTTCACTTGGCTTCATTTCTTCCGCATGCTCAAAATTTCTCACCGAGGTTCCATCCTCCTTTGGATTTGTTATCTCCACACATGCGAATACGCACTGGAAGCCATCTTCTAGTATCTCATGAGCCTATGTTTCGAGGAAATAAACTTTAGCTTTAAGGGTCACAAGTGCTCTACCTTCTCCGTTTCAGTAATCACAATATTAAGGGAATACCTTATGAACTAAACATGCTAGGAAATTGTCCTAACTAGGGCGCTATACTTTTTCGTACTTCTAATTGTTGTAGAATAAACCCTATCCACCCATAGACCACGACTCTTGCCCTCCATAAAGTGTCTAGAGCCTAGCTCATATGGATCCATGTACTGGGCATTTCCTTTGACTGACCCTGACACTTACGAACTTCGTCGACTGACCTCGACCCTCCAAACTAGGGTTGGCTCGGTCAATATACCATGCTCGCACTACTCTGTTTTGGCTCTAAATTATAGTGCAAGCTTCCTCCCATTTATGTTTTTCTTTATAATCGCTACAAGACAAGATCGGATCCAACTCTCTTCTATTTCGTGTATAAATGTAGAACCAACTGTTTAGATTCAGCTCTGATTCTGTAATGTACTAAAACAAGATATTGAATCCTTCCCAAAATTTGGCCATGGAAAGCAATAACACGATCACACACCCACATGTAAGTAAGAGAAAGAAATTATCAATCTGCAAAAAAAAGAGGATGTATACGATGGAAATCAACTCAAGCTCAAAACCACTCTCTCTCTATTTTGTATTAAGTCGAGGAATTTTCCATGCAACACTTATATAGGGCTGTTTTCACCGCAAATCCACGCAAAACACGGATAGCGTTCGAACAATTGAATCAATATAATGCATTTCGTCATTAGAGTCTTATGACTACTTTCTGCCCAACTCTCCACCGGACATGTCTACTAGACTCTTTGTGTTGCCGCCATCGATTCTGCATCCATGCCCTTCGCTCTCTCTCCAACTCTAATCTGTGCTCCAAGGTTACGAGCATCCGCTACCGATTTCTATCTTCCTCTTACGACATCGCACTTCTACATCAATCTAACTAATCCTTCCCTAAGCACATTGTTGCCTTGTGGACTCCTCATAGCCTAGGGTTCGATCCATGAGACACACCATCTCCAATGGACCCCGCCGTACCCTTACCTTGGGATTATGTATGCATCGATCACCCTACCTTTCACCTAGAGGTATGGCTACATGTTCTCCCCTCTGCACATACGGGATCAAAATTTCCCCCTCATGGAGAGGTCTCTACATGAGTGGACGATTCCCACTCGAGCTCCTCTCTTCTTCTCCAATTGTGGCTGGTCCACAAACATTCCGAAAGCTGCTTTCTATTGACGCGCATGTTGAGAGGTAATTTGTACTCCCTCTCAACAACCAAGTCTCTAACCTTACGTACTTTGCTCCTCAAAGGCTTTGCATGCATATGGTACCTCAAGTGCATATAGGTTGTGACTCGCGCACATTGTAATTGTCCTACCATTGCAAAAGTTTCCACAAAAAATAGTGTTGGGCAATTTATTTGAACAAATTCTTGCATTGATGTCGACCGAGGGAAACTGCATTGGCCATGATTGTGCCAACAATATATATGCGGGGAGTAGGCGACATGCTTTCTATATGTAACCTAAATTGTTTATGATTCAATATAATATGCAAGGGAAGAGGCTCCTAACTTAGGAGGTCCTGGTTGTCCTTCCCTACAGTATCATAGAGAAATCATTCATAAAACCAAAAACTTGAAATAAAGACAAGAGAATGAACTTTAATTGTTGTTCAGATTCAAAGAGAGAGAAAGACTAACTTAGTCTTTTGATTGTCCTCTCATGTACTAATCCAAACTAAACTAAGATCCATTCATAAGCATAAGAAATGAAATGACTTGAAAAATAAAAGCAAAAGAATGAATTTCAATTATTATGCAAATCAAATAGAGAGAGAGCCTAACTTAGACCCTTGGATGTCCTCTCACATGTTGATAAGATTCTAATTTAAAACTCATTCATCAATCACAAACAAATCCTTAAACATCTAAGCAATGAAATGAAACAAAATATAATATGAAATAAAATGTTTCTCTCATCCTTTTAGAGTGAGCTCAATTCTCTTAAGAACAAGACAAATTATTCCATATACTACATTAAGGAAACTTATATCTAAAACTACATAAATTCCATAAATTCATATTCTACATTAACACAATTTACATCTAAAACTACATAATGGAAATATATGAAAAATGAAGCTTTATTCTATTCCATCATCAATTGGATACAATGCTCTAAGAGTCCTCCCCTTTGGAATGGAGGAGGTACTCCTATTTATACAATGAGAGGAGTAACAAACTCATAATGATCATCCACTAATATCTCTAACCATCTAGACACATAACCCTATCCTCCATGATCTCCTCCATGATCTTTTCCATGAGGTTTATCTTCTTAAATTCGAATTTGATCATCCAAGGCCACATAAAGGTGTCTTGGAAGCTTCCTTTGAGCCTACACATGTCAACAAACTCATGCTAATTGTTAGGCTTAAGTATAAGCATATTATTTTCTAAGTTTTAGCCATAAATTCACTTTAAAATGTTAAGAATTAATAAACTTTGGAAAAACATAGTTATGACCCAATAATGAGGTGAATGTAATGATATGGAGGTGGAATGGAGGTGACATGAAGGTAAAATGTGAAGATATTGATGAATAATGGAGTGAAAGTAGAGACTATTTTGAGGCCCAACATACCCCCAAACTGAAGGTATTGCATGTCCTCATGCAATCTATTACATTACTTTTTGGTACTTGAGCTTTGGCTTAAAATCTGCATGAGATCATTTACTTAACTTTTGCAAAGCGTTATTTTGGTGAACTACAACTTGGTTGGTTCTTGTGTTTCAACCATATTTTGTTCGTTGCGTTCATTGTATGATCTTTGCATAATGATAATGTACTTTTTATGGCAGAGTATTTTTGTTGGAATGCATCATGGTTGGTTCTTGTGTAACAACCATGATTCTATTGGCATCCAATTAACTTTTAAATACTTTAGACAAAGCCAGTTGTATGCTCATGTAATAGTAAATATATTTTGAAGGTAAGTGGGTTTAGAATATGATATATAATTGTGGATATGAATGTGACAAAGCATGTATGTAAATGTATCCTTCCCATTAAACGGATGGCTTTGGCAATGAAAGGAAAGGAAGTGAAGTTTTTTCCAAAAATTATTATTCTAACATTTCAAGGAATTTAATGGTTAAAAGTTAGAAAATAGCATACCTTAACTTACCCTTCCAAAAATAGGTGAGAGTCGTGCATGTGTGACTGCAAACTGTTGTGAAAATGGTGGATGAAAGATGATCTGTATTGTCATATCAGCTACTGGATCCGCTGCTACTAGATGAAAAATCTGAGGAGTCTGCTGAACATGGCTGAAAGTTGTATCTGCTGCTGGATGATGAATCCGATGAGTTTGCTGAATATGGCTGAAAATCTATAAGGCTTGGAAGGTATACAAAATATAAAAGTTACATTTTCATGTTTACCCCCAAACTGAAGGTATTGCATGTCCTCATGCAATCTATTACATTACTTTTTGATACTTGAGCTTTGGCTTAAACTCTACATGATATCATTTACTTAACTTTTGCAAAGTGTTTTTGATGAACTACAACTTGGTTGGTTCTTGTGTTTCAACCATATTTTGTTTGTTGCGTTCATCGTATGATCTTTGCATAATGATAATGTGCTTTTTATGGCAGAGTATTTTTGTTGGAATGCATCATGGTTGGTTCTTGTGTAACAACCATGATTCTATTGGCATCCAATTAACTTTTAAATACTTTAGACAAAGCCATTTGTATGCTCATGTCATAGTAAATATATTTTGAAGGTAAGTGGGTTTAGAATGTGATATATAACTGTGGATATGAATGTGACAAAGCATGTATGTAAATGTATCCTTCCCATTAAATGGATGGCTTTGGCAATGAAAGGAAAGGAAGTGAAGTTTTTTTCCAAAAATTATTATTCTAACATTTCAAGGAATTTAATGGTTTAAAAGTTAGAAAATGGCATACCTTAACTTACCCTTCCAAAAATGAGTGAGTCGTGCATGTGTGTGCAAACTGTTGTGAAAATGGTGGATGAAAGATGGATACGTATTGTCGTGTGTACCTGCATAAGGATCATTACTACATGAATAATGCGAAATTCTGCTGGAACATGGTAGTTGTATGTCTATTTCTTTGGATGATGAATCCAGAATGAGTTTACTGAATATGGCTGAAAATCTATAAGGCTTGGAAGGTATACAAAATATAGAAGTTACATTTTAATGTTTACCCCCAAACATTTGAAGAAGACAAATGTCCTCATGCAATCTATTACATTACTTTTTGGTACTGGAGCTTTGGCTTAAACTCTGCATGAGATCATTTACTTAACTTTTGCAAAGTGTTATTTTGATGAACTACAACTTGGTTGGTTCTTGTGTTTCAACCATATTTTGTTTGTTGCGTTCATTGTATGATCTTTGCATAATGATAATGTGCTTTTTATGGCAGAGTATTTTTGTTGGAATGCATCATGGGTGGTTCTTGTGTAACAACCATGATTCTATTGGCATCCAATTAACTTTTAAATACTTTAGACAAAACCATTTGTATGCTCATGTAATAGTAAATATATTTTGAAGGTAAGTGGGTTTAAAATGTGATATATAACTGTGGATATGAATGTGACAAAGCATGTATGTAAATGTATCCTTCCCATTAAACGGATGGCTTTGGCAATGAAAGGAAAGGAAGTGAAGTTTTTTTTTCCAAAAATTATTATTCTAACATTTCAAGGAATTTAATGGTTAAAAGTTAGAAAATAGCATACCTTAACTTACCCTTCCAAAAATAGGTGAGAGTCGTGCATGTGTGACTGCAAACTGTTGTGAAAATGGTGGATGAAAGATGGATCTGTATTGTCATATCAGCTGCTAGATCCGCTGCTACTAGATGAAAAATCTGAGGAGTCTGCTGAACATGGCTGAAAGTTGTATCTGCTGCTGGATGATGAATCCGATGAGTTTGCTGAATATGGCTGAAAATCTATAAGGCTTGGAAGGTATACAAAATATAGAAGTTACATTTTAATGTTTACCCCCAAACTGAAGGTATTGCATGTCCTCATGCAATCTATTACATTACTTTTTGGTACTTGAGCTTTGGCTTAAACTCTGCATGAGATCATTTACTTAACTTTTGCAAAGCGTTATTTTGATGATCTACAACTTGGTTGGTTCTTGTGTTTCAACCATATTTTGTTTGTTGCGTTCATTGTATGATCTTTGCATAATGATAATGTGCTTTTTATGGCAGAGTATTTTTGTTGGAATGCATCATGGTTGGTTCTTGAGTAACAACCATGATTCTATTGGCATCCAATTAACTTTTAAATACTTTAGACAAAGCCATTTGTATGCTCATGTAATAGTAAATATATTTTGAAGGTAAGTGGGTTTAGAATGTGATATATAAATGTGGATATGAATGTGACAAAGCATGTATGTAAATGTATCCTTCCCATTAAACGGATGGCTTTGGCAATGAAAGGAAAGGAAGTGAAGTTTTTTTTTTCCAAAAATTATTATTCTAACATTTCAAGGAATTTAATGGTTAAAAGTTAGAAAATAGCATACCTTAACTTACCCTTCCAAAAATAGCTGAGAGTCGTGCATATGTGACTGCAAACTGTTGTGAAAATGGTGGATGAAAGATGGATCTGTATTGTCGTATCAGCTGCGGGATCCGCTGCTACTAGATGAAAAATCTGAGGAGTCTGCTGAACATGGCTGAAAGTTGTATCTGCTGCTGGATGATGAATCGAATGAGTTTGCTGAATATGGCTGAAAATCTATAAGGCTTGGAAGGTATACAAAATATAGAAGTTACATTTTCCTCCCAGCCTTATTTATTGACTTTTCCTCAAGTGAAATACAATGAATACCATGAATGGAAATACAATGAATGGAAATTGGCTTCATCTGCTGCAAAATATGGGTCTTCAAGTCTTCAACGCTCGATGGCACAAATCTTGCTATGTGATTAAATGTGTCGATGTCGAACATAGCAAGAAGTTGTTGACTTAGTGGCCGTTAATGAATGCCCCTAGCCAACACAAGAGCTCCCACCATTGATTCCAATGGGAGTCGGGATGCCTAACACATCTTTGTAGGTACGAATAAATTTGTCGTGGTCGAGTCACCTACAAGATCCAACGAACAAGGGATATTAATGTACTCCCATTGTTCATTGGCAAGAGTACTTGCCATTAAGGCATGCAAGCCTCTAGGTGTTTTTTTCAATGATACTTAGACTCTAGGACTTTGACTCAAGCAGGGTTTTATTGGCGGAAATGAAGGGGAATCGTGATGACAAGGAAAATAGAAATATGCTTGTAAAGATGTAAGGAAATGCATGATGTATCAACAAGAACTCTTGCTGTGAAAAATGGATATGGAAATGTCATGCGTTATAGATGTACAATTGATGGGATTCAAAATCTTTTCAGAAAGGGAGGTGGAAGGTAATGGTTGTGGAGATGGATTTGTCTTGAGAATTTTTCATGAATTTAGTCTTTGGAAGACTATTTTTCATCACAATGTAGTCTCCGTAATGATCGCTTTGTCGTCCTGTAACCTGTAAAAAAAATTGGCAGAAAGAAAACATAAGTTTGTTCAAGAAGGAATGCACATTTCCTTCATGATTCTTACGCAAAAATTTCATACCAAATAAAACAAATTAAGGACAATCAAAGTGTTGAAATTAACTTAATCATGATATTAAAATCAATCCATTCATAAAAATAACCATGAAAAATAATACTCCCTGTTTGTGTCAGATGAAATATGCTCGGCAAAAAGATTGGCATTAGAAAGATCTGTCGTGTTCTGCATATTAGTATATCACATAAAAGCATTCAACAGAAATATGTTATGAGTTTAATGCCAACTTGAAGCTATCGAAACAAGATAATCATCATCTATAGAATCCTCCAAATGTTTGATAAATCGATCTTCGAAATTTGTTTCCAAGTGGTTCCATTATTTATTTTCAAACCTGCGTGAATTTTGTGAAAAGTGTGTTTGTTTGTTTTTTTTTTTTTTAAATTTGCCCTTATACCAACTGTTGCAGTTTCATCCAGTTCCATTATTCTCTCAATATGCATATCACCAAAGTTTTTTTTTTTTTTTTTTATGCCAATGTCCTTCACTTTATAAAATGCCAATATTCGCCCCTCAAATCCTTCAAAACAACCCCTGTCACAAAACACAATTTTTTTTTTTTTTTTTTTTAATAAAAATCATAACCTAACAATATATTAATTCAATCATTTAACATAACAACAATTATATACAACAAATTAAATATAAAAAATAATAACAAACTACAACTATAACAATTAATACAATTATATCAATATATAATATATTAATATAATTAATATATTAATACATTAATATATTAATACAAATATAACAAACATTAAATAACAAACATAGACATCAACTTATAATATAACAAATTATAATTACAAAAGAAAAATAAAAAAAATAAAAAAAATTTACAACTATATTAATATAATTATGACAACATATTAATATATTAATATAATTAATATATTAATATATTAATACAATCATAACATATATTAATACAAATCAAATATTAACTATAAAAATAAATTATAACAAATACAAATCAAAACAAATCAACATTAACTAAAAATATACAAATATAAAACAAATAAAAATACATAATATATAACATTAAATACAAAACAAATTAAAACTAAAAATTCAAACAAACCAAAAGAAATGGAAAACAAAAAGGAAAAGAAAAAGGCAAAACTTGTGAACTGACCGAATTGAAGGCAAATGAGGATTTTTTTCTTTTGAGGCAGCGTAGGAACATATTGCGTTTTCAGTTGGTTTCCAGGCTGTTTTTAGATCGATCGTCTCAGGTGATACTGATAGTGAGTGTTGTTTGATTCCTAAACGTTTAGCTTCTTCAAGTTCCATCATTTGCTACGTCGGCAGAGACTTTTGTCCCAAAGTTCAATTTTGTTGCATTTTGAAGCCTAGAGGGGCAAGATCTTCAAAATCTTGGAGTTCCAATGAATTTTCTTGCATTGTTTTCATCAATGGTCGCCGACAAAGATGAGACTTCTGCCTTGGCCGGTGAGGTCGAAATTGTTAAGGCCGAAGCTAGAGCGGTGAAAACGGTAGATGCCAATGGAACTGGGGAAACTGACAAGACTGAAGTAGTAGAGGTGACGGAGGCTAATGGGACTGGTACTACAGAGAGCAGTACTATAATAGAGTCACTACTAACTTCATTCAAGGAGGAGAGAAACTTTGTTTCTGATTTGAAGGAATTAGAGAGGAAAGCATTGCAGGAGTTGAAATGCCGGATCGAGGAAGCAATCATGAAAAATGAATTCAGCGAGCATGAAAATGAGAAATCCGATGGTAAGGATGGTGAAGCCAAAGAAGCCGAAGAAGAGAAGCCTGCCAAAGAGCCCATGCAGATTTGGCCCTTGTTTGTGTCCTGCACCCTTGTCAACCGTATGGCATACCGCGCATTTCGTCTTGAAGATCTTTTCTCCGGCCTTGCTGTTGCCTGGAGGAGCCTCCGAGAAGGTCGCCATTGATTAATGTGACTGTTAATTTGTTTGTTCGAGTCGATCTATCGATCCTCTGTCACAGGAAGCGAGAGAGCCCACGGCAAACACACGCACCACTATCTTCCTCCCTTGTTCCTCTTGATTTTTTCCAAGCTCCTTGCCATCCAATAGCACATTGCTGGGCTTTACATCTCCATGAACGATGGGCGGATCACATTCAAGGTGCAGAAATTCCAGAGCCTGCGCAACATCAAGGATAATATTGAATCTCTTCTCCCAATCCAACTTGCCAGGCAAAGTCAGATCATCCTGCTCAAACAAAGCCTCCTGCAGGCTCCCGTTCTGCATATATTCATAAACGAGGAGTCTCCTCTTACCATCTGCACAGTAACCAACAAGGCTAACGATGAAAGGAGAGCGCAACCCACCTATGATGGCCATCTCGTTCTGAAACTCTCGTTCACCTTGAAGGGACGAGGCATCGAGTTTCTTGACAGCCACCTCCTTGCCATTGCGCAAAACTCCTTTGTAAACAGCGTAAAGAGCGTCTGGTCTCTTGCAAAGCCGTGCGGTCACTTCAAAAATTTTGTTGGCAGCTTGTATGTTCAGCTTTTCGTTGTGTTGGTTGGATTCTTTTATTATTATTTTTTTTTTATTGTTTTTTTTTTATGATTTCGTTTTGTTGTGTTTTGTATTTCATTTCATTTTTTTTTTTTTTAATTTTTTGTTTATTGTGAAAAGAAAAATTATTAAAAAAAAAAAAAAATGAAATGTAACCTAAAAAAATGCTATTTATTCAAAAGGTTTTTGTTTTTTTTTAATAATAATAATATAATATATATGATATATATATATTATTATTATGTGGGAAATTTTTTTATTTTTATTTTTTTTTAAACTAAAATTAAAAGAAAACTAATTTTTTTATCACAAAATTCTTTATTGTCATATCGCAGGTTAATTTTTCAGCAAGAGTATTTTTATTTGAACAAAATCAACAGATTTTCTGATCTTCCTGATCGCACGAAGCGCAGGAAGAGAGCATACTCATCGCTTGATTTGTTTTTATTTATGCAGGGGGGGGTGTTTTTGAAATGACGAAATTTAAAGCTAGCTAAACATTAAAACATCAGAAAATTCAAACTTAAACTCTTTTGTGAAGATCCTGCTGTCACCAGGGTTCACAAATTATTTTGTCTAAAGAAAAATGCTAGTACTAAATTAAATTTCTAATGCCTAATCCCTTAGCACCATCCCCGGCAACGGTGCCAAAATGTTGGGCAATCTATTTGAACAAATTGTTGCATTAAATTATCGACCAGGGAAACTCGTGAGCTTGTGATGGTGCCAGCAATATATATGCAAGAGTAGGCAACTAACTCTATGTCTAACTAAATTATTTATGATTCAATATAATATGCAAGGGAAGAGGCTACTAACTAAGGAGGTCCTGGTTGTCCTTCCCTACAGTATCATAGAGAAATCATTCATAAAACCAGAAACTTGAAATAAAGACAAGAGAATGAACTTTAATTGTTGTTCATATTCAAAGAGAGAGAAAGACTAACTTAGTCTTTTGATTGTCCTCTCATGTACTAATCCAAACTAAACTAAGATCCATTCATAAGCATAAGAAATGAAATGACTTGAAACATAAAAGAAAAAGAATGAATTTCAATTATCATGCAAATCAAATAGAGAGAGAGCCTAACTTAGACCCTTGGATATCCTCTCACATGTTGATAAGATTCTAATTTAAAACTCATTCATCAATCACAAACAAATCCTTAAACATCTAAGAAATGAAATGAAACAAAATCTAATATGAAATAAAATGTTTCTCTCATCCTTTTAGAGTGAGCTCAATTCTGTTAAGAACAAGAAAAATTATTCCATATACTACATTAAGGAAACTTATATCTAAAACTACATAAATTCCATAAATTCATATTCTACATTAACACAATTTACATCTAAAACTACATAATGGAAATATATGAAAAATGAAGCTTTATTCTATTCCATCATCAATTGGATACAATGCTCTAAGAGTCCTCCCCTTGGAATGGAGGAGGTACTCCTATTTATACAATGAGAGGAGTAACAAACTCATAATGATCATCCACTAATATCTCTAACCATCTAGACACATAACCCTATCCTCCATGATCTCCTCCATGATCTTTTCCATGAGGTTTATCTTCTTAAATTCGAATTTGATCATCCAAGGCCACATAAAGGTGTCTTGGAAGCTTCCTTTGAGCCTACACATGTCAACAAACTCATGCTAATTGTTAGGTATAAGTATAAACATATTATTTTCTAAGTTTTAGCCATAAATTCACTTTAAAATGTTAAGAATTAATAAACTTTGGAAAAACATAGTTATGACCCAATAATGAGGTGAATGTAATGAGATGGAGGTGGAATGGAGGTGACATGAAGGTAAAATGTGAAGATATTGATGAATAATGGAGTGAAAATAGGGACTATTTTGAGGCCCAAACCGATGCGTTGTAATGTAGTGGTGGTATTCCACTTTGTCATGCGGGTGGCAGGATTCGATCCCCGACAGCAGCTTAAAATATGGAGCAATTTATTTGAACAAATTAACATGATGTTATAAACTGAGAAACTGCGTGAAGCTTGTGATGGTGCCGACCAATATATATGCGGGGAGTAGGCAACTAACTACATGTCTAACTAAATTATTTATGATTCAATATAATGTCTTTGAGAATACTTTAAAATAAAGGGCTCTAACTTGGGAGGTCTGCAGTTTGTATTTTACGGTATCATAGAGAAATCATTCATAAAACGAGAAACTTAAAGAGAGAAATAAGACAAAGAAATTATTAAAAAATTTAAGTAATATATTAACTCACTCCATTGGTTAAAAAGAGAATATGTTAAAATGAGTTTCTTGACTCAAGAAATCCACTACATGCCTCATTACACTTAATAGATAAATTCAAAACCAAGAACTTCAAGATGGATAAATTATTAATAGAAAGAAGCTCTTAACTTAAGAAGACATGTAAAAGTATTCCCATTATAATTCATTCATCAGTCACACACAAATCCTTAAACATCTAAGAAATGAAATGAAATAAAATCTAATATGAAATAAAATGTTCTCATCCTTTAGAGTGGCTCAATTCTCTTAAGAACAAGACAATTTATTCCATATACTACATTAAAGAGCTATATCAAACTACGAAGTTATAGCTTACAATTTACATCTAAAACTACATAATGGAAATATGAAAGAGCTGACTTTATTCTATTCCATCATAAGTTGGATACAATGCTCTAAGAGTCCTCCTCTTGGAATGGAGGAGGTACTCCTATTTGTAATGAGAGGAGTAGCAAACTCTGTGATCATCCACTAATATCTCTAGCACTTCTGAACCACACAACCCTATTTTATGATCTCTTATATGATCTTTCTGCCATGAGGTTTATCTTCTTACAAGTTTTAATTTGATCATCCAAGGCCACATAAAGGTGTCTTGGAAACTTCCTTATTTTCTACATATCATTAAGCTGTTACTAATTGTTGTAGGTATAAGACATAATCATATTATTTTTTCTAAGTTTTAGCCATAGAATTCACTTTAAAAATGTTAGAAATTAATAAACTTTGGAAAAACTTACAGTTGTGATCAATATTTGAGGTGAATGTAATGATACTGGAGGTGGAATGGAGGTGACATGAAGGTAAAATGTGAAGATATTGATGAATAATGGAGTGAAAATGAAGACTATTTTGCAGACTTAACAAATAGTTTTATTTTAATGACAAATGTCCCCTCTATCTAAACTCTGAATTTAATTTCCATTTGGGTATTTTATGAAATCCAAATTCTGTCTTTTTTTTAAAATTTTACCCAAAATCTTTCAAATATTCTTTGCAAAGCTCGCCACAAAGATGACTGCTTTGATACACATGTAGAAAATCTAACCAACGAGATTCAATCTAATCATGTAATGTACTAAAACAGAGATGTTGAATCACTTCCTACAGTGTTTGGAAACAAAACATGATCGCACAGTCACACTTATAAGTAAGATAAAATAAATTATCAATCGCACAACACAAGATGGTATGGGAAAGCAACCTACTCAAAGCCCGCTTCATCTATATTTGTGTATTAATTCAAGGAATCGTGAAACAATACAATGGTTAATCTCTCATGAGATTCTCCAGCACTCTCCCACACTGTCTCTCATTGATCTAGGTGCACTCAGATTTAGTACTTAGCTGAATTCTTAGCCTTCCTACATGCGCATGCTACCTGCAATTCCTAGGAATTAGCTCTCTATTAATTAGGAAAATCAATCTTCCTGGATTGTGCAATCCATACGTGGCATGCCAAATGACTTGCGTATGGGAAATTTAGCATAAAGCTACACGCCTGGATAGTTGTGTCCCCTTTAAAGCTCGCATCCTCAGCTGGGTTTCCTGAATTGACATGCATGCCGCCATTTAATAGTGAACTATGAGCTATCTATCACTCATCGTGAAATTAAATCTCAATTCTGATTCATCGTCAGGCCTCTCTCTAGCTCATCGACTAGTTAAAACGATTTAAACTGATTTTAACTCATTTTAATTGAGATTAAAATAATTCACACTCCGCACTCAAATTGCATCAACTACAAATGGACTCCATATTAGATTATTTTCCTGCACGCCTCATCTTAGACCCTCGACTTGAATTTTTTGAGCTAACTGAGTCACCATGAAACTCTAAGAATTAGCGATAGATTGCAATGGAGATGAAATTACACCCATTTAAGGGAAAAATGAATTAGATGCCCCACATTCCTCACTCACGGTGCATCAAAATTCCTCACCGATTAGGTGGGTTGCATTTTTTTCCTTTCACGGTTCCAATTTAAATTTTTCTGTTGTAAATTTCAACATTTCATAGTTTGATGCAGACCTTTCACTTACACAAAAGACACACTCTGAGCTCACGTGCAGATTCTCACTTGAGCAACCCTCTCTTAAGCTCGATCTCGCCATAAGAGAGACCAACAATATGCTGTCATCCTACTTCCTAGCTCGAGCGACCATTAAGGTGTGCAACATTCTTGTGAACCCTCAGCATGATGATCTTGGGTCTCCTCGAGGACGAGTCATGGCATTCCTGCAGCAGCCCTTACTCAGGCCCTATTTTAGGACTGCATCTCTCTTTCGCCCTTGATCAAATGCAGAGATCCTTCTCGCTCGATGTTCTTTCCTTCATCCTAAGGCCTCCTTATGGTAGTTTTCCTTGACTGGCTAGGAGCCACTCTAGAAATTTCTGGTTTGTCCACTTATACATTAGGAACATTAATTTCTTTCCTTTTTAATTTTTCTTTTTATATTTTAAACCCCATCTTGGGTCCAAAATCCCTTTTCTTGCTTTCTTGTCGCTAAATCCTTTTGTGAACACTAGCAGTAAAAACCCATATCACTGAGGCTTGTGGAGTACCTCCCAAAGCTACACAATTCAACAACATCATCTGGTTGTAGTAGCGAGAACTTGGCTCAAGCTCGTACAGTCAAAGTGAGACCTGGTTGGGTTCCCAAGTTTAAAATTAAGTAAGGGTGAGTTGCTGAGGAGACATGATAGCCGTGGAGGGTCTAGGGCATGCACATTAGGAATGAAAAGGCATGCTAACACATGTTGGACAATGTCCATGCAGCTGCTGAAGAGTTTTTAGGGAGTGCTCGTGGGCATATGAAGAGATAACTAGGGTCAAAATGCATGGAAAAGGAATGAATTAGAGTGTGTGGCAGGGAGTGTGAGTGAATTAAAGTGTGCTAAGGACGAAGTAGTTTTCAGGAGAAGTTCATCAGATTTATAGGGATTTGGGCAAGCCTACTGGTTGTTCCTACGGGCTCGACCAGCAGTAGTTTTAGAGAAAGGGAGATCTAACTTTCATGCTGTGCACACAACATTGTTTTGTAACTTTGAGTTATTTTTTTATATGAGATGCGCAGCACTTTGGCTACATGCTCATGTTTTAAACTATTCTAGATACTTGCATATTGTACATTGTTGTGTATACATAAGTTTTGGGGCACTCAACTTGTGTCATCTTATATCTTGTGTGCCTTTTGCATCTTGTGGTTCTTGCAGCTCTCGGTTAAATTTATACTATTTATACTCATCGAGCATACATGTGAAAATATTTCCCATGTAAGCTATGTTGCTTGAGTTGTTTTATGTCCATGGCTAGATCATGTTATCCTTGTCTATGGCTAACTAGTTAAGTGGGACAAGTTGAGCTTGGACTTGTAGTGGTACAGCATAATCGTTTCAGTCTGAGGTAGTTTCTTAGGTGTACAAGGCTTTACAATCTACACTTGTAGCTGGTGCAATTGGTCGTTGTTGCGATTGAAGCAGCCAATATTGTCACATGAAACTCGTAGTAGCTAAAGGGAATTGATCAGGTTCCCAGACATGAGAAAAATGTAAAGAGAGCTATTTGTGGGGACATGAGTGCCAAGGCATGCTAGAATGCTAAGATGTATCAGATAGTGCGAAGGCACGTCCAAACACGCTAAGATGTGCCAAGTGAGTGAGGCATGCCAAAGATGCGCAAAGGGTGTGTCACTGCATGCCGTGGACATTCGAGGATGGAGAAACAAGTTAAAACTACAAGGAAATGATCTGCAGAAGAGTGTTAATAAAGTTATCCATTTTCCTTTTCCAAGAGACATGCTAGGCACACCACCGCAGGCACCAATAGGTGCCAAGTGCAAAGCTAGTGCATTCAAAATGCCAGAGTACTCTCGTGCTTTCTCACCCTAATTTCCAACGATTGATCTCAAATAAATTGTACTATCAAACCATGCCAAATTATACCAAGGAATGTCAACGTATTCCAGCACATGCTTCTGAAATTTCCAAGCGCCACCATGTGCCCAGTGCCATACATGTGTCACGTGATTGTTATGCATGCTATGAAGTGGAAAGGGAATGTTGAAGAGTGATAAGGTGTTCTAGAGAGTGCTATAATGCATGTTGGGTGAGTTTTTAAGGAGTACTAGTACAAAAATTAAGGGAGGAGCTAGGTCAAAAGTCATGGAAGTTAGTGAATACGAGGAACGTGTGCCTAGGGACTTTGGTGGTTAATGAGTGCTGAGTTGCTCATGCCAAGGAGGAGTACTCGACAAGGCACTGCTATAGGATTGATAGCACATGCTAGGGAATATCAAGACATGTAAAGAAGTCTCAAATTGTGCTTTAGGAGTTCGAGGGTGTGCTAATTATATGTGCCAAATAGTGCCACATGCTTTGACAGTGCCAAGGATGTGCTGGCAGGTGCTAGGGGTATGTCAATATGTCGTGAGAAGAAGTTTCAAGGCAACAAAAGGAAGAGACCAATAAGAGGGTTAATGAGTAGCCTGATATCATCAGGGCATGCTATACCATACTAATAATAGGTCCCAGCCCAAATGCCAAGTGGCGATTAGTGCTAGTGCCAAGTGCTAATGTCAATGCATTCAACCAAGGTGTTCCACAACATGCTAGGGACTACATGCATGCCAACACATGCTAGGAGAGTTCTATGTTGTGCTACCTCATGCCACGCATGTGCTTTGAGGCGTCCAGTAGTGTGATAGATGTTCTAGGTAGAAAGATGTTACAAGGCATGCGAGGGTTCTAAAATATGTTACAGTGTGTGCCAGAGCATTAATTTAAGGTGTGCACGGCATTGTTGAGAAGTGTTAGGTATTTCTCACTACAGAATTCGATAGAGCTTGATTATTTTATTAAATAATATATTTCCTACATACACTAGTGGGACTTTGATCGAAAGAGAATTTTTCTAGATTAATAAACTTTAATAGATATGAATAACAAAGTAAGCTGTGACTCACAGGAGAAACTCTGTTCGACTAGTCATTATTTGAGGGAAATGATACACACTAAGTACTTCTTAAAAAATTGATTGAATGTAATCACTATGGCCTCGGGACATATGTATACTCCACAATGATGGTATTAAATCCTTATCTTTTGACAAAAAAAATATATTAACAAGAACATAACCTCATCAAAAATTCATTGGAATGATCGTGGTGCAGCTTTGAAATTTTTGGCTCATTACCAAAAGTAACAAAAATAGCATTTGGTGAGGGTCATTAAACAAGGTCGTCACACTATAGGTGTGCACTAAAGACCAAAATTAGTGATGGGCCTTTCAATGACCCTCACCACAAAGTGTCCTTTGAAAACGCTTTGTGTGTCGGACCTTAGAGGACCATCACTATATACACTGCGCGATGCTTTTTAAGGACGTCACCATATGCTGACATTGGTGGCAAGACTCTGAGGTCGTCACAAGCATGACCCCTCACCATTGTCCTTTTCTGCCGTAGTGCATGTGGGTCATACGGTACAATCTGTTGCTCACAATCACCGCAAGGAGTGGAGGAATAAGATCCATCACCACATGGAGGTGAAAGAGCCATTGCTTCCACTGGAGGAGCCCTCGCACGTCTTTACTGAGGGTTCCAAATGATTCAACATGTTGGGAACCAAAACACAATCATGGGAGCAACATGCAAATAAGATTGGTGGATTGTGAGATAGAAGGAGAGGAGAGAGAAGAAGGATAAGCATCCAAAGGGACGATGAGCATTCACCCTTATATATTTCAGAATAATTCTACACCAAGGAAGGAGAGACTTCTGTACCGTGCATAGAAGAGAGGGAAAAGATGGGTCCACTCATACATGTAGTCGCTTCAGATTTTGATGTACTCACTACATGGAGCGCTATTCCACACGCGAGGCCATCGGATCCGGAATTGGTGAGAGAAATCTTGCCTCTTGGCTCACCGTTCTTGGATCTCCAGGGAGGTGAGGAGTTTGGAAGGATGACTTTGGGACGCATGAGATGTGTCATGGTAGTAGGCTGCAGCGTGAGGGAGAGCTTCATATTGCGCTAGATCACGCAAGGTCTTGCTCTCTCAGGAGGGAATTGATCCTGTGGAAGTCTCAGCTTTTGCAGAATTACTCCAAGGATCTTGGTTTGTCATGCACGATTCTCGATGACCCGGGATGGAGATGATGATCCCTGTGATGAGATGTGAGTCATCTGTTCCTATGATGCAGGATCTTCGACTAGATCTTCTGAGTGTCAAGGAGAAGTTGCTACATGCATGACACATGAGGACTTACCTCTTCTATGCACTTGTGGATGTCCATATTTCGCTCGATGGAGGAGTGCACTGGGAGGAGCATCCAAGCATGACCTCATTTCAGCATATGGAGAGATGCATAGCCTAGATGGAAATGAAGAGGAGGTCACGTGCACTTCCCTACTTATTGGAGGTGAGGGAGAAATCCAAAGCTGAGCCATTTGAGCTCAAGGTCTCAAGTGCTATGATGGAGGAGGTATACATTCACATTTTGTGTCGTGCTTCTCTCTCCTCATTTGAGCTGCAAGGATGTATCAAGAATATTGTTTCCTTCTTGCTTTGTATTGCTGGTAATGATTTACTTGAGTCCATTTGTTGCATTGGGATCGCTATCTGTCTATTGGTGGGCGCATGGGGAGGCCACGTGATTTTTGGTGTGCAACATTGATACCACTCTCGTACTTTCATGTTTATACATCTTGTAACATGATTTTTGCAGCAAAGCAAGTGGTTGGAAAAGAACTTGTTATTGTTTTGCTTTTGATGCAAACAAAGGATGCACTACTGCGTTCAATGAGAGGAACTGTGAGTCCACTTTTCCGAATGGGCTATGTGACAACTTTCGTTTCAATTTGTTTTTCTTCCATATATTGCCGATGTTTCTATAAGTTTAACGGGAAGCTATGTTTGGAGAGTGGGATATGAGAATGGAGATGCCCATTGGGAGTATAGCAATTCTCCCTACTATTCATGTTGTATGTCACGGGGAGGAGCAATGGGAAAGAAACGTGATTTCCAAATGCACATTTCTTTTTCTATTCTGCATGGTTAGCCATTTGAGAGAGCTTGGAGTGCTGTGGAGGAGGCGCTTCGTGGTTGAATTTTCTCATGGGGTAGCTTTGGGCCCATTCTCGAGGCCATATCATTTTCGATCCCAAAGGGCTGTAAAGAGCCATACTTACCATAAATGGAGGGATAAACGACATGGATGGGAAAATCTAAACTTCTCCATTGAACAACACATTGCATCGATCGGGTTGAAGTTTTCTTTTGAATGAGCTACCTAAAATGGCTCATTTCATTTGGATGATTGCATGGTGAGTGGAGTCGCTCTTTGGGAACAAGACTTCGTGTTTTCACTCACTCCTACCTCGAGGAGGCCATTGAGTAGCAAGGAGATCACGCTTGTACCTTCCATTTCTTCATGATGTACACTTTGTTATCTTACACTTGGAAGTAATCATTGGAGGACAGGATTCGTCGCCTAATCATTTTCGACCATGGTGGGATCCAGTCGGTGAGGACAAGAAGAGGGAGGGAGAGATTTTTTCTCTGGCGGCTTGCTTGAGGACAAGAAAACATTTTGAAAGGGGGAGGGGCGTAATATGCCCACTGTAGCCCAAGCTAATAGGAATACTCAATGTTTGTTTTGTTTTTCATGCTTGTGAATAAAGTGCAAAGGAGGACCAATAATGACTCCTAAAAGCATGCAAAATAAATCAATGCTCAAATAGCCTGAAACAAGATACATATGATCTACTACACACACATACCACACTCAAAAGTGTGGATGCTGCCGGAAAAATTGACTCGTAACATGGAACAAATCAACGTACGCTCGTCTGGGTGACTAACTGTATCTCTCAAAAGGCACTTATGCAGGTCAATGTTGGAAGCCACTCATGTGAATGAGGCTAATTCATGCGAAGATGGTTTAGGTTTGGTAAGGATCCGTGTATACAAAGAAGGATGAGGACACCAAGAGAGAGGTTGATCATTTGATATTGCCGTCGAAGAGTATTGTCCGTTTGCACAACCCTCATTCTCTAGCTCGTTTAGCTTACTGGGTGTTCTGCGCGGTGGAAATCCCACCTCCTTTCTTGAGTAGCTCTTTGAGGAGACTTGTTCTTATCTTTTCCACTATCGTGATTGAGCCAAGATTCATGTCCAACCACCATTCAAATCCTGTCGAGGGTTTGATGCCACGGTGGTGGAAGCTGGATCTGTCGGATCTAGGAAAATATAGTGCCTCTTCTTGGTGAGTGTGTCTTTTAGCTCCGGAAGAGTGTATTGGATCATCGCAGGCCCGAATTTTGCACATCAAAGGCATCTGGGCCTAATCACTAATGAAGATAACAATGTATTTTTCCCTTCCCTACTCACGTTATCTACTAGAGGAGAGTTTGCAGCAGTGTTTTGATCGCTAATTGGAGGGAGAGATCTCACGGTGATAGGATTCTCCCTTTCACTATGGTGATCCATATATTGGCCAACCAATCCATGTTTGTTTCGGATATAATTTACTTATGTATTTATTTACTACGTAAATTCCCGAATACATGTGGACTCTGTGATTCTAGAATCTCGCATCTACTCCACGAAATACCTTCTCATAAGCTTTTGATCAAAACAAGGAAATTGTAGAGGAAACTCATCTGGTGTACTGAGACATGATATAGATCCACATATTTTTGTACACGGACATGTATATAGATCTTGAAATTTAATATACTGACCTTACTTTAGCCCATAAAAATAACGTTTTCCAGCTTTACTGCCTTAATATGTTGTTGCGACCCCTCAAATCTTGAAGGATTCTTTCCATGTAAATATTATGTTTATCCACTATACATTGTATGTAGACCATGCTATGAGATCTGGAATTTGCTGATTTCCATAACATATTTCATCCATCACCTTCTGTAAAATCAACGCCTTCCCGTGCTTTCGTAAATTTCGCAAGTAGACTAAAGTCTCATGATTGGGCGATTTTAAGCCATCTCGGGAGTCGTAGCTCTAACATATCTAGGAGTCATTTGTTTTGCTGAAATTTCGAGTATATAGGTCTCTTATGACCTAGGATAAGAGATTACACTAATCGTCATTTGCCCTTATTTTTATGCTCATCTCCTCGAAATTAACCATTTTAGGGCATAAATGGTCGCTTTTCCCCAACTTTTCGCCCATAAAATGAAGTACGATTTGTTGTTGTAGCCTTGGATTGATGTATATGTGTTTTTAACATGTAATATGAGCTTATTGGACACTTATTGTCCATTAATGAGTTCATATATTGCTTTATGCAGTCCCTCTTTGGGGCATTTTTCAAGGAAACTTAGGTGTGGGAGATCTACAGTTTAGTGACACACAGCAAGGATTTATTTTTGATATAGTCATTGGATTCAGGGACTGTAAGATACCTACCTATAGATCCAGGTGCTATCATTTCTGTGGCAGCCATTACTGTGAAAATGTATCTTTCCACGTTCATGCCTTGGTTAGTTCGTTTCGGATTTGGAATATTACGTTCCATCATCGTCTATTTTGTTGATGAAAGTCGGAGTTACGGTCGACTGGTTCGCACTTGAAATTTGTGAGAAATTATATTAGGATTTCCCACATATTTGTATGATAGGAAAGCATTATTTTTATCTCCATGAGAACAAATATCATTTTCTGAAGCATGGGATGGAGTATCGTGTGAGATCTCATCATAAAAAGATGGATACTTTCTTTCATTTATTGTAAGGAAGATGTAGAAGACTAGTTAACGCAAGTCAAAATTTTGCGCTTGTTACGATCCACGAAAAAGAATGATATGGATATATGTATCTTTTGAAAGTTTGTGATAGAAAAATTTAAATCTTATTTGTAAATGTGATAAAGTCGTACATGGCGCAAAGATGTTTCGAGAACCAGATGGGTTTACCTCCCAAGAGGGGAATTCAACATGAGAGTTTAGTTGCAAGTAGTCTATTGTTCCACTTCCGAAACATTTGGAATGTATCTACATGTCAATAAATGAAAAAGCATGAAAAATCAAGAATAAAATTCATTAATTGTTGGTCAAAAGGTATCATATGCTCATCTAGTTCACCATGACGGTTCTTGCATGACATTTTTGATGCCAAAGATGGATGGAGACTCGGGCATACGTGCATGGATTTCTCGTGCACTAAATAGAGATCACGTAGTAAGAATCGCTATCCACTCCCAATAATTGATGATTTTCTTGATGATTTAAAGGTATGCAAATTATTTCACTAAGCTAGACTTGCAAAGTGGTTATCAACATGATTATAACAAAGATCTTTAAAAGGACATTTGGAAAACTACATTAATACTGTATGAGATTCTTTCAAGTATTAGCTTGTTGTGCCATTCATTGCCTTACCAATTGTCGACTACTTTTCATGCAGGAAGTTATGAATATGATGCATGATGAACCATTTCTAGATGACTTTTGTCATTGTTTACTTAGATGGTATTTTGATATTCAACAACCAAGATATGAAGATGTCATGCATGTGAACAAGGTGCGCACTTGTTGTCTTGAAAAAATACAGCTTATTTTATAAAGATGTCAAAGTGTGAGGTTATGGCAAGACTAATTTAGTGTCACGGGACAGGCGTTGTTGGGAGGCGAGATGAATATAGAACCTTCCAGGGTTGAGACTCATTGTGAATTTGAGCAGTCATTGAGCAAGGTAGGAAGCTTTCGAGGCACATATTTAACATTGGAGGAAATTGAGCTGCTAATTTTCTTTCACTCATGTACTCTTTGTTACATGCATTGAAAAAGTGTCAAAAAGAGTCTCTCCATTCTGGGATATGTGAAAGCATAAAAATCAAATCCGATGCTTTAGATCACCTCAACACCTAAAGTATCGGATCTTCCAGAGCTGTACATCGTTGAGATTCAAACATATGATGGTTATTAGCTCATGGGGCATGCTCTCATGCAAGTATGGTAAGCATTTCGATTTCATTCTAAAAGTTTTAATGGATTTGTAACTAATTATCCCATTGCATGAAAAAGGCAGCTATGTGCATCGTTCAAAGTGTAAATAAATGGAAACATTGTGATGGGGAAGGAGACCATTATGCATACCAACCATCCAACCATTTTTATGGTAGTTATAGTCACTGAATCAAAGTTGCAACAATCATAGACCAATTCAGGAGTGGATTGTTGATTTCTACAACATTTCCATTTTGGTTGTCGTGGTATAAAAGGGAATGCCACAATCAGAGGTAGGCCGATGTGAGTTTCTAGGCCTATTGTAAATTCATGCATTGTACCTGCCACTGATGGATTCAGCATGCATGAAAGTCACATCGAGCAGTATGCACATGATAATGGGTGCAAGATGTGTATGTGAAAGCTTGAGTCAAGTGAAACCAAAGTGCAGGAGTTATATTACCATGTAGATAAGAGTTTTTTGTATCACTTTGGGAAAACTTATGTATTCCACTGGAGAAAGAAACAATATCGTGAGGAACACACTTGATGGATTGTTGGACATTTTCAGCGTAGGGCGAGAGGGTAGCGAATCTATAAAGGTATTGTTGTGTGGCCATGCATGTTTGGTAAGTGTATCATGTTTTCATTGAGAGGTTGTTCTTTGTGTGCACATAATGTAAGTCTATAAAGTAACGACACTAGGATTGTACACCCCATTTTCTCGTGCCTTCACATCCCTTGAGAATGTATCTCAATGGATTTTGTAGAGGTGTTCCAATGTCGAGAAAGGGTTATTATTACTTGTATGTAGTTCTAGATAGGTTCAGCACTGTTGTGTATTTTAATGCCATAGTATACAACCGAAAAAAATAAGAAAAAGCTCGTATTTTCTTTCAAAATGTATGGGTTCATTTTGGTCCTCCTACTTCTATTGTAAGTGATCGAGAGTTTCGTATGAATGTGCGTCAAAATTGCGGGACATGATGGACACTAAGTTGAAGAAGAGTACAACCTTTCTATTACGCAGGCAGAGTGATGTGCAGACCGAGATGGTTAGTGGGACAAAGGACGAGTCATCTTCTACGAAGGTTATTGTAGCAAGCATCCAAGTTTTGGGATGAACGTATCTGCATTACATTCAAGCATGCATACAACAAGGCAAAGGATTCTTCGACAAACACATCTTACCATTTCGAGGCATGTCTTGGGTACTTTCCAAGACTTTCCATGGGACTTCAGTATTTGGGAAAAAGATACTGTTTCTATTGATGGTGGTAGGGACGTAGATAAAGCTGATAATTTCAATGATGAAATTGAGTAGGTACATCACACGTGAAATAACGAAATTGCAAAACTTGTTTCAAAGCAGAGTTTCCAGGCAAGGCATGATAAACACCTGGGTGATCATAAATTCCAAGTTAGTGTCGAGGTTTGATTGTAGTATTAGGAATTAAAGACTTTGAGGGGAAGGTAAAAATCTTAAGCCAATCTATTATGTTCCCTTTTAAAATTATGGAAAAGATTGGTAATAATGCATTTAAGCTAGATTTGCCTCCTTATGTGCAGAAGTATATTTTGTCGTTAATGTTGAGAATTTGGAGATTATTTGAGCCTTCGTTGATTGATGATCAAGGAGAGCATGTTGAGGTTCCATCGCTAGATGATGCCAAAATATCTTGATTAAATTTAGTAAGATCTCATGCTTACGAAAGAACCAACACCTTTGTAAGGGGCGGGAATGTTGAATATCTAGCAGAGTGGGAATCAAGGGACAAAAATCCTTCCAAGGCCAAATTGAGTGGATATTTAGAAGGTGAGGGCGGGCGACTCCTCACCTCGGTGAACAATCGATAGTATATTTTGGGGGTCCAAAGAGGCTTCCTAGTGGGGAGGAATGATTAGAGGCACAATTTTATGACTCAAAAAGGAAGTTCTCGTAGAATTCTCCAAAACTCAGAACGACAATGAAGAGCACATCTGCCGTGTAAATCTAGTGAAATTTTGTTTTTCATGAAAAAGCTGAAGCTACGTATGTGAGAGTTATGAAGTATGTTCGTCCATTTTCCCAAATGAGCTAAAAGATTTATGCAGAAAAGGACAGATAGGTGACGTGACAACCTGGTTAGAAAAAAGGATATTCCCGGAACATTCACTCCATTTATCAATCACACCATGCCAAGTTTCACACTATGGATGGTTGCTAAGGAAGGTGATTTTTTCAGCTGCTCAAGGATTTCGAGAACCAAGAGCAACGAGGACATGTGGCTAGCCTGAGGCCGCCACGTGCCACCTTCCAAAGTTTAATTTTGTGAAGTGGCAAATTTATGAATTACATAAAAGTTGGGCACATTATTTTTTTATACAAGTCTAGGTCCGAAATAATTTCGCATACCTTGTCGAGGTATAATCAAGAGTTGGCATATATTATATTCGTTGTATGTTAAGTGTTGATATATATATATGTGTGTGTGTGTGTGTGTGTGTGTGTATATATATATATATATATATATATGTATATATATATATATATATATATATGTGTGTGTGTGTATATATTTGTGTGTGTATATACACACACACACACACACACACATATATATATATATATATATATATACATACACACACACACACACACATATATATATATATATATATATATATATATATATATATATATATCTATATATCTATATATGTATGTATGTATGTATGTATGTATGTATGTGAGAAAAATGTACCAAGATGAGCGGAGGTCGAGGGTCGACACGACCTCCCCGCCGTTGCAAACGCACCGTGCACGGCCAATTCATCACGAAGTCCTTGTAATTTTATGTCTTTGACATACATTTCAAATGCATTCGAACGCGACGTTTGGAGGGGGGCCAGCACGCCTCATGAAACGTATCCACCAAAGCGAAGGCAAGACGCAAAGGCCGCTAAAGCGGCGGATGTAATGGGTTAATCGCGGATTCCCAAAGTGCTACTAATCTTTGCAGCTGGACCTTAAACCATGTTTAATGTAAACTCACGCTTATGTGTAGTTAACACAAGCTTATCCGCCATTAAAATATTTTTAACTACTAATTAATACAACTTGGTACAAATAGTGGCGGATGATGGTGGACTCGCTGAGTTTCCGAGTATTTCAAAAATTTAGTTATGTTAATTGGTGTTCTCTCTCGCAGCTTTTGGAGGAGATTTGTAGGGAGAAATTGAATGAAGCATATCTGGAGCAAGTTTTGACCATGGTTTCGGGAAGAGTCTATCGTCATATTTGGACATTATGAACACATTGGAAAGCGAGGTTTCGGGAGTAGTAGATGATTGTAAACAATAATTTTTTCATTTTTTTCACAGCAATATCGAGGCCCAAGCCATGGAAAGCTTTGGAGCAAAGGAGATGTAGCGCGTGAACTCGCGTCATCGAAAAACAATGTTAATGGATAATTTTGATGGTTTGTTGTACCTTTTTACCGCCATTGTTTAGATGCTTAATGTAAGTTAATGAATTTAACATAATTTCCATACATTTAACTTGTTTAACCAATCGTAAACACTTGAAGAATACTATGCACATGAAGAAAATATCAGAAGTTTTAAATATAAATACGAAGATTAAAATAAAGCACAATGAAACTAACAGAAATTCAAAATTGCGGATCCGCCTGATTTAACATTTATTCGAGGATAAGTGGATGAGACTAGTATGGAAATTAATAGTTATAATTAACTTTAAAATTTGTTATGCTATAATTCAAGGTGAATGATAAGATGTATGCCTGAGGAAATTGGAACATAAAGTAGCTTTCTTCACTTTCAAGGAAAATTTTGTATGCTTATTATGAGTTATTATTGCTAGATCCGGTAAAAATTTACACATGAATTTTATGAACTATAAATGTTAGATACGATATATTTTGAAGTTAAAGATGGCGATAATAACAAATATTGTTGGAATAAATTTTCTTTAAAAGTTATAGTTGAAATCGACTATGCAAGTATCGTATCTACAATATATGGTTCGATGAAATTAAAGAAATACTCTTACTTAATAGAATTATATGTTTTAATAATAATTTGGCATATGGAAACACTTGCTTTACTATCTAATGGGATTAGAAATAAGCGGTTAGGGTATTGCCTACAATCATAAATTTGAGCAAATTACGGTGTAGATAAATCTTCCATTTATAGACAGTAGTAGTCTTAAGTGTAGCTTTAAATCGTGAAACCAAGATTTGTCTTAGGAATTCGAGAAAATAACAAGTAAACCTAGAACTTGGTGTCGAGAGGCCTCCGAAACAAAAACATTCCGGACTTCAAAGATAGCACCATTGAGATTTGTCTCGGGAGAATATCCATGAAGGTTTAAACCCGCGATCACAAAATAGTTGGAAACCGAGGCTGTCACGCCTTCCAAGATTGTGGGGTAAAATAACCCAATATTCATTTCACTTCCAAATTTTGGCCAAAAAGCTTAGCTATAGAATGAAATTGAGAATGTCTAAAATTGGAGATTAAAATTTGCTTTTAAGAACATCTCGTACGAGGCAACGTTTGTAGAAGAACTAGAAAATTATAATAGGAATGAAATCATGTGAGAAAATGCTAAAGCGAGACACAATAGTGAGGTAACAAGTAGAATTAAAAAAATTCATGAATTATAGAATTATTATTCGGCAAGTAGGCATGCAATGATTAAATCATGAGGTCGGCAAAGTATCTTAATTATACATGTATATTAAGGAAAATTCTCTAGGCAAAAGAGTGCCATAACCCTATGTGTAAACCATAAATAATCCCGAGGGAATTTTGTCCAAATATATTACAACCTTGCAAAAGAGAAGAATAATCCCTCTTTCTTGACCCTTAAAACAATCAAATTGCAACGACAACCACTCCAAAGTTTAGACATAATAGATAAACATAGTGGAGATTAAATATGCCATATAAGCTTCCGGCCATAAGGGATGATATCGTCAAAACCATGTCATAGCCGAGAGAGGAGGGTTTGATGACATCCCTCAATATTTTTCCGAGATATAAAGAAATACTCAAAATCCCATTAAAATTTTGGAGCTAAGAGAAAACCTTACTTGAGTGAGTGGTGATCTGCGCTGCGATGGAGCGTAGGGTTTACAAAATCTCCGAGTAAGCCGGAAAAGTTGGACTCGTTGTTGGAACGCTAGTTCCACGGCCCGAGAAACGAGAGGAAAAATTTGAGATGTAAATATAATAATGGATTAAAGCAAGGGATTTTTTAGGAGGGTATTACATGTAATGCAAACCCTACCAAGAACCAACCCATCCTCCTTCCAATGCTCTAAGCTTTGAAGAGGTTGCCACACATCCTCGCAAACGAGACAATTCTTTACAACAAGCTTAGTTGACAAAACTTGAGAATAAAGCACCGACAGAGCATGACACATAGCGCAGTAATGGACGAGTGCATTGTGTAGGAGAGTAGTAGAGTGGTACGTAGACACTGGCCAAATAATAGACAAGATGTAATGTAGGCCCTAGAGGAGCATATGGAATGTAGTGAACACCAATTACCTCCTCGGAGCGTAGCGCAACATCATAGAAAGAGAATGAATAGAAGGACCAAGGCAGAGGGAATTTCGTTACCCCAACTCATGTGTTCATCATGACCATTTGGATTAGATCTAGGCAGGACAAGTGTTGCCTCCTCGCCACTTTCAAGCAGGTGTTAGTCAAGGAGGAGTCGAGAAACTTTGAAGTTCATCCACCTATTAAACTAGTCGGTAAGGCTTTTCGAGGTGAAGGATCGGTGTTACTAGGTCGGAAACGAGTCCGAGAATTGTACATACCATCATCGAGACATTCAATTTCACACAACTCAAGGGGTCAAGGTTCGCCATATACGCGACAAACCAACCCAATCCCAGCTGATAATTTATTTATGCCACAGGCGTTGCACGGCTACTTGGACATAAATGTTATGTAATCGTGATAAGAAACAATATAAGTAAATGAACCTAAGACATGTTTTATTTCATGTTGTTACTCGTTTATCATAAGTATAAAAGTTACATGTCATATATATATATATATCCAATCATTATGAATCCAAAACATATGTAGTATAGAAATTAAAATTATTAAAAATTAAATTTAAATTAATAGTAAAATATTATACCCTATATTTATTTTTATACCCGAATTTAATTAATATTTATTTATATTAAGATTATTTCAAGTATATATTATTTGAGATATATAAGGATAGATATATAAATAATATATATAAATTTAATCTTTTAATATTATATTTTCAAAAATTATTTATTATAATATGTGTGAATAATTATTTACATTATAATTTATTTGCTTTGATGGTTTAAAAGAAATCAAAGATTATTCAATTATTTTAAAATAATATTTTTATTGTGAAAAAAATGTAAAATTTCAGTAATTAAGACATTTTTGTTGAATTTAGTTTAATATACGCTTTAAAATAACATATAATTTAATTAATATATTATAATAATTGGTAATTTCTTGAAATAAATTAATTAATATTTTCTAATAGACTATTGTATTAATCATCTAAATAACTTTAAATATTGTAATATAATATAACTTATTATAAATTCTATTGTATATGTTGTATTTATTTATCATTAATATATTTTATAAATTAAAATTAATTTAATTAATTAATATAAATATTAGTATTGAAAAACATTTATTTGTAATGACAGGAGTCTAAATCCATCTTAGTTTGATTTATCAGAGAGTCCTAAGGGATCAAATCTCTAGAGGTGCAAACCTTTTTTTGAGTGCAAAACTGTGAGGAGAAAGGATTGCACCCGTAAAGTATTTGATCCTCGTAGCGGCATTGATAGATCGGGAGTTAAGATGGATGTAGTATCGGAGTTAAGATTGATGTAGTGCCGATGTTTTACACGTGCTTAGAAATGAGATTGTTGAAATCACTTTGTGCATGGCCGAGCAAGGTTGGGCAAGAAATCTCTCGAGCGGGGAAATTAAATAATTCTAATTTGGTGGTAAGAGTGATTCAATACACATGATAGGACATCCATGGATTTTGAAGTAGATGAAAAGGTAAAAACAAAAAGGTAGAATATGTAAGAAGAAAACAAATCAAACCTAAAAATACAATCTCCACACTTTCAAATTTATATATTTAGGGGAGAGAAGTGATTTTTCATTAGGGGTCGACATTATAGTAGTTAGATTAAATTTTAAATATTAAACGTTAAACATTTATTTTTACATTTACATTTACGTGTTTACTTCCACGATCCAAATTGATTAAAATTTACTAATATTAAAATTATAATATATTACTATGAATATTATAAATTAATAATAATATTAGTATTACTCTTTTTAATATTAGGGATTATTTTGGCCCTTAGTGAGTTCACACTAAATAAAACATCTTTTGTGAGTGTTTTGTGAGTGTTTGTAATTATAAAGAAGAGTATGAAATAAATATAAAAAGTGGTTTTTATTTTTTTACCATACTTCTCGTTTGTTATATGTATTTATTTCTTACCATACCTCTTTATAAATATGGTATTTCCCACCTAGTATTTAGCCCATGATAGCTAGTAGTAATTTGTTCCCAAGTATTTGGCCCATAGGCTTCACCTAAATAAAACCTCATTTTTTAGTTTTAGTAAATATAAAAAGAATTATGGAGTAAATATCAAAATAGGCTTTATTTATTTACCATACCTCTAGTCTGTTATATTTTTGTTATTGCTATGCCTCTAAAGTAAGTATAAAAAGAGGTTTTATTTGCTTTACTCATAGCTCCAATTTATTTGTTGTATTTCATTTACCATACCTGCGGAGTAAGTACAAAAGGATGTTTTGTTTTATCTACCATACCTTCCGGTTTGTTATATTTTTATTTGTTTACCATATCTCTTTTTTGAGCATGCTTTGTGAATATGCTACTGGCATTTTCAAATGTTTACTTACATTACATTTCTTACCTTACATTTCTCACATTACATGTACACATCGCCTTATACTCTCACACTTCAAATGTTTACATTACATTTCTCACATTACATCTTGACATGTACCCTATAGAGTTGTAGAGCTAGGGCCCAATAATCATCCAATAAGATTCACACAAAAAATTTTATTAATGATTTTTAATGAAGAAATATGTACTCTAACTGCACACGGACCTCAACAAGTGACCATTAATTATAAAATTTTATTATAATATGATTTAGGTTGTAATGATTATAATTATTTGTGAGGAGCATATTTTAAATTTAAGGTTTTTGTAAAGCAGTCCTAGGACCATGCTTATTTCCATATCTCCAAGCTCAAGATAAGTCAATTTTAATTATTAATTTTATATTTACTTTTATTTATATATAATTTGACTAAGCAAAAATGTTTACATATTGGAAATGACCTCTTTGCTGAATGGATAACTTTTTAATTATAATTAAATGTATAATGTCATTGTAACACCTTATTTAAGATGAAACAAAATTACACCAAGAAAAAACTATTGTAATGTTACCTCCCGCGGAACTATTATATATATCCGTCCTATGTAATTATGATTCAATTGACATTTATTACTGAATTTGATGGCATAAATTACGTGAAGCACTACCCTCTATGGTTCAACTTGTTTTAAACTTGGTTGAATTACATGGCTATACATACATTTATTTCACCTTATGTCACTAAGATTTGAGATTAATATAGTTCGAGGCTTCGGTTAATATAAATCTAAACCATGCAATCTTTATATATGTTTTAACTTTGGTTATGTGTAAATCCAAATTCATGCAATATATATTTATATACATATTTCGTATTTTATTATGGAATGATTAACTCCTCTAGATTATCCATATTGTCCCGTCATTCCGTCCCCGGTGAGATCTCGTCTCGATTGTAAACCGGATCCTACTTCGTGTGATCGATTAGGGTTGATAATGTCTATCCCGCCCGGTGAATCGATTCCCCCGCTCCATTGTTGCGCTCGCACCGGTGCGTTTGGAGGCGAGGTCCTCTCGGCCTAGGTTTTCCGCACCATGTTGGTTATGCTCCGTCGACTATGGCGTTTCTCGTGAGATTGCTACCTCGCCCACTGTGTTTTGACTTGTTCCTCATTCAATGACCGTAGTCTTGATTTTCGTCCCTTTTTGTACAAATTCTGAGAGAAAATATGCAGCTTTCTATTTCTATCTCCGGCTCTGTGCGTCTCGAGGATCGACATACTAACCGTGTTCTTATGTTATTGGTTTTCTCGTTCGGCCGCCGCATCCGCATTCTTTTCTCCGGCTTTCCGTCGACCCATCAGCATTTGCACAGGTATTAATGTGTTTGTCATTTGAAATAAGTTAATCTCCATTACTTTCGTTCTTGCCTCTCCGTGCACAGAGGGTTTGGGGTTTGTTAACGATTGTCGCTTCCGTTCACTACGTACTTTCCTTCCTTCACTGCCATAAGACCATGGCGTTCGCTCCAACAGTAATAAACCTATCGCTTTTTCCACAGCATTTAAGTTCTTTACATAGGTGGGTTCGTACTCCGACCTCTTTCCGTAATTCCTCGTCGAGGGCGCTGGAATGATAACAGGTTTTGTATTCGTCTTCTCTTAGTTTAAGCCCAACAAGATTTTTTGGCAAATGTTTATGTAATTTTAGTTAAACTCCACCAGTGTTTTTCCGTGCTTGAATCCTTCTTGAATAGGATTTTGCCGAGGGTTTGTTTCCTCACGGAGTTAGTGTTTTTGGCCCCGTGTTGGGTTTCGGGTAATCGAATACATCCATATAACTCGTTATGAGTTCTTTGTCATGGGTTTGACTATGGTTTGGGGATAATATATTTCTATGTATAAATATAAGAATTTATATTTACAAAATTTATTTACATTTCAACTCAGTGCGTTCTTCAGTTTACAAGTCTGTGTTTTGATGAGTTCTGTGAAGCGTTCATTCGTGATTCTTGCGTCTACAGGTTATGGTTGTAGGCTACATAATAATTGTAATTTGTTTATTTATGGCTGCCACATGCATGTTTATGATATTCCATTTGAATTCTATGCTTACATGGATTCCGCCCCCTTCTTGGTCAGCATATGTTCCTATCTTATTTGTATTTTCTCTCTACTGTTTCGGATTCGCTGCCCTACTGAACTGTACAGTTATTGGATTATCTGTTCTGGAAAAAAGATGATAACTCTTGCTAAATTCTGTTCTGTTCTTTTATTTTTTTCTCTATTAGACTATTCTGGAAGTGACCGGACCACTTATTAGTCTGAGCTCTCATAGAGAGAGAGACGACCAACCCAGAAGCCTGTTTTGCAGGCGATACGGGTTAACGGTCTCCCTCATTCCTTTTGATTAAGTAAGTGATGCCTTACCTTACAGTACTTAGTTTGTTTTCTTAAAAAGAAATGAAAGAGGATTGCTTCTTCCTACTGCTATATTTATGATTCAATACTGTACAGGTCTTATTTTACATTTGTTACTTTGTTCATCTAACTATTAAGAACTTATTCCTTTTAACCTACAATCCTAAATATACGTAAGGTCACTGTAATAAAAGAAAAAGTCATTGTTCAAACATTCTACAGTTTTCTTTCTATTCAACACAGGTCAAGATTATAAACTTCCTAGTCTGTCATAATAATAAAGAAAACAAATGATCATCTTTTCTGTTAATAGCAACTACTAAAAACTACTCATTTGTCCCAAAATCCGAGTGAAGTAGTTTATGCCTCCCTTCCACAAGCTGGGCGATTACGTCCTGCAGCTCTCCCCTGAGCTCAAGTCTGAGTCGTCGTTAGTACAGAAATCCTGGAGGAGGTTCTCGGAACAGTCTGGTCCAAACTCTCCGACTCCAGTGAAAAAAAAGCAGTCCTGGGGAGCTCACGGGACAATCCGGTCCAGATCTCCAACCCAGAGTATTGTCTGTTCTGGAATATATGTTTTTCTTCCAGCCTACAGAGTTTCTTTGTACACAGATACAACCCCAAACTCTCCTTGGAATGCTTTATTTATTCCAGAGTTTTGGATAACTATGAAAATTGTTTTTTCTAACTAACACCAGATCTTGATTTACTTTTTACCAACCATTTACTTATGAAACCAATTTCACAGTAAATCTTTATTAAAAATAAACATTTGATTTTTGTTCACATATTCTCATCAAAATGACTCAACAATCCCAACTAGTCCTTAATTAATAGTAATAACATCTAACTATTTGTTTCCACTAAAATGGTGGTTACAGTTTCCCCCCCCAGGGGAGAACACCGTCCCCGGTGTTCTTATTCTCTCGCAGAGAAAAGTTCTGGATAAGCTTCACGGACGAAACTCTCGTCTTCCCAAGTGGCCTCCTCGGGTCCAAAGTGCTTCCATTGCACTTTAACCTGGGCGATGGCTCGTTTCCGGAGCATGATTTCCCTCCGGTCTATTATACTGTGAGGCTCGACCAGAAACTCTCCGTCCGGTTCTACCTGCACAAAATAAACTTATGTTACTCATGTAAGTCTTTAACATCACATTATCATTTTAACCATTATGTATTCACTACATGAATGTTTTGCCAATGGATTATGTGTCTAGGATCATGAACGTATCGTTTCAATAACGATACATGAAAGACGTTATGCACCCGAATGTGGCTAGGAAGCGCTAAGCGATACGCCACCGGTCCCACTCTTTCCAATATTTGGAAAGGACCACAGAATCGAGGTGCTAGTTTTGCACAAGATGCCCATCTCAATGTGCTCTTCTTTGGTTAATCCTAACATACACGTGATCTCCAACTTCATATTCATGATATGATCTCTTCTTGTCCGCATACACTTTCTGCCTGTCTTGTGCTGCCTTCAAATTCTGTCGGATCTTCTTTACCTCCGCTTCCATTTCTGCTAACATATCTGGTCCCAACATTAGTTTAGTCTCGGGGCTGCCCCAATTAATGGGGGTTCTGCACTGTCGCCCATATAATGCCTCAAACAGACTCTTCCTTAAGGACTCTGGATAACCATTGTTGTATGCATATTCTATCAAATGTAGATACTCTTCCCACTTAACGGGTTGCTGCATGACATACATCCTTAACATGTCCTCCAGTATCTGGTTCATTCGCTCGGTTTGACTGTCCGTTTGCGGATGGTATGCAGTACTAAAATGTACTTGCGTCCCTAAACCTGTAAACAGGGCCTTCCAAAAAGCTGATGTGAACTTTACATCCCTGTCTGAAATAACAGTCTTAGGAATGCCATGTAGCCTGAAGATCTCACGCATAAATAAGTCGGCTATCTGTACTGTTTTATAAGTGGATTGGACAGGTATAAAATGTGCCGATTTACTTAATCGATCTACAACTACCATTATAGAGTCATTTCCTCGTTTTGTTTTTGGTAGTCCAGTAATGAAATTTAATGAGATTACCTCCCATTTCCATTCAGGGATAGGTATGGGCTGCATTAATCCAGCAGGATGCCTATGCTCCACCTTCACTTGCTGGCACTCTAAACACTTACTCAGATAGTTCGCTATATCTTTTCTCATGCCTGACCAACAGTAATCCTTTCGAATAGCTGTCAGCATCTTTTGATACCCTGGGTGTCCCGCATAATTGCTTCTATGATATTCATCTAGTATCATGGTTTTTAATTCCATTCGGTTTGGGATAACTATCCTCTTCTTGAAAACCAGCAACCCATCATGGTTGATCTCATAATCTCCCTGTCCACCTTGGCCTTCAGGTGCTTGTGTTTGCTGCCACAAATATTTATATTCAGGATCCTGGTCTGCTTCCATTCTGATTTGATCCAGAAATCTGGTCTCAACTTGATTAACATATAACTCATAAACGCCGTGCAGTTTTCTACTCAATGCATCTGCTACCCTCTTCTCTTTACCTTTTACATGCTGCAAATCTATATCAAACTCGCTCAGGAAAGCATTCCATCTTGCTTGTCAGGAGTTTAAATCAGCTTGTTTAAAATAGTTGGTTAAACTACTATGATCAGTATTTAATACAAACCTTTTTCCAAGTAGATAGTGTCTCCATACTCGGAGAGCGTGCACAACTGCGGTCAGCTCCAAATCGTAAGCTGAATATCGCTGCTCATGATCTTTTAACTTGCGAGATTCATATGCTATCACTTTTCCCTCTTGTGATAATACAACTCCAACTCCTTCCTTGCAGGCATCTGTACAAACTTCAAATTCTTTATCCGGGTCTGCCACACTTAGTACAGGTGATGTTGTCAATAACTGCTTCAATTTCTCAAAACTATCCTGACATTCTTTTGTCCATCTAAAAATCTTTCCCTTCCTTTGCAGGGAAGTAATGGGAAAGGCTATCTTTGAAAACCCCTTTATAAACCGCCGGTAATAACCAGCGAGACCCATAAAAGATCGTATATCTGCCACATTTTGTGGCACCTTCCATTCCATAATGGTCTTGATTTTCTCCGGGTCTACCGCGATTCCCTTTTTAGATATTACATGCCCAAGGTACTGTATTTCTTCCTTGAAGAAATCGCATTTGCTGAATTTTGCGTATAGCTGGTGCTTCCTTAACAATTCCAATACTACTCGCAAATGCTCCCTGTGTTCCTCCGCATTCTTTGAATATATTAATATGTCATCAATGAAGATTAGCACAAAGTTATCCAAGTAAGGGTGAAAGACACTATGCATCAGTCTCATAAAAGTGGCTGGTGCATTAGTTAACCCAAAAGGTAATACCACGAATTCATAGTGGCCGTACCTTGTGCGAAAAGCAGTTTTGTGTATATCTTCATCCTTAATTCTGATCTGATGATAACCAGACCGCAAATCAATTTTTGAAAACACAGTAGCTCCCCTTACCTGATCAAACAGATCATCAATATGGGGTAGAGGATACCTGTTCTTAACAGTGAGCTTGTTTAATTGCCGATAATCCATGCACATGCGCATGGTTCCATCCTTCTTCCTAACGAACAATACAGGTGCTCCCCAGGGTGACACACTGGGTCGTATGTACCCCTTGTCCAATAATTCCTGAAGCTGCATTTTCAGCTCGGTCAATTCAGGCACACTCATACGGTAAGGAGTTCGCGAGATTGGTGATGCTCCTGGCAGCAATTCTATGGTAAAATCCACTTCTCTTTTTGGTGGTAATCCTGGCACCTCTTCAGGAAATACATCCTTAAATTCCTATATTACAGGGATATCTTCTAATGCAGCAGTTTTATTCTTAGGTTCAGATAGTCCAACTTGTATAGCATACAGTTGGCATCCCTTCCTTATGCATCTCCCCATTTGGGAAGCTGTAATTGGGCGCAGATGTACAGGATTCCTTATGCCTTGAATCTCCTAGCGAATACCATTATGATCCCTGTAATAAACTATCTTCTCTTTACAGTCTATAAGCGTCCAGTGCTTCTCCAACCAATCCATACCCAACAGTACATCATAAGATCCCAAAGGCAGAACATTTAAGTCCACTACCAACTGCTGTCCACCGATTTGCAGTGCACAATCTGGTATTTTGGCACTAACTTTTCTTTTAGCCCCTGTAGCTAACTGGACCAACCACGTCTTTTTAAACTTTTGACTTGGAAATTTACAGATTTCTACTAATTTAGGACTTATATAACTTAAACTGGTCCCCGGATCTACCAAAACAGAAACAGTTTGGGATAACAATTTACCTTCCAGTTCTATCATGGTGGGCTGAAAATCGGCTTGCTGGTCCTCTAGTGCTGCGTTAATTCTAGGTATGTTTCGAGCAACATCTCCCACAGTAGAGGCTTCCTGCAAATTATTTACTGTCTCGGTTTTACCCCACTGCGGGCAATCTCGGTAGTAGTGCGCTGCCCCGCAACCCCAACACTGCAGAGGTGGCCTCTGGTTTTGTGGCTGTTCAGGTTTACTTGAAGCTTCCACCGTTTTGTCTTCCCCAGGCCATCTAATCCGCTGATGGTTCCTACCGAATTTCTTGTTAATTGAGGTTCTGGCGTTACTCCTGAAATTGCTAGTTTTTCCTTTCTTGAATCCAGCATTGTTTCTACTATTCTTCATTGTTTGCCATCCTTTTCGTTGGTCTATCTTGTTTTTCGCTTGCTGATAACACATCCTTGCCTTTCTAATAGCCTCCTCCATGGTCTTAGGATTTTCAAACTCAATATGCTCCTTCATGTGAACAGGTAAACTGCTCAGAAATCTTTGGACTTTGGCTTTCTCCTCTCTTAAATACTGTACATAGCACAGTAATGATGTAAACTTGGTGATGTACTCATCCATGGTCAGCTATCCTAGCCTTAACTCATGGAATTCTCGAGCTTTTTCATCATAAAAACGCTCAGTTAAATACTTGTCCTTGAAGTACTGTTGAAACTTTTCCCATGTCACATCGGAATCCTCTATTCCCCGCACGTTCTTTACTTCTTCCCACCATAAGGTGGCTTTGTCTTTTAGCTGGTAAATGGCTAACCACGCTTTAAGACCACTGTCATATTCATACACCTGAAAGTATTTGTTCATATTAATCAACCATGCCTCAGCTACTTCCTCTTTTTCGCCATCAAACGTAGGCAGTTTTATCTTTCTGAATTCTCCGTGCAGCTCCACCTTTTGCTTTTTACTTGTCTTCCGTTCGGTTTCATTCTCAGATTCAGCCTCATTAAAATTCCTGTTTGGATGACTCCGATGTGACACACTTCTTTCTTTTTGGCTCACATTTTGTTCATCTGTTTGCTGCTCATTTCCCTCTTGAAATTCTCTGCCAGCACTGGGTTTCTCAATCCTCTGATTTTGTTTATCTGAAAGGCTTTTTAGGATCCTTTCCTGTTCCTGCATCATCCTAGCATTTTCCCTTCGTACTCTCTCCATTTATTCCTGTAACTGTTGTATTGTGTGCAACAGAACACGAGTCTATTGTTGTTGTTCTTCCATCAATCTATTAGATCGCTGATGCTGCTCTATTCCCAACTGAACCCACATTTCGGGGTTTCCCTCTGGTGGCGGTTGAATGTCTCCGACATTCTGCTGTTGCTGTCGTAAAGGTGTATGTCTTGTTTGTCGTTCCATCTATTTATGTCTGTCTTGTTTGTCGTTCCATCTATTTATCTAACTGTGCAAGACACACATACAATTGTAACGTCAGTTGGCCCAATAGGGTCCCAGCCTTGTAACAGGCTCTGATACCACTTGTAACACCCACAGATTAAAACAAAATTACACTAGTAAAAAAAAACTATTGTAATGTTACCCTCCGGCGGAACTATTATATATCTTTCCTATGTAATTATGATTTAGTTGACATTTATTATTGAAGTTGATGCGATAGATGCAATTACAGTGAAGCACTACCCTCTATGGTTCGACTTGTTTTAAACTTGGTTGAATTACATGGCTATACATACATTTATTTCACCTTATGTCACGACATTTGAGATTAATATAGTTCTGGAGGCTTCGGTTAATATAAATCTAAACCATGCAATCTTTATATATGTTTCGAACTTTGGTTATGTGTAAATCCAAATTCATGCAATATATATTTATATACATATTTCGGATTTTGGTTATGGAATGATTAACTCCTCGGGATTATCCATACTGTCCCGTCATTCCGTCCCCGACGAGATGTGGCCCTTGATTGTAAATTTGATCCTACGGTGTGGATTGATTAGGGTTGGATAATGTCTATCCCGCCCGTAACTGATTCCTCAGTCCATTGTTGCGCTGCACCGGTGCATTTGGAGGCGAGCTCCTCTGCCCTTAGGGTTTTCTGCACCATGTTGGTTCTGCTCCGTCAGACTATGGCGTTTCTGGGCGAGATTTCTACCTCAGCCACCAGGTTTGGACTTGTTCCTCATTCGCAGCACTGTAGTCTTGATTTTCGTCCCTTTTTGTACAAATTCTGGAGAGAAAATATGCAGTTTCTATTTCTATCTCTGGCCTATGCGTCCGAGGATCGACATACTGACTGTGTTCTATGTTATTGGTTTTCTCTGGCTCGGCCGGCCAGTATCCAGCATTCTGTTTCCCGTTTCCGTCGACCCATCAGCATTTTCACAGGTATTAATGTGTTTGTCATTTGAAATAAGTTAATTCCATTACTTTCGTTCTTGCCTCTGTGCACAGTAGGGCTTGGGGTTTGTTAACGATTGCTGCTCTGTTCGGCTGACAGGTATTCTTCCCTTCGTTCAGCTGCTACAAGAATCTGCTTATGCCTCTGCTCCAACAGGGCTAAACCTATCGCTTTTTCCAGTGCTTAAGTTCTTGCTATAGGGGTTCATGCAGGACCTCTTTTCCAGAATTCCTTGGCTGAGGGCGCTGGAATGATAACAGGGTTTCTATTCTGTCTTCTCTTAGTTTAAGCCCAACAGTATTTGGCAATGTTTATGTAATTTTAGTTAAACCCCACCAGGGTTTCTGCGGCTTCTTGAACTTTGAATAGGATTTTGCTGAGGGTTTGCTCCCTCACGGTAGTTATGCTTTTTACCCTGTGTTGGGTTTCTGGGTACTGAACAGTTTCAATCAGACATAACTCTGTTATGCGTTCTTTGTCATGGGCTTGACGGTGGTTTGGTGATAAACAAATTTTTATGGTATAAGACAGGAATTTATATTTACAAATTTATTTACATTTCGACTCAGTGCGTTCTTCAGTTTGCAAGTCTGTGTTATGATGAGTTCTGTGAAGCATTCATTCATGATTCTTGCGTTTACAGCTACCTAAGAATTGTAATTTGTTTATTTATGGCTGTCACATGCATATTTACGCTATTCCATTTGATATTCTATGCTTATATGGGTTCCGCCCCCTTCTCAGTCGGCATTTTCTCCTATCTTATTTGTATTTGCTCTCTACTGTTTCAGATTCGCTGCCCTACTGAACTGTACAATTATTGGATTATCTGTTCTGGTATAAGATGATAGCTCTTGCTAAATTCTGTTCTGTTCTTTTATTTTTTTCTTCTCTATTAGACTACTCTGGAAGTGACCGGACCACTTATTAGTCCGAGCTCTCATAGAGAGAGACGACCAACCCAGAAGCCTGTTTTGCAGGCGATATGGGTTAACGGTCTCCCTCAATCCTTTTTAATTAAGTAAATGATGCCTTACCTTACAGTACTTAGTTTTTTTTTCTGAAAAAGAAATGAATGAGGATTGCTTCTTCCTACTGCTATATTTATGATTCATTACAGTACAGGTCTCATTTTACATCTGTCACATTGTTCATCTAACTATTAAGAACCTATTCCTTTTTAACCTACAATCTTAAATATACGTAAGGTCACTGTAATAAAAGAAACAGTTACTGTTCAAACATTCTACAGTTTTTTGCTTTCTGTCAACACGGGTCAAGATTATAACTTTCCTAGTCTGTCATATTAATAAGAAAACAATGAACATCTTTTTTGTTAATAGCAACTGCTGGAAACTACTCATCTGTTCCGAAACCCGAGTGAAGTAGTTTATGCCTCCCATCCACGAGCTGGGCGATTACGTCCTGCAGCTCTCCCCCGAGCTCAAGTCTGAGTCGTCATTAGTACAGAAATCCTGGAGGAGGTTCTCGGGACAGTCTGGTCCAAACTCTCCGACTCCAGTGAAAAAACAGCAGTCCTGGGGAGCTCACGGGACATTCCGGTCCAGATCTCCAACCCAGAGTATTTTCTGTTCTGAAATATATGTTTTTCTTCCAGCCTACAGAGTTTCTTTGTACACGGATCCAACCCAAAACTCTCCTTGGAATACTTTATTTATTCCAGAGTTTTGGATAACTGTGAAAACTGTTTTTTCTAACTAACACCAGATCTTGATTTACTTTTTACCAACCATTTACTTATGAAACCAATTTCACAGTAAATCTTTATTAAAAATAAACATTTGATTTTTTGTTCACACATTCTCATCAAAATGACTCAGCAGTCCCAACTAGTCCTTAATTAATAGTAATAACATCTAACTATTTGTTTCCACTAAAATGGTGGTTACGGGGGTCGTGTTTAAAAAGTTTGCTATAACATGGTATGAGAGGCATGAAAGAGTTATATTTGAAAATAGATTATATATATATATATATATATATATATATATATATATATATATATATATATATATATATAAACAAATTTTATTGTATGTGGTGTTATTTTTTATTTTCCAATAAAATAAATATGTGTAAAATTCCAAAATATATTTCATTACAATTTATAAATAAAAAATTTACAATCTATAAACAAAATTTTCAATGTCTATACTAATCAAAATTATTATATCTTATCCTTATTTATCAAAACCATTTCAAAAAAAAAAAAAAAAATTATTGTAGAAACATTTTAAATTCTCATAAATTATATATTTTTTCATTGATTTTCTATTAAATTTAATTAGGAAGGAATAGAAACCTTAAGATATGACTCCTCTTAATAATATATATTAAATTTTACACCAAAATTAATTTACTTTATACATTTTTTTTTCTTTAAACTCAAAAAATTACAATATAATTTAATTAAAAAATTAATATGAAAAAAATAATATTGTAAAAATTAGTAAATATAATTATATTTAAAATTTAAAAAAATATAAGTGTAAATTAATTTTATATTAAAAATAATTTAGTAAAACAGTTTTATATTTTTTTTAAATAATAATTAAATTAAACCTTGAAATGTTTCTGTTCTATTTTTATTTATCTAAAATAATAACTAATATTAAAAAAATTTATTATAGAAAATTAATTATTCCAAACAGAATATTTTTTTTACTATTAGTTATCTTTTATAATAAACTTGAAATTATTACTAAAATATTAAAATTAATTTGTTAAATATGTTTGTTTGTCAATTTCAATGTCTATTATTTTTACAATTACATTAAAATATAACTTATATAATTAAGCTTAAATGATTTGTTTTTCCCTTTTTCTTGTATTTCTGGGTAGAACTAAGTCTAAATGGAAGTAAGTTAGAAAGGGTTTTTTCTTGTATTTCTGGGTAGAACTAAGTCTAAATGGAAGTAAGTTAGAAAGGGTTTCAGTAAAAAATAAAAATAAAATCGTCTAAGATTGTCCAAAAAAACACATCCATCTACTGAGTTATCTACCAACATTAAAGTTATCAAAAAACTTTTTAAATATCTATCTATCTATATATATATAAAAGTTATATTATTTTATTTTCAAATTAAATAAATTCTATTCATATTAATTAAATATTTCAGATGTTATTTGAAATGTAGAAATAAAATTACATAGGTAACAATTTCAATTAACCTAGTTTATTTTGAATTCTTAAATTTTTCACACTGCCCAAGAATTGTTACCGTTATAGAAAAAGCAAAAAGATATGGTCAGAAAAGCTCAAAAAGGAAAAAAACTTAACTGTCGTAGGCATAAAAACAGAGCAGGGGATAAAATGTTTCATCAGTTTTTTCTTTTGCTTCAGCGTTCTCTCAGGTTGTGTGTTTTGTTCCAGCGGAGATTGGGTGTTTTGTTCCGATGGACATCGGTATTCCACTGTTGCATGAGCCATCCCATATCAACTGAGTGTCATTATTATAGTCGATTTGATCCAATATTTGTAAAAAAAAATTACTTGTTTGGATTTATACACTTTATTTTGGGTTGTGTTTAATAGGACCAACTTTGACAATTTGCAGGTATGTATGGAGATAATGGAGAGGGATGAGGAGTCAAGAAGATAATTGAAGAGGTAGGCACAATTTGCCAATTAATTTGCCTCTGAATTTTCCAGCTTCAAATACTAATTATATGATTGTTTTTTTTAACCAATTTAGAAGGAATTTTAACATTGTTTTTTTACGTTCTTGCTTAATACATATATCATTGGTTAATTTATAATTTAATCAAGATTCATTGTCAACACCTCTCTTCCCTGCAATTTTTCTCAGTAGGTTCCCTAGATTTTTTCGTGATCCATCTGGTATGGCTAGCTGATTACAAGTGCTCATTACATTTTGTCTTTTATTTTATTTGGCATTCTATCCTTTTCAAGAATGATATAAAAGGTTTATTAGGCCAGATGATTCTTCACAGATATTGGATGTGGAATTTGATGTTCCAATGGCCAAAATATTGACCCTAACCCTAAAATATTTACAGAATGGGGAAAAGTTCAAGATGGACCAGGTTTTTTTGTTTCTCAGGATTTTTTTTCTTACAAGCTCGTGCAGTCCAATTGCCACTACTACCCATCACAACCCTGTATTTCCGTAATAGTCCAACCGTGATGCCTCTATATTTCCGTAATCCTTCACCATAATGTTGGCATTAGGGTCTCCAACACAAATAAGAGCCTCTTTGTGACAGGCCTGTGGAATCATAGAATTCCCACCACCATCAACAGCCATGCGGTTTCATTGTTCTTCAATATATCAACCTCCGTCATTATCACTATCCGGCGTGCCAGAGTTCAAAATGGTTTGCGGTATATCTTCACAATCGAGGTTGGAATCGTTGGGCCCATTATCCAAGAAAGTAGAGCGTATAAAACCGATAAAACACAATAACATAGAAAAGGGACAACAGAGTATCTTGATGCGTAGTGTAAGATTTAGAAAATGCAAGTCGAAGATTTAATAGCGCAAGATTAACAAGAATAATTATTCAATTTGATTCCCTTCTCTGTGAAGTCGAATGACTGAATAGAGGGAGATGAAATGGAGAGACCTATGTGGTTAAATATTATCTGTGATTTTATATATAAAAGGGTCAGTTACCTAATTTTCCATTTCTACAGGATGTTATCTTCGGATTTTTTCTGGAATAAGATCGAGTTAGTGCAATGAGAACACAGATTCTAAACACTATAACGGAGGGTTAAAGTCTGGTAGATAAAATATGGAGTGTTAAATTTCAATTATGTATGAATATAGACTGATATATTTCATTTATATGTATGAATTTGGAGAAATAAAAATCATTCGGTTATCATTTGGAGGAAAAACAACCCTGACAAATTGAAAAATCAGGTACATATTACTCTAGAACAGAGCATGCCATGCTAGGCATATTACTCTAGCACACAACCTGAGAAAACATTAGTATGAGGAAGTGAAAAAAAATCTTAATTACTAATTTAATCTTAATTCTCTAGAATATATTGGGAATTATTGGGAGCTCAACTTTGGTTTACTATTTTAACTTGTCGTAAAAATTATTATTTTGAGCATGTTAGAAAATTATAACTATTTTATCACTGGTGAATTAGTCAGAATATAATATTAAATACATACATATTGATTGAATCCTGAGAACTAATTGCAAGTGTTTGGCTGTTTTGAATTCCTCTACAACAGAGCATGACATGCATATTACTCTAGAACAGAGCAATTTTCTGGTTGTTTGAATTACTCAGAATAGAGCAAGTTTTTCGTTGTTTGAATTACTTAGAAGAGCAACGTTTTTGTCTCCTTTATGACGAGGAAGAGAACCTAAAGTTGTGCTCATCCTTAGTTACTTGTTATTTGCTAATTTGATCTTAATTATCTAGCATCCTTTCAAAATTAAAAAAAAAAGAAAAACCCAAAATTACTAACTGCTCGGCTAACTTCAGTTATCAGTAAATATTATTGTTTATATTTTTAGTAAAAAATTGGATTGCTTCAACTTTTGGCAAAATTTATTTTACATGATATTTTTTAACTATGTTAAAAGATCATAGTTATTCTATTTAAATATATTTTAGGAAAATCTATTTTGAAATTATTTATTATATCTTATTAAAATAAATTATTAGATTGGTGATGTTATTATATATATATATATAGAGAGAGAGAGAGAGAGAGAGAGAGAGAGAGGGAGGGAGAGGGACAGAGAGAGGAGGAGGAGGACAGAGGGGAGGGGAGGAGGAGGATGTGGAGGAGAGGGGAGGAGACAAAGGGAAGAGGAGGGAGGAGGAGGAGGAGGGTGGAGGGAGCGTAGGGGGGTAGGAAGAGGAAGAAGGGGAGGATGATGATGGAGGAGAGGAGGGAGGAGGTGAGGGTAGTGGAGGAGGAGGAGAGGGAGGTGAGGCAAGGAGGGGTGGGGAGGAGAAGGGGTTGGAGAGGAGGACGAGAGGACGGGATGGGAGGAGGAGGATGGGGAGGGAGCGAGGGAGGGAGCGAGGGAGGTAGCAGAGGGGAGGAGGAGTAGGGGGAGAGAGGGTAGGAGGGGGGGGAGAGAGGGGATAGGGAGGAGGGAGGGAGGATGTGAGGATAGTGGAGGAGGAGGAGGGGGAGGAGGAAGGATGGAGGCAGGGAAGGGGAGCGAAGAGGAGGAGGACGGGCGAGGGAGGGAGGAGGAGGATGAGGGGAGTGGAGGAAAGGAGTAGGGGGAGGAGGTGAGGGTAGGGATGAGGAGGAGGAGGAGGAGGAGGAGGAGGAGGAGGAGGAGGCAGGGGGGCAGGGGACAAAGGGAGGAGATGGGAGGAGGAGGAGGAGGGGTACAGGAGGGATGGAGACAAAGGGATGAAGAGAGGAGGGGGAGGAGGGAGAGAGGAAGGAAGGAGGAGAAGAGGGATGGACAAGGAGGAATAAGGAGGGAGGGAGGAGGAGGGGATGGGATGGAGAGGAGGAGGGGAGGGGAGGAGAGGAGAGGGAGGGGAGGAGGAGGAGGAGGGAGGGGCAGGCAGGAGTGGGAGGAAGAGGAGTGAGGGGAGAGAAGGAGGAGGGTGGAGAGGAGGGTAGGGCAGAAGGAGGAGGAGGAGGAGGAGGAGGAGGGGAGGGAATGGGAGGGGAGGGGGGGAGGAAGAGGGAGTGATGGAAGAGAGAGGGGGAGGAGGAGCAGGGGTAGGGGTGGTAGGGGAGAGGAGGAGAGGAGGTGAAGTAGGGGGGGAGGTAGGGGAGGAGAGGACAAGGTGGATCAGGGGAGGGAGGGGAGGGCTGGGGATGAGCAGGAGGGAAGGAGGAGGTGAGGGTAGTGGAGGAGGAGGAGGGGGATGGAAGGGGAGGAGACATAGGGAGGAGGAGGGAGGGAGGGAGTGAGGGAGGAGGAGTAGGAGGTGATGGAGAGGAGGAGGAGAGGAGGGCAGGGGAGGAGCAGGAGGGTAGGATAGGGAAGGAGGGAGGGAGATAGGAGAGGAGTGGAGGAGAGTGAAGGAGGAGCACATTCTACCACATCATTGGACTTGTGGAGATTTGTCAAGGATGAGCCTGCAGGTAGGGACAACTAAAGTTTGAACGTATTTGGGTCAGCTAAAGCAGCGAGTGCAGAGTGCACGGTATGGGTCACAAGATCTGCAATGACGTCAAATTCGGTTTAGCAGACAAGTGCAGAGTGTAGGGTGTGGGTCACAGCTCAACAGTGTGTAGAGTTTGATAGTCACAGTCACGGCTGCGGGTGAGGGTCAGGTGGCCAGATGCTACAGCAGACACGATGGAGGCTGAACGCGTTTAGGGTGCGGATCGAGTCATGTGACTCCTTGACAACGTGATTGAACGTGCAACGGGTCAAGTTGTGCAACATGCGATTTATGTAAAACAGGTGCTCGGACTGTGTAAAAAAACGAGCCAATTTTATCATATTTATATAAAAAATTGTGTTTTATAACAGGCTTATGTGCACATTTCTAATTGCCGAAGATGTTTTATATTCTTCATGAAACATATTTAATAAGTGAACTTTAACACTTGGAAAACTTGAAAGGCATAGTTCAGAATATGATGAAAAGAAAAAGTACTCGTTTAGCTGGAGCCGCATGGCCCGCCAACGAGGGAACGAAGGATGGGGGAGTGACAAATGGTATCAAAGCCAACAAGAAATGTTGTAGTAACTGGGTATGTATGCAGTCTAAATTTTCCTATAAACCTTGGTTGCATTGCTTGGGGTTTCTTGATCTAGAGGTTCTAGGGAAAAATATGCAAGTAATGGTGGATGAAGGTGGCACACATAATTTTATGTCGAAAACTGTAGCGAATGAAGTTCGGTTGCAACTTCTTCCCATTGATGTGGAAGTGAAGGCAGTGAAATCCAAGATTAAAGTGTCGGGCTTACAAACGAAGTGGTGGTTCATATTGGTGATTGGCAGGGTTGTCTAGACTTCACTATGATGGATATGAGCGACTTTGACAAGATATTGGTGTAGGACTTCTTGAAGGGTAACAAAGAAGTTGTTATGTCTTCCAAGAGTGAGATAGCATTATGGAAGGACTCACAGTGGTGGACTTTACCTACTCATGTGCAGCGTAGGGAAGTGAATGTGCAATAGGTTTCCGCACTAAGTATGGGAAAAGCTATGAAGGAACCAAGGATCGAGACATTTGCAGAAATTATTTGTGGATTCAATACTGATGATGGAGTGGGGACACCTATTCCTACCGAGATCTCTGATGTACTGAAATGTTATGCATATCTTATGCATGATGAGCTTCCAAAAGTACTACCACCAAGACGTGTAGTGGACCATTACATTGAGCTAGAGCCTGGAAAGGAACCTCCCGCCGAAGCTCCCTATCGACTGTCAGGGTTGGAATTGGAAGAGTTAAAGAGGCAGCTAAAGGAATTATATGAAGCAAGTTTCATTCGACCTTCAAGGTCCCCTTATTGTGCTCCAGTATTTTTCCAATGGAAGAAGGATACAAATGAGTTGTGGATGTGCTGTGATTATCATGCTTTGAACAAGAAAACGATAAAGAATACATATCCTCTACCGCTAGCAATGGATTTTTTCAATAAGCTTGCGAAAGATCGAGTTTTTTCCAAGATGGACTTGAGATAGGGGTAGTATTAGGTACGGATAGCTGTAGGAGATGAGAAAAAGACCGCGATTATGACGAGATATGGAAGCTTTGAATTCCTATTCATGCCATTCGGGTTGTGTAATGCTCTAGCCACATTCTACACATTGATGAATGATGTACTTCGTCCATACCTTGAAACCTTTGTGGTGGTCTACTTGGATAACATCGTAATTTTTAGTGATAACATGGAGGATCATAAGAATCATTTCGCACTAGTCTTCGAAGCGGTGAAGGAATGACAGCTATACTTGAATAAATCCAAGTGTATTTTTTCCCAAACCAATATTTCGTTCCTTGGCGACATTGTTGGACAAGGTCACATATGGATAGAGAGGAGCTGATTCAAGGCCATATAGGATTGGGTGGAACCAAAGAATTTCCATGATATGAGAGTTTTCTTTAGGATGACCAACTACCAAAGAAAGTTTGTAGAAGGGTATTCCAAGATAACTTCACCACTGACAGACCTTCTGAAGAAGGGCAAGCGATGGAATTGGACAGAGAAGTGTCATGAGGCTTTTGAGGATCTAGAGAGAAGGATGGTCAAAACACCGATACTGATCCTACCTGATTTAGAGAAACCATTTGAGGTTCACACTGATGCATCAGATTTTTAAATTGGAGGTGTTCTATTGCAGGATGGGCATCCAGTGGCTTATGAAAGTTGAAAGTTGCACGATAGAGAGTGTATATATCTGGTCCATGAAAAGGAGATGAATTCCATCATTCATTGTCTTCATGTCTGGATACATTACTTGGTGGGGAAACCATTCATTGTCAAGACTAAAAACGTTTCTACAAGTTATTTTTCATGACAACCGAATCTTTCAGCGAAGCAAGCTCGTTGGCAAGACTTCCTGGCAGAGTTAGACATGATGCTTGAGTACAGACCGGGAAAAATCAATGTTGTTGCAGATGCCCTCAGTAGAAAGGCACAACTAGCAGCATTAGAAGAAGAAGATCGATCTAACAAGACAAGAAGCAGGGTCAACATGTCCACAGAGATGCAGGATAGACCTCGAGCTAGTGTGGAGGAAAATACACAAGAAAAGTTGATCTTGAAGCTGCTAAAGGAGGGGCTAACACAGAAGTTCCAATTACGGGATGGCTTCTTGTTCTTTGGGAATCAACTCTACATTCCAAAGTCATCAGAACTTAGGAGGAACCTTTTGAATGAATTCCACGACTCAACTTGGGCTAGCCACCCAAGGTAGCATCATACTATGGAATTATTGGAGAGAGGATACTTCTGGGAAAGGACGAGGCAGGAAGTGGAGGAATGTGTACATACGTGCATCATTTGTCAACAGGACAAAACGGATACTCAAAGATAGGGGGGATTTGTGTAGCCTTTATTGATTCGAGAGAGACCATGGATGAGTGTCTCTATGGACTTAATTTCTCACTTACTAGTATGCACACTAGTAAGTATGCCATCGTAAGGGATCATCGTTGTTTTAGACCTTTTTTCCAAGTATGCCACCTTCGTTCAAACGAAGATGCCATGTGGAGCAGAGAAGACAGCTGAGATTTTCTACAAATACTTACAAGGAAAGTATTTACAGAAACCTATTTATGAGAAGTAAATGTTGGAAATACTTGCACTAAAGAAATGGTGACCTTACCTAATGGGAAAACAATTCAAGGTAAAAACTGATCATGATAGTCTTTAATAATTTTTGGAACAAATACCATCTTCAAAAGAGAAGCAAAAATGGGTCGCAAAGTTTTTGGGTTATGAATTTGAAATTATCTACAAAAAAGGGAAGCTAAATGTTGTTGTTGATGCACTCTCAAGAAATTATGAAGAGGTGGAAGAATTGATTTGTGACATTTCTATTATCCAATCAGATTGGCTAACCGAAGCAAGGGATGAATAGAAGAATGCCGAAGAAGTTTTGACACTCATTCAAAAGTTGCAGTAAGATCCTAGTACATCTGATACATTTAGTTGGAAAAATTATTCCTTATGGTACAAATATCACTTATATATTTCTAAGAATTCCCAACTAAAGCAAAATATTATTTTGGAATTACACACCTCTCCCTTAGGAGGACACTCAGGATTCTCAAAAACTTACCACAGGGTGAAGAAAGATTTTTTTTGGGATGGCCTTAAATCTGATATTCAGAATTTTGTGGCGGAATTTTTGGTTTTCCAGCAAAATAAAGTGGAGACAAGTAAGACCTCGGGTCTTCTACAGCACTTATCCATTCCAAGTCAACATTGGGACGATGTTTCAATGTATTTGATCATAGGTTTGCCTAAGTCCGAAGGAAAGAGTGTCAACATGGTGGTAATTGATAGACTTACCCTGTATGCACACTTTTTTGCATGATCTCATCCATTTAAAGCAAGTAAAGTTGCTACTTCATTTATGGAAACAATTGAAAAGCTACATGGAAACCCAAAGGTTATTGTATGTGACAGAGATCCCATTTTTACTAGAAATTTTTGGACATAATTAGTTTCTTGTTTGGGTACTAAACTAGCTCATAGCTCATCTTATCATCCTCAATCTGATAGGAAAACTGAGATAGTGAAATTTTTTTTGTAAGGATATCTTCGTTGTTTTCTATCTGATAAACAAACACAATGGGTCAAGTGGTTACCTCTAGCTGAATGGTGGTATAAGACTTCCTTCCATAGAGCAACAAAAATGACCCCTTTTATGGCACTTCATGGATATCATCCACCGTCCATCACATCATATTTAAGAGAAAATTCTAAGGTTCAATCAGTGGAAGATCATATCGATCATCAACAAAAATTTCTCCAACTCTTAAAGGATAACCTAAATTTGGCACAAAATCGAATGAAACAACAGGTAGATCAACATCACAAGGAAAGAAGTTTTGATGTAGGAGACAAGTATTTTTACGGCTACAACCATAAAAAAACATTTCTTTCAATCAAGATAAGAAGGATAATAAATTATCTCCAAAGTACTATGGCATACAAAATACAGCTTCTGGGTTCTTCTCGAGTGCACCCAGTTTTCCATGTTTCATGCTTAAAGAAGGTTATAGGTGAAAAACATCCAGTTCAAACAATCTTGCTAGAACTTGATGAGGAAGAAAAAATCATATTGGAACTTGAAGAAATCATGAAAACAAAAACTCGACAGCTACGAAATTGATCAATTCCAGAGTATCTCATCAAGTGGAAAAACTTACCCATTTAATATTTCACATGGGAGGATGGAATTCTATATAGAATCATCCAGAGCTACTCAAGTGTTGAGGAAAACACTTTTCTAAAGGAGAGGGGCATGTTAGGTCCCTATATTACTAGTGTATCCCATTATTGTTGGTAGTGTAGCCACCTTACTTTTATTTTTGTACCCATGTAGCCCCCATATTGTTATTATTGTGCCCATACAAGCCATTATTGTTATTTTTGTGCCCTTACATTATTATTTCTAGGTGGGCTAGGATTATTTTGTGACCCCATGGGCTCCTATATATAGAAATGAGGCTCTGTCATTTGAATCATCCAAGAATTTTTCATTTATGTAATCTAAAGGAGGTTTCCCCCACGAAGTGGCTAATTTCTAAGGCGTTGATCTCTCTTTTATTCTATTTTTGTAGTGATTTTCATAACTACCATTATATAATTTTCGAGTCTTTATGCCAACCATATCTCGCGCACCGAGGTTGATCAACATCTTATGTCACAATATATTTACATTTTACAAACAGTAACGTTGGAGTTGATTATTCAACCTTTGGCATAAAGTTAATAAATGATTGGACCTATGATTTTATGCATTCAGATCCATCATAGCTTGCTCGGACATTGCATTGGAATGTGGAGACAACTGGCCCTCTATACATTGTCGATTAGGTTTTGGATCTACGGTCAGTATGGTTCCTGGGGTGGTTAGGGTATTACCCTACCACTCGAACCCTAACTAAAATCTTCGTTCGGTTCTGTTGTTTGGTCACCGTGCTTTGCAACTCATGTATCTCTTCCCTCCATTTCGGTATTCTGGGCAAGGTATGTACATGGCTCTTCACCAATCCTTCATGTTATCATTTGAGCTTGTCACATTCTACTAAGCACATTTTTTCTGTGTTGTTACTGGGGGTTTGACAAATTTTTGTTGGGACTCTTGCACAGTCATCGAGATCGTTGACAGTGGAACCTAAAGGGTAAAGCTCCCACTGTGTCCTTCGAACTGGTTTGTGGTCAGAATGGTTTTTGTCCACATATTTCTTCAACGGTGAGTAAAGATGTCCTGATTCAAGTTTAAGTTTTAGGTTTTGTTCCATCACTTACCTTCGGTTTTATTTTTAACACAATAAGCTTACTATTGGAACGTGTGGGAGGAATCGCACTGTCTATTTGTCTCCCTGTAAGTTTACTCCTTCCCTTGTCATCTTTACCATATCTTATAGTATTTACATTTGTATCATGTTCAGGGTTATTTATTTTCCTTCACATTTTTTGCAGGTATAATCTCATCCCTCTATAATAAAATTTGTCTTCATGTTACATGCGACATACCCATCTGATGATCTGCACTCCCTTATACGTTCACAAGGGTAGCCTCCCTATTCATTTCGAACATTTCTCTTAATGTCTAATAATTCAGGGTTATTCCAGTTATGTAATCTTACATTTAGAGCTGCAGTTCCTATTTGAGGGTCTGAGTAATTTTGAGACTCTTATTCATATATATTAGATTTGTATGGTTATGTTCTATGCACCATATGTAATTCATGGTGATTTTCTTTACTATAAATAACCATAAGGGTTTCCAAAGTTTAATACTTCATTTTTAAAGTTATTTACCGTGCTATTTGAGTTTTCCTTCACGTACGTAGCCTCACTATGCATCGACTCTACCACCGCAGTTATATTTTCAAAGAAGGGGTAAATGATTAAATCTATGTCTGGTATTGTAATATTCACAGTTAATATTGGGAATGTAATATATAAATATATATATTTGCAAAATCGGCTTGACCGACATTCGGTCTATAGTCATTAGACTTGTTTTTTCGTTATTCAAAAGTCTCGAATTCGACTGTTAACTTCTTACTTACTGTTTAGTTCTATCTATTGGGATTGTAAGACCCAGTTTATGTATTCATGCTATAATTCATAAATTTATAGTTCCAGTTTTGTATTTCTATCTAGGTTCTTTCCTGTCTATTCTAAAGAGTTCCATAACGAGAGTTTCTACTTCCTGAAACTATAAATCTCTGTTTTCAGTTTATTTATGAATTGAGAAATTGTACTCTATTTCTTTATATAAATTCCTAAATTTAAAGAATAGGTATAGATTTGAAATTACAGTTGTGTAGATTTTTTTATTCTATTTTTCAGTACAACTTCGATGATAGGATTTGAAATTACAGTTATGTAGATGTTTTTATTCTAGTTTTCAGTGAAACTTCCATGACAATTCTTTCTTTCTCTGTCCTATATTTTCTTGGAAATTTATTCTATCTACACTTGGTGCTATAAATACTATACATAGGTGACTGGACCATCTTGAGAGGGTTTATCCTCTGTCCATGTATTCACTATTCTCATCTATAGGACAGAGAGATAGTCCATTTTGGGGTTACTTCCCCCAAGGGGACTAACCGTCCAACCTGTTAATGGTTACTGTCAAATTTTAACTAGAAACCTCTTTTCACATAATTAGTTTTTCAAGGAATAAAATTGCATGAATTGACATTCACGGATTCTTACTTCTCCTGTAATGTAATTTAAGATAATTACATACTTCAAATTCATTTTCTACCTCTCCAACAGATATTCATATTCTCAGAAATTCTAATCATAAGACTACAAAATTAAAATATTATTTCTCTCTTCTTTCCAGACTAGATTACTTATCGCAATGAAGTAATATTGATGGCATCCTCCCAACCTTGAGCGAGGCAATGATTTTCTTCGCTCTCCCCATGCTCCTAACAAAAGTAGGATTTCATAGCGGTGCTTTAAGGAGGTAGGCCTTAGGACTCCTGTCAAGTCTCGTCTCCTATAATAGGTAGCAAAGTTCCACTACTTTGCCACCAACTCTAGATGCTCTCTCCTTCTAGCTTCCTAGTTGTTCCTTATTTCCTGCACAAAACCCCTTTCCTCCTCTAGGATTTTCTTTTTATCCCTAGAGGAAAGCTAACTGCGAGTAACTACTTAATCAACTACTTTGGAGTCTGGAAAACTTTTACCATCATATTTATAGGTAAGGGCGAGTAACTGCTTAATTAACTACTTTGGAGTCTTGCAAAAATTTTACCATCATATTTATGAAACATACGATAATTAAATCTTTTATTCAAAAGAAAAGCTTCAATTCATAACTTGCTTTGTTAATTTGGGTGTTACAAAAGGGCTCCAAAATGTGTAAGAGTAGTTGAAACCATTTTATAAATAAATTTTCTTTCCAATTTTAGTTTTATTATTTTTCACAATTACATGAAAATATAATTTTCATAAATTTTTAAACTTTTTTTTGGTCAAAATATACCTTAAAAATATATCCAATCAGTGTGAATCTAAAAACAAATGGACTATGGAAATTAAAATTATTTTAAATTAATTTAAATTAATATTAAAATATTATACCCTATATTTATTTTATCATGAATTTAATTAATATTTATTTATATTGAAATTATTTCATATATATAGAATTGAGATATATAAGTATATATATATATATTTTTCAATTTAATATTTTAATATATAATTTTAAGAATTATTTATTATAATATGGTAATAGTTATTTACATTATAATTTATTTAGTTGATTGTTTAAAAGAAATAAATTATTATTTTAATTATTTTAAAATAATATTTTTACTATGTAAAAATATGTAAAATTTTCATTAACACAATTTTATTTCAATATAGTTTAATATATTTTAAAATATCATATCATTTAATTAATATATTATAATAATTGGTAACTTCTTTAATTTCTTTAATTTTTTGGTAATTTCTTAAACAGGAGTATGGATTAAATATAAAAAAAGGTTTTTTTTTACGATATCTCTGGTTTATTTGTATTTATATATATTTACCATACCTCTTTTTTTAACCATGGTATTTGGCCCATAGGCTTGGTATATACTTAGATGTTGATTTCTAATCATATTTGATATATTTTATGTATTTACCATTACTCTGTATACCTCTTTTATATTTATTTATCTACTATACCTCTTTTATAAATACGATATTTGGCCCATAGTATTTAGCCCAAAGGATATATCACCCATAAGCTTCACCTAAATAAAACCTCATTATTATTTTTAGTAAATATAAAAAGGTTTATGAAGTAAATATAAAAAGAGGTTTTACTTATTTACCACACCTCTAGTCTATTATATTTGTATTTATTTACCATACCTCTAGATTAAGTATAGAAAGAGGTTTTATTTATTTACCATACCTCCAATTTACTTATATTTTTATTTATTTACCATATCCTTGGAGTAGTATAAAAAGAGGTTTTATTTTTTACTCACCATATCTCCATTTATTTATATTTTTATTTATTTACCATACCTCTTTTTTGAGTGTTCGTGAATATACTCTAGCATTTTAAATGTTTACTTACCTTACATTTCTTACTTTACATTTGTCACATTAACACATGTGCCTTAATAATCCAATAAGATCAATTTTACTTAGATCTCATCAATATCCTTAATTCCATATTGCCAAGCTCCAAGATAGGTCAATTTTATTTTTCAATTTTATATTTACTTTTATTTATATATAATTTGACCAAGTCAAAATGTTTACATAACAAGACAACATAGTATATTACAACATCCCCTGCCATACTAAGTTGGAAATGGCCTCTCCGCTCAATGATAACTTTTAAATTATAATTAAGTGTATAATATTGTGTCCAAAAAGCTTGTTGTAACATGATATTAGATGTATGAAAGAGTTATATTTCAAGGTAGATTATATATATATATATTATTGCATGTAGTGTTATTTTTATTTTCCAATAAAATAGATATGTGTAAAATTCCAAAATATATTTCATTACAATTTATAAATAAAATTTTCAATGTCTTTATTAATCAAAATAATTACATCTTATCTTTATTTAAAAAACCATTGCAAGTAAAAAAATTAATATAATGGAAAACTTTTAAATTCTCATAAATTATATATTTTTTCTTTATTTATTTATTTTAAATTAGGAAGCAATAGACACCTTAAGATATGATTCCTCTTAATAATATATATTAAATTTTAAACCAAAATGAATTTAATTTATACATTTTATTTCTTTTCCATTTCTCAATTATAATACTAGTTAAACCTAAAAAATTACAATATAATTAAATTAAAAAATTAATAGGAAGAAAATAATATTTTAAAAATTAAATAAAATAATTATATTTAAAAAAAAAAAAAAAAAAAACTAAATCAATTTATATTAAAAATAATTCACAGTTTTTATAATCTTTTTTAAATAATAATTAAATTAAACTTTAAAATGTGTTTATTTTATTTATATTTGTCTAAAATAATAACTAATATTAAAAATTGATTATATAATAATTTTTTTAGTACTAGTCATCTTTCATAATGAACTTGAAATTATTACTAAAATATTAAAATTAATTTGTTAAATATATTTGTTTGTCCATTTCAATGAGCTATTATTTTTACAATTACATCAAAATATAGCTTATATAATTGAGCTTAAATGATTTTCTTTTCTTTTTCCTTGTATTTCTACGTGGAACTAAGTTTAAAAAACTAAGTTAAAGCTAGTTTCAGTCCATTTTTTTTTTCTTTCTAAAATTGTCCCAAAAAACACATCCATCTACTGAGTGATCTACAAACATTAAAATTATCAGTATATATATATATATATATATATATATATATATATATATATATATATAATTTTCAAATTAAAAAATATCTGTTCATATTAATTAAATATTTCAATGTTATTTGAAATGTAAAAATAAAATTACACATGTAACAATTTCAACTAACCTAGTTTATTTTGAATTCTTAAATTTTTCACAGTGCCCAAGAATCATTACCGTTACAGAAAAAGCAAAAAGATGTGGTTAGAAAAGCTGAAAAAGGAAAAAAGTTTAACTGTCGTGGGCATAAAAACAGAGCAGGGGATAAAGTTTTTACTTCTGCTTCAGTGTTCTCTCAGGTTGTGTGTTTTGTTCCAGCGGAGATCGCGTGTTTTGTTTTGGCGGACATCGGCATTCCACTGTTGCATGGGCCATCCCATATCAACTGAGTGTCATTATTATAGTTGATTTCATCCAATATTGATCGAATATTTGGATTTATTTTGGGTTGTGTTTAATAGGACCAACTTTGACAATTTGCAGGTATGTATGGAGATAATGCAGAGGGATAAGGATTCAAGAAGATAATTGAAGAGGTAGGCACAATTTGGCTATGAATTTTCCAGCTTCAAATACTAATTATATGCTTGTTTTTTTAACCAATTTAGAAGGAATTTTAACATTGTCTTTTTACGTTCTTGCTTAATACATATATCAACACATCTCTTCATTGCAAATGTTCTCAGCGGGTTCTTTAGATTTTTTCGTGATCCATCTAGTATGGCTAGCTGATTACAAGTGTTCATTACATTTTGTCTTTGCTTTTATTTGGCATTCTATCCTTTTCAAGAATGATATAAAATAGAACACGAGAGAAAATGTTTCATCCTTATTTTTTTCTTCTACTTCAACACTCTCTCAAGTTGTGTTTTGTTCCAGCGGAGATCGGTATTCCACTGTTGCATGAGCCATCCCATATCAACTGAGTGTCATTATTATAGTCGATTTGATCCAATATCTGTAATTTTTTTTTTCTTGTTTGGATTTATAAACTTTTTTTTGGGTTGTGTTTAATAGGACCAATTTTGACAATTTGTAGGTATGTACGGAGATAATGCAGAGGGATGAGGAGTCAAGAAGATAATTAAAGAGGTAGGCACAATTTGCCTCTAAATTTTCCTGCTTCAAATACTAATTATATGATTGTTTTTTTAACCAATTTAGAAGGAATTTCAACACTGTTTTTTTACATGCTTGCCTAATACATAATTTATAATTTAATCAAGATTCATTGTCAACACATGTCTTCACTGCAATTGTTCTGAACGGGTTCCCTAGATTTTTTGGTGCTCCATCTAGCATGGCTAATTGATTAGTAGTGTTCATTACGTTTTGTCTTTTATTTTATTTGGAATTATATCCTTTTCAAGAATGATATAAATGGTTTATTAGGCAAGATGATTCTGCCCAGATATTGGATGTAGAATTTAATGTTCCAATGGCGAAAATATTGACGGTAACCGTAAAATATTTACAGAGATATTACTCTGTGCAACCAAGAGATATTTACTGAGATGTTCCCTAAGTACAAGTAGCAAGGTCTCTACTCTGATGTTTCTTAGGTACAAGAAGTAAGGTCTCTGCTGTGTGTGAAAATAGAAGGTGTCCATAGGGATTGAAGTCTGCCCAATCAATTGAAATTTCGCCATCTATTTACCTCCACATAAAATCCACAGTATCCACATTACCGCAAATCACTATTCACTGAGGATATTCTTGTGTGTGATGGGGATATTGTTATTGTGTGAGCGGGAAGAGAAGTTAGATTTGTGTTAGAATTTCTATTTGTGATTCCCAACCCAACATACCTCATGGAACAACAATTAAGGAAAGTAATAAAAATTATGGGGAACAAATTGTGAATTTGATTGGTATCAAAACCCAATTCAGGATATTGGGTACATACACATTGACTGGATGTCTGTAACTAATTGTCATTCTGGGAAAGTGTTTAGATATTTTGAATTCCTACAGAACAGAGCATTGTTCAAGATGGACCATGTTTTTCGATGTCTCAGGATTGTTTTTCTTACAAGCTTGTGGAGTCCAATTGCCACTACTACGCATCACAACTCTGTATTTCCGTAATAGTCCAACCATAATGCCTTTATATTTCCGTAATCCTTCACCCAAAATGTTGGAATTAGAGTCTCTAACACTAATACGAGCCTCTGTGTGACAGGCCTGTGGAATCATAGAACTCCCACCACCATCAACAACCATGGGGTTTCTTCGTTCTTCAATATATGAACCTTTGTCATTATCACTATCCGGCATGCCAGAGTTCAAAATGGTTTGCAGGATATCTTCACGATTGAGGTTGGAATTGTTGGGCCAATTATCGAGGAAATTTCAGCGTATAAAACCAATGAAACACAATAACATAGAAAAGGGACAACAGGGTATCTTGATGCATAGTGTAAGATTTAGAAAATGCAAGTCGAAGATTTAATAGTGCAAGATTAACAAGAATAATTATGAAATTTCATTCCCTTCTCTGTGAAGTCGAATGACAAAATAGAGGGAGATGAAATGGAGAGACCTATGTGGTTACATATTATCTGTGATTTTATATATAAAAGGGTTAGTTACCCAATTTTCAACTTCTACAGGATGTTATCTTCAGAATTTTTCTGGTATAAGATCGAGTTAGTGCAATGAGAACACAGATTCTAAACACCGTAATGGAGGGTTAGAGTCCGGTAGATAAAATATGGAGTGTTAAATTTCAATTATGTATGAATATGGAGTGATATATTTCATTTATATGTATGAATTTGGACTAATAAAAATCATTCTGTTATCATTTGGGAGGAAAAACAATCCTGACAAATTGAAAAATCGGGTGCATATTACTCTAGAACAAAGCATGTCATGCTAGGCATATTACTCTAACACACAGCATGAGAAAAAATTAGTATGACGAAGTGAACAAAAATATTAATTACTAATTTAATCTTAATTATCTAGCATATATTGGGAATTATTGGGAGCTCAAATTTTGTTTACTATTTTATCACTGGTGAATTAGACAGAATATAATATTAACTACATACACATTGATCGAATTCTGAGAACTAATTGCAAGTGTTTGGCTGTTTTGAATTCCTCTACAATAGACCATGACATGCATATTACTCTAGAACAGAGCAATTTTCTAGCTGTTTGAATTACTCAGAAAAGAGCAAGTTTTTGGGTGTTTGAATTACTCAGAAGAGCAATGTTTTTGTCCCGTTTATGAGGAGGAAGAGAACTTAAAATTTTTCTCATCCTTAGTTACTTGTTATTTGATAATTTGATCTTAATTATCTAGCATGCTTTCAAAATTAAAAAAAGAAAAACTGAAAATTACTAACTGCTCGCCTAGGGTTTACTATTTCAAAACTTCAGTAACTATTATTTTTTTTATTTTAGTCAAAAAATGGATTTCTTCAACTTCTCGCAAAAGTTAATTTTATATAATATTTTTTAACTATGTTAAAAGATCATAGCTATTATATTTAAATATATTTTAGGAAAATGTATTTTGAAATTATTTATTATATCTTATTAAAATAAATTATTAGATTGGTGATGTTATTATATATATAGAGAGAAAGAGAGAGAGAGAGAGGGAGAGGGAGAGAGAGAGAGGAGGAGGAGGAGAGAGAGGAGGGGAGGAGGAGGGAGGGAAAGAGAGAGAGAGGAGGAGAGAGGGAGAGAGGGAGTGGAGGAGGAGGAGAAGGACAAAAGGAGGAGGAGGAGGGGAGGGGAGGTAGGGGTAGGAGGAGGAGGAGGAGGGAGGGAGGCAGTGGCAAGGGAGAGGAGGAGGAGGAGGATGAGGAGGAGGAGGGGGGGAGGCAGAGGAGGAGGGATGGAGTCAGGGAGGTAGGAAGGGGATGGGATGGGAGTAAGGTGAGGAGCGGAATGCAAGGGAGGGAGGGAGGAAGAGGAGGAGGAGGGTAGGGAGGAGAGGGGGAGGTGGAGGAGGAGGGGGAGGGGAGGGCAGTGGAGGAGAGGAGGAGGCAGAGCATGGGAGAGGGGGAGAGGAGGGAGTAGGTAAGGGTAGGGGACGAGGAGGAGGAGGGGGATTGGGAGGGGAGAGGAGGAGACAAAGGGAAGAGGAGGAGAAGGAGGACGGAGGATAGAGGAGAGAGGGAGGGAGGATGAGGATGAGTTGATGGGATGGAGAGGAGGAGGGAAGAGGAGGAGGAGGGAGGAGGGTGGAGGGGAGCGTAGGGGGGAGGAGGAGGAAGAGGGGGAGGAGGAGGATGGAGGAGAGGAGGGGAGGAGGACTAGGGGGAGGAGGGGGAGGAGAGGAGGAGGTGAAGCAGGGGGAGGAGGAGGGGAAAAGAGGAGGAGGTGGACTAGGGGGAGGGAGGGAGGGAAGACAGGGCTGGGGAATGAGGGAGAGGGAGGGAGGAAGAGGAGGGTAGTGGAGGAGTGGGGAGGGAGGCAAGGAGGGGTGGGGAGGAGAAGGGGATGGAGAGGAGGAGGAGAGGATGGGATGGGAGGAGGAGTAGGGGGAGGGACAGAGGGAGGGAGGTAGGAGAGGGGAGGAGGAGCAGGGAGAGGGAGGGAAGGAGGGAGGGGAGGGTTAGGGATGAGGAGCAGGGAGGGAGGAGGTGAGGGTACTGGAGGCGGAGAAGGAGGGGAGAGGAGGAGGAGGAGGAGGAGAGGAGGAGGTGAAGTAGGGGGAGAGGCAGGGGTGGAGAGGAGGAGGTGGATCAGAGGGAGGGAGAGGAGGGCTGGGGATGAGGAGGAGGGAAGAAGGAGGTGAGGGTAGTGGAGGCGGAGTAGGGGGAGGGAAGGGGAGCAGATAGAGGGAGGAGGAGGGAGGGAGGGAAGGAGGAAGAGGAGGAGTGGGAGGTGATGGAGAGGAGGGGAATAGGATGGTAGGGGAGGAGCAAGAGGGTATGGTAGGGGAGGAGGGAGGGAGAGAGGAGAGGAGTGGAGGAGAGTGAAGGAGGAGCAGAGGGGGAGGGAAGGAGTGAGGGGAGGATCGGGGATGAGGAGGATGGAGGGAGGAGGTGAGGGTAATAGATGAGGAGGAGGGGAAAGTGTCAGATCCATGAGTCAGCATTCCTTGACTCGGGTGAGTCGGGTGCCCCACATTGGCACACATAGGAAATATGGCGGATGGGGGCATGCCACGACGACGGGCGCACCGACCGGCACCTCGGGTTCTATCAGGCAACATGAGACATTATGGGCGTTTTGTCCGAGCATAACCGAGGGCGTGTGACATAACGGATGAGAGACACATTTGGTATAACGTCAGAGTGACATTTATAGCACGAGGGTCATTGTCGCAACAAAATCAAGTGCGCAGGCTGACGTTACAACAAGATATGGCAGAGGGTGTGCACCAAGGGTCAGGTCGACTCGAGTCCACCGAGAGCCACCCAACACCCTCACATCGATAGAAGTCATGGTATTAATAACATGATAGAACAGACAGTTGAGATCATCGACGGATGGACGCATTATCCAATGAACATTCTACCGCAACATTGGACTTGTGGAGATTGGCAAAGGATGAGCCCGCAGGTCGGGCCAACGGAAGTCTGAACGTATTTGGGTCAGCTTGAGAAGCGAGTGCGGAGTGGAGGGTGTGGGTCACAACATGTGCAATGAAGACGGATTCAGTTCAACAGACAAGTGCAGAGTGTAGGGCGTGGGTCATGGGTCACAGTAGTGTGTAGAGTTTGACGGTCGTAGTCACGATCGCGGGTGAGGTTCGGGTGGCTGGATGCTACAACATACATGATGGAGGCTGAATGCATTTAAGGCATGGTTGGAGTCGTGTGACTCCTCGATAGCGTGATTGAACATGCGACGGGTCGAGTCGTGCGACATCTGATGTTTATGTAAAACATGTGCTCGACCTATATAAAAACAACGAGCCAACTTTATCATATTTATATATGAAATTGTGTTTTATAACATGGTTATGCGCACATTTATAATTGCTGAAGAAATTTTATATTCCACATGAAACATATTTAATAAGTGAACTTTAACACTTGGAAAACTTGAAAGGCATAGTTCGGAATATGGTGAAAAGAAAAAGTAGTCGTTTTGTTGGGGCTGCATGGCCTGCCAATGAGGGAACAAAGGATGGGGGAGTGATAGATGGTATCAAAGCCAACAAGAAATGTTGTAGTAACCAGGTATGTATGAAGTCCGAATTTTCCTATAAAACTTGGTTGCATAGCTTGGGGTTTTTTGATCTAGAGCTTCTAAAGAAAAATATGCAAGCAATGGTGGATGCAAGTGCCACACATAATTTTATGTTGACAACTGTAGAAAAGGAAGTTGGGTTGCAACTTCTTCCCTTTGATGTGGAAGTGAAGGAAGTGAACTTGAAGACTAAAGTGTCGGGTTTAGCAAACGAAGTTTCGGTTCGTATAGGTGATTGGCAGGGTTGTTTGGACTTCACTATGATGGATATGAGTGACTTGGACATCATATTGGTGTAGGACTTCTTGAAGGGTAAAAAAGAAGTTTTTATGTCTTCCAAGAGTGACATAGCATTATGGAACGATTCACAGTGATGGACTTTACCTACTCATGTGCAGCGTAGGGAAGTGAATGTGCAACATGCTTCTGCACTAAGTATGAGCAAAGCTATGAAGGACCCAAGGATTGAGACATTTTCAGCAGTCATTCCTGGAGTTGACACTGATGATGGAGTGGGGACGCCTATTCCTACCGAGATTTCTGATGTACTGAAACGTTATGCATATCTTATGCATGATGAGCTTCCAAAATTACTACCACCAAGATGCGCAGTGGACCATTTGATTGAGCAAGAGCCCGGAAAGGAACCTCCCGCCAAAGCTCCCTATCAACTATCAAGGCTGGAATTTGAAGAGTTAAAGAGGAAGCTAAAGGAATTTTCTGAAGCAGGTTTCATTCAACCTTCAAGGTCCCCTTATGGTGCTCTAGTATTTTTCCAATGGAAGAAGGATACAAATGAGTTGCGAATGTGCTATGATTATCGTGTGTTGAACAAGAAAATGATAAAGAACAGATATCCTCTATCGCTAGCAGTAGATTTTTTCGATAATATTCCGAAAGCTCGAGTGTTTTCCAAGATGGACTTGAGACGAGGGTACTATCAGGTGCGGATAGCTGAAGGAGAAGAGAAAAAGAATGTGATTGTGACGAGATATGGAAGCTTTGAATTGCTATTCATGCCATTTGAGTTGTGCAATTCTCTAGCCACATTTTGCGCTTTGATGAATGATGTACTTCATCCATACCTTGACACATTTTTGGTGGTGTACTTGGATGACATCATAATTTTCAGTCATAACATGGAGGATCATAACAAACATTTGGCAGTAGTCTTCGAAGTGTTGAAGGAACATCAGTTATAATTGAAGAAATCCAACTGTATGTTTTCCGAAACCGAGATTTTGTTCCTTGGCCACATTGTTGGACAAGGTCACATATGGATAGAGCCGAGAAAAGTCAAGGCCATATAGGATTGGGTGGAACCAAAGAATGTCCATGATATGAGAGTTTTCTTGGGGATGACCAACTACCAAAGAAAGTTTGTAGAAGGGTATTCTAAGATAATTGCACCACTGACAGACCTTCTGAAGAAGGGGAAGCGATGGAATTGGACAGAGAAGTCTCATGAGGCTTTTGAGGAGCTGAAGAGAAGCATGGTGACAGCCGATACTGATCCTACCTGATTTAGAGAAACTATTTGAGGTTCACACTGATGCATCAGATTTTTAAATTGGAGAGGTTCTATTACAGGATAGGCATCTAGTGGCTTATGAAAGTCGAAATTTTCAGGATAGAGAGTGAAAATATCTAGTCCATGAAAAGGAGATGATTGCCATCATTCATTGGCTTCATGTATTGAAACATTACTTGGTTGGGAAACCATTCGTTGTCAAGACTAAAAACGTTTCTGCAAGTTATTTTGCATCGCAACCAAACCTTTCAGTGAAGCAAGCTTGTTGGCAAGACTTCTTGGCAGAGTTTGACATGACACTTGAGTACAGACCGGGTAAACTCAATGTTGTTGCAAATTCCCTCAGTAGAAAGGCACAACTAGCAGCATTAGAAGAATAATTTCAATCTGACAACAAAAGAAGCAGGGTCAACATGTCCACAGAGATGCAGGATATACTTCGAGATAGTGTGGACGCAGATACACAAGCAAATTTGATCTTGAAGCTGGTAAAGGAGGGGAAAACATAGAAGTTTCACTTACGGGATTGCTTCTTGTTCTTTGGGAAGCAACTCTACATTCCAAAGTCATCAGGACTTAGGAGGCACATTTTGAAGGGATTCCACGACTTAGCTTGGGCTGGCTACCCAGGGTAGCATCAGACTATGGAATTATTGGAGAGAGGATACTTATGGTAAAGGAAGAGGCAAGAAGTTGAGGATTATGTACATATGTGCATCATTTGTCAATAGGAAAAATCAGATACTCAAAGACAGGGGGGATTTTTGCAGCCTTTTTTGATTCAAGAGAGACCATGGATGAGTGTCTCTATGGAATTCATTTCTCACGTACCAGTGGCACAGAGATATAAAGTGATCATCGTTGTTGTAGACCTTTTTTCCAAGTATGCCACCTTCGTTCAAAAGAAGATGCCATGTGGAGCAAAGAAGACAGCTGAGATTTTCTTCAAATACTTACAAGGAAAGTATTTACAAAAAGCTATTTATGAGAAGCAAATGTTGGAAATATTTGCACTAAAGAAATGGCGACCTTACCTAATGGGAAAAAACTTCAAGGTAAAAACTGATCATGATAGTCTTTAATACTTTTTGGAACAAAGACCGTCTTCAAAAGAGAAGAAAAAATGGGTCACAAAGTTTTTGGAATATGAATTTGAAATCATCTACAAAAAATTGAAGCTAAATGTTGTTGTTGATGCACCCTCAAGAAAGGATGAAGAGGTGGAAGAATTACTTTGTGCCATTTCTATTATCCAATCAGATTGGATAACCAAAGAAAGGGATGAATGGAAGAATGATGAAGAAGTATGGACACTCATTCAAAAGTTGTAGCAAGATCCTAGTACATCTAATACATTTAGTTGGAAAAATGATTCCTTATGGTACAAAGATCTCTTATATATTTGTAAGAATTCCCAACTAAAGCGAAAAATTATTTTGGAATTTCACACCTCTCCCTTAGGAGGACACTCAGGATTTTCAAAAACTTACCACAGGCTGAAGAAAGAACTTTTTTGTGATGGCCTTAAATCTGATATTCAGAATTTTGTGGCGGAATGTTTGGTTTTCCAGCAAAATAAAGTGGAGACAAGTAACACCCCGGGTCTTCTATAGCCTTTACCCATTCCAAGTCAACGTTGGGTGGAGGTTTCAATGTATTTTATCACAGGTTTTCCTAAGTCTGAAGGAAAGAGTGTCATCATGGTGGTAATTGATAGACTTGCCCAATATGCACACTTTTTTGGATTATCTCATCCATTTAAAGCAAGTACAGTTGCTACTTCATTTATGGAAACAATTCAAAAGCTACATGGAAAATGAAAGATTATTGTAAGTGATAGAGATCCCATTTTTACAAGAAATTTTTGGACGGAATTATTTTCTTGTTTGGGTACTAAACTAGCTCATAGCTCATCTTATCATCCTAAATCTGATAGGCAAACTGAGATAGTGAACAAATGTTTCTAAGTATATCTTTGTTGTTTTCTATCTAATAAAAAAACACAATGGGTCAAGTGGTTACCTCTAGCTGAATGGTGGTATAACACTTCCTTCCATACTGCAACAAAAATGATCCCATTTATGGCACTTTATGGATATCATCCACCGTCCGTCACATCATATTTAAGAAAAAATTCTAAGGTTCAATCAGTGGAAGATCACATTGAGCATCAACAAAAAGTTCTCCAACTCTTAAAGGATAACCTAAATCGCAGCAAGACAAGTTTTGATGTAGGAGATAGGTATTTTTACGGCTATAACCATACAAAAAAAGCCCCTCAATCAAGATAAGAAGGATAATAAATTATCGCCAAAGTACTATGGTCCTTACAATGTGTTGAGGAGGTAAATCCCCTCTGCGGACAGAGGCGATCCCTACTAGCCCAGCAGGGGTCTAGCAACAAACAAACAATGCTATGACGCAAGCTCCTAGTTACGAATGAAAGACTTGGGATAAGAGCCTACCTGAATTCCAACGCTAAATCTGAAGAAGAAGATGTCCCCGTCCTTCGGCCCTGGCAGATCACAATCCTTCCACGATCTCCGTGGATGAACACCTGCACACAGAAGAAACGAACAGATACATGCATAGGAACCAGCATACGTAACTAAACATCGGTCAGAAAAGATATTACTTGCATTAACATGATGGAAAAAGGAGTGGAACCATAATCATAGTCATCTATTAAAATGATAAACGAATAGAAGTTACAACCAATTTCTGACGTCGCAGCTTCCTTCGAACGGGTCTCCGGTCGTCCACGTCTCGCAAAGCTCGCCAAGGAAAGGGAAACCTCTCCAGAGTCTCGTAACAATGGTCTCCTCGCTTGAATGGGCCTTGAGGGAAAGAAGGGATTCTTTACAGCACAAAGGCACTTGGGAATAGGGAGATGCAAAGCTTCAGCACTTCAAGACTATCAGCCTTTCAACCTTTCAGCCCTTCAGCCCTTCAGCCCTTTCATTAATGGATGAAGGCTATATTTATAGAGGAGAGGAGGAGGTTGGGATCCCTACAATAGTGGAAGGGAGGCCTTATCCTTTGGGAGGTTCCCCATAAGGTGGAAACAAGAGGCCAAAGGAGGAAGGCCGTGGTTATTCAGGCGAAACCACTCCTGATGACTCATCCACGAAGTTGTTGTAATCGAAACTTCGCCTCTTTTTTAAAAAACTTTCCGTAAACAGAGTGGCGCGGGTACAACACTGGGACAAAGCGCCAATTGGCGCGGGCTCGGTGTTAATTTTCCCCCATTGGCGCGAGTACATAACGGGCTACCAGCGCCAATGCAAAAACATGTGTTTTTAGGGGTCTGTTTAGGAAATGATAAACAGGAGAAATGTTGTCCTCATGGAAAGGGATGCAATGAAGGTATTTTCAAGGCTTGACATTGCTCACAGGTCACATAATGGGTCCTCCATTGTGCGGGACGAGGAATGGTAGGGACGGTGACAAATTACTGTGTAACAGATGCCCCCTAAAGCATGAGGCCCGAGAGAGAGAGAGGGGTGAAATGCTTTACGAGAACATGTTCAACCGAAGGCCCGCCGTCGGAAAACCTGCGCAGAAAGATACAACTGAAATCTCAAGTACATGATGTATATATATGGTATGGACGCAGCCATCCGAAACAGAGTATATGATAATCTGGATCCAGGGTATGGACGCAGCCATCCAACTAAGATCAAACAAATAGACTCAGGTATGGTCGCAGCCATCCAATCAGTGAGTCATGTACATAATGATAATAATCCACAATCGCAGCCTGGATTACAACAGACACAATCCAGGGTCTTGCGCTCCATCTCGACCCAAACAAATACAAGTTCTAGCATGCGAATGTGTGAGCTGATGTCGAACATGCAAGAACATCGTCTGATTACCAGCCAATGATGAAAGCCGTTAACAGACGCGAGAGAAACCACCAATAATGACGATGGTCCTCAAGGTACTACAGGTACAATCTACGGCGTGTGAATAAATGAGTTGACGTCGAACACCCGCAGAATCATTCGATCGGAAGTCAATGATGTAAACTTCACGTCGAATGCGACGAACCTGCCATTGAGGCATGCAGGCTCCAAGGTACCATCGGGAGTCTCTAGACCAACTTCCTGGATAATGAGTTGAAGTCGACAGGAAGTGACCTTGATCGAAGGTGGGCCATAATGATTCCCACATCATCGACACGAGACAGAGGAACATAATGTTTTGTTGTGAATTAGGACCATATGAGAAACAGAGGAAGGTTGATATTTGCAGAGGCCAACTTCTCTTGAACACATAAACGGCATGACAATGGACTTGGCAGTATTTGACATCAACGGATCAAAGGTCATGGCGACGAGGCAGTGAACAGATGAGAGGTCAAAAGAGATTACCCAAACCCATGGAAGCAAAGTGAAGCAGCGAGATGAGATGTCCCCAACCCGACACGAATTCTGACAAGTGCCATGTTCAAGAGCGACATACTGCCGACGACAACGACGATGGTTCCATTTTTCCCCCACCATTTCTGGCGAGTACCCCAATTATTTTTGATAACAAGCTTGAAGGGGATAGCATATGCTTGTGATATAAGTCCGCCCTTCAGGCGAATCCATCCTAGTGCATTTAACGAGTCCTAGGAAGGAGGAACTCGGAGAACGTCATTTCGACTAGATCCGATGTCATCAGGGTTTAACGAGTCTGACAAAGGGAGAACTCGACGTCTTTTCATGTTTAGAGAGTTTGAAAAGACAGCGGAAAAGTAAACTCCAGCAGTCCCTTTTCGTAAATAGTTTCCCAGATCCGAAAAGGTAGAAAACAATATCCGGGAAAACCTCCTAGTCGCGATAGGCTAGGGTATTCCTTTTTCGTAATCGATCCAGCCCAGCCCGAAAAAGGGTTAAACTTATACTGGGTGAATGTCGGTTCGTGTCCATTTTAACGAGATCGAAACGACAAGGGCCTCGACAATCTTTTCATGTTTAGAGAGTCAGAAAAGAGCTGAAAGATGACTCCTCCTGGAGGAACGAGTGGTATAAAGGGTAGCAACTGGTTCCGGTAATGGTGGAACTACTCTTGAACAAATAAAGGTCGAGAGGCTGGCTAACAAGACCACTCATAGCAGCGGTTCCTCAGGAACGGGTAAAACAACCAAGTGAAGGCATATGATCGGCCAAGCAGATAGTGACAATGGAGTGAGAAAACCAAGGCTCATCTGGCAGAAATAGGTTGATAAAATGGCAATCACAAGAGGTAAAATAAGAATGGTTTCATTTTTACACAAGCTTGAAACAAAGATAAACTATGCTTGAAACCGGTTTCATTTTTACACAAGCTTGAAACGGAAACAAACTATGCTTCAAAAAGTAAGCATGCCCCCAGCATGATGACTCAATTCGAGGTACATGCCCCCCAAGCTTCATTCCATATGAAAGGCAGATGGAGTGAAGGTTCAAATTACGAGATCAAGAGAAAGACTCGACTGGGATTTTACGAGATCTAAACAAAAGACTCGAATTCAACGGGAATGTGTTTCATTATTTTAACGAGGTTGACACATTAAAAGAACTATCCTCAAACACCTTGTTTCATGGTTTAGGGAGCTTGACACAAGACCAGGAACTGTGATCCGACAAACCTTGTTTCATTTTTTAAGGAGCTTGACACAAGACAAGGAACTATGCTCCGACGACCTTGTTTCATTTTTTAAGGAGCTTGACACAAGACAAGGAACTCTGCTCCGACAACCTTGTTTCATTTTTTAAGGAGCTTGACACAAGACAAGGAACTCTGCTCCGACAACCTTGTTTCATTTTTTAAGGAGCTTGACACAAGACAAGGAACTTTGCTCCGACAACCTTGTTTCATTTTTTAAGGAGCTTGACACAAGACAAGGAACTGTGCTCCGACAACCTTGTTTCATTTTTTAAGGAGCTTGACACAAGACAAGGAACTGTGCTCCGACCGACTTCATCATAATGAACAAGAAGTCATTGCTTCCAAGAGTTCCACACCAGATGGGAGGAAATCATCCTGGAAGTCAGGACCCAATGCCTCCAGCACTCGATGCACGACGGCATCATCACTGAGCACATGCACGGGGTAAGTAGCCACATAGTTGACTTGCGGCGGAGCAGATACAACGGGTGGATAGAAACCAGGAGGGGGTGATGGCGGACCAAATGCCATATTAGGACCAAAGAACGAAAGCTGATCAATGGTCACGATCCGTCCTTCATGTGGAAAGCACACCACGCGAAAGAGGGAGGAGACAAGGGCTCCCATGGCATAGGTGTAATCGCGCCCCAGGAGCAGATTGAAATCCAAAGGGCCTGGAACAACCATCACGTCCATATGGACGGTTTTACCTCCCAAAGTAACAGGTAACCTTGGAAGGATCCCCAATGGTTGACTCATCCTTCTGTTAAAAGTGAGCAGATTCTGCGTAACAGGCGCAAGCGGTGGCGAACCGAAAGCTTGCCAGGTAGTTGAAGACAGAATACTAACAGACGCACCTTCATCTATAATGGTGCTGGGTACAACCAGACCAAGAGCCTGCACTGTGAGCTCGAAAGGCACATAAGACGGAAGGCGAAATCATGCAAATCGATTCCAGTCAAAGGAAGCGACCAAACTACTCGGAGGGGCTACCATCGACAAGCGAAGGTCTTCCCCTGATGTTACGGTAGAAGAAGCATCCTCCATGACCTCCATCTCGAAGGCGGGAGGGACATCCTCTGGAGCCTCCATCATGGGAGGTGGAGGAGGGGCTTCTTGAAGTATAGGGGCAGGAGAATCTTTCTCCAAGCCTGAAGAATCTGAAGAGACCAGAAGGACCTGAGGGGTGTGAGATCCACTCTCGACAGAAAAGACATGGTGCACCGCGGACGGGGCCAGTTCGACCGATCCCACGACCAATGGTTGGTCAGGGATGGATTCCTGAATTTGAATTTCCAGGGGAGCGGGATCGACCAAGGATGAATCTTGACCAATCGCGGCATCAGCCGGTGGAAGACTCAAAGAAAGCTGTTTATAACCAGCCGGGAGGCGTGGTGTAGAAACAACCAGGTTGTCCAAGACTCGCTTGGCTTCATCCATATAAGGAAAAAGGTGAATAGCATGGTGCCCTTCACACAACTTACAGGGATTGGTGATCTTACCCTGCTTCTTAGGAGCCTTCCCCAGCGGAGTCGCCAATTTGTTGAGGAGGTAAATCCCCTCTGCGGACAGAGGCGATCCCTACTAGCCCAGCAGGGGTCTAGCAACAAACAAACAATGCTATGACGCAAGCTCCTAGTTACGAATGAAAGACTTGGGATAAGAGCCTACCGGGATTCCAACGCTAGATCTGAAGAAGAAGATGTCCCCGTCCTTCAGCCCTGGCAGATCACAATCCTTCCACGATCTCCGTGGATGAACACCTGCACACAGAAGAAACGAACAGATACATGCATAGGAACCGGCATACGTAACTAAACATCGGTCAGAAAAGATATTACTCGCATTAACATGATGGAAAAAGGAGTGGAACCATAATCATAGTCATCTATTAAAATGATAAACGAATAGAAATTACAACCAAGTTCTGACGTCGCAGCTTCCTTCGAACGGGTCTCCGGTCATCCACGTCTCGCAAAGCTCGCTAAGGAAAGGGAAACCTCTCCAGAGTCTCGTAACAATGGTCTCCTCGCTTGAATGGGCCTTAAGGGAAAGAAGGGATTCTTTACAGCACAAAGGCACTTGGGAATAGGGAGATGCAAAGCTTCGGCACTTCAAGACTTTCAGCCCTTCAGCCTTTCAGCCCCTTCATCAATGGATGAAGGCTATATTTATAGAGGAGAGGAGGAGGTTGGGATCCCTACAATAGTGGAAGGGAGGCCTTATCCTTTGGGAGGTTCCCCATATGGTGGAAACAAGAGGCCAAAGGAGGAAGGCCGTGGTTATTCAGGCGAAACCACTCTTGATGACTCATCCACGAAGTTGTTGTAATCGAAACTTCGCCTCTTTTTTAAAAAACTTTCCATAAACAGAGTGGCGCGGGTACAACACTGGGACAGAGCGCCAATTGGCGCGGGCTCAGTGTTAATTTTCCCCCATTGGCGCGAGTACATAACGGACTACCAGCGCCAATGCAAAAACATGTGTTTTTAGGGGTCTGTTCAGGAAATGATCAACAGGAGAAATATTGTCCTCATGGAAAGGGATGCAATGATGGTATTTTCAAGGCTTGACATTGCTCACAGGTCACATAATGGGTCCTCCATTGTGCGGGACGGGGAATGGTAGGGACGGTGACAAATTACTGTGTAACACATACAAATTGGAGCTTTTGGGTTCTTCTCGAGTGCACCCAGTTTTCCATGTTTCATGCTTAAAGAAGGTTATAGGTGAAAAACTTCCAATTCAAACAATATTGCCAGAAATTGATGAGGAAGAAAAAATCATATTGGAACCTGAAGCAATCATGAAAACAAGAACTCGACAGCTACAAAATTGATCAATTCCAGAGTATCTCATGAAGTGGAAGAACTTACCCACTGAATATTTCACATGGGAGGATGGAATTTTATACAGAAGCATCTAGAGCTACTCAAGTGTTGAGGAAATCACTTTTCTAAAGGAGAGGGGCATGTTAGGTAGCTATATTTCTAGTGTATCCCCTTATTGTTGGTAGTGTAGCCCCCTTATTTTTATTTTTGTACCCATGTAGCCCCCATATTGTAATTATTGTGCCCCATAAAAGCCATTATTGTTATTGTTGTGCCCTCACATTCTTATTTCTAGGTGGGCTAGGATTATATTGTGACCCCATGGACTCCTATATATAGAAAGGAGGCTCTGTCATTTGAATCATCCAAGAATTCTTCATTTATGTAATGTAAAGGAGGTTTCCCCCATGAAGTGGCTGATTTCTAAGGCGTTGATCTCTCTTTTCTTCTACTTTTGGAGCGATTTTTATAACAAACGTTATATAATTTTCAAGTATTTATGTTGACCATATCTCTCGCACTGAGGTTGATCAACGTCTTATGTCATAATATATTTACATTGTACAAACAGTAATGTTGGAGCCGATTATTCAACCTTTGGCATAAATTTAATAAATGATTGCACCTATGCTTATATGCATTCGGATCCATCGTAGCTTGCTCAGATGTTGGATTGGGATGTGGAGACAACTAGCCCTCTATACATCGTCGATTGTGTTTTGGATCTACGGTCAGTATGGTTCCTGGGGTGGTTAGGGTATTACCCTACCACCCAAACCCTAACTGAAATCTTCACTCGGTTCTATTATTTGCTCACCGCGCTTTGCAACTCATGTAGCTCCTCTGTCCATTTCTATATTCTGCGCAAGGTATGTCCATGGCTCTTCACCAATCCTTCATGTTATTTTCTGAGCTTGTCACATTCTACTTAGCACATTTTTTCTGTGTTGTTACTAAGGGCTTGACAGATGTTTGTTGCGGCTCTTACATAGTCATCGAGATCGTCGATAGTGGAACCTAGAGGGTCAAGCTCCCACTGTGTCCTTAGAACTGGTTTGCAGCCAGAATGGTTTTTCTCCACATATTTCTTCAACGGTGAGTAAAGACATTCTGATTCGAGTTTAAGTTTTACGTTTTGTTCCATCACTTACCTCCGGTTTTCTTTTTAACACAATAAGCTTACTGTTGGAACATGTGTGAGGAATCCCACTGTCTATTTGTGTCGAGGTAAGTTTGCTCCTTCCCTTGTCATCTTTACCATATCTTCTAGTATTTACATTTGTATCATGTTCAGGGTTATTGATTTTCCTTCGCTTTCTTTTCAGGTATAATCTCATCCCTTTGTAATAAACTTTGTCTTCATGTTACATGCGGCATACCCATCTGATGATCTGCACTCCCTTACAGGTGCACAAGGGTAGCCTCCCTATTCATTTTGAACATTTCCCTTAATGTATAATAATTCAAGCTTATTCTAGTTATGTAATGTTACATTCAGAGCTGAAGTTCCTATTTGAGGGTCTGAGTAATTTTGAGACTCTTATTCATATATATTAGAGTTGTATGGTTATGTTCTATGCACCGTCTGTAATTCATGGCGATTTTCTTTACTGTATAAATACACATAAGGGTTTCCATAGTTTAATACTTCATTTTTAAAGTTATTTACCATGCTATTCGATTTTTCCTTCACGTACGTAGCCTCACTATGTGTCGACTCTACCACCGTAGTTGTATTTTCAAAGCAGGGGTAAATGATTAATTATATATTTGGTATTGTAATATTCACTGTTAATACTGGGAATGTAATATATAAATCTATATATTTATAGAATCGACTCGACCGAAATTTGGTCTATGGTCATTAGACTTGTTTATTCGTTATTCAAAAGTCCCAAATTCAACTGTTAACTTCTTACTTATGGTTTAGTTCTATCTATTGGGATTGTAAGACCCAGTTTATGTATTCATGCTATATGCTATAATTCATAAATTTATATTTCCAGTTTTGTATTTCTATCTAGGTTCTTTCCTGTCTATTCTAAAGAGTTCCATAACCATAGTTTCTATTTCCTGAAACTATAAATCTCTGTTTTTGATTTATTTATGACTTGAGAAATTGTACTATGTTTCTTTATATAAATTTATAACTTTAAAGAATAGGTATGGATTTGAAATTACAATTGTGTAGATTTTTTTATTCTAGTTTTCAGTACAACTTCCATGAAAAGATTTGAAATTATAGTTATGTAGATGTTTTTATTCTAGTTTTCAGTACAACTTCCATGAAAATTATTTCTTTCTCTGTCTTATATTTTCTTGGAAATTTATACTATCTACACTTGGTGCTATAAATACTTTACATAGGTGACCGGACCACCTTGAGAGGGTTTATCCTCTATCCATGTATTCACTATTCTCATGTACAGGTAGAGAGATAGTCCATTTTGGGGTTATTTCCCCCAAGGCGCCTAACCGTCCAACTGCTAATGGTTAGTGTCAAATTTTAAATAGAAAAATTTCTTATATTCATTCTTTCAAAACCTCTTTCCACATAATTAGTTTTTCAAGGAATAAAATTGCGTGAATTCACAGATTCTTACTTCCCCTGTAATGTAATTTCAGATAATTACATACCTCAAATTCATTTTCTACCTGTCTAATAGTTATTCATATTCTCATAAATTCTAATCATAAGACTATAAAATTAAAATATTATTTCTCTTTTCTTTCTAGACTAAATTACTTATCGCAATTAAGTAATATTGATGGCATCTTCCCAACCTTGATCAAGGAAATGACGTTATCCACTCTCCCCATGCTCCTCACAAAAGTAGGATTTTAGAGCAATGCTTCAAGAAGGCTCTCCCCATGCTCCTCACAAAAGTAGGATTTTAGAGCAATGCTTCAAGAAGGTAGGCCTCGGGACTCCTGTTCACTCTCGTCTCCTATAACAGGTAGCAAAGTTCCATTGGTTTTCCACCAGCTGTGGATGCTCTCTCCTTCTAGCTTCCTAGATGTTCTTTATTTCATGCACAAAACCCCTTTCCTCCTCTAGGATTTTCTTTGCATTGGTTTTCCTCCAGCTTTGGTTGCTCTCTCCTTCCATCTTCCTAGTTGTTCCGTATTTCCTACACAGAACCCATTTCCTCCTCTGGGATTTTCTTTTTATCCCTAGAGGAAAGGTAACTACGAGTAACTACTTAATAACCTACTTTGGAGCCTTGGAAAACTTTTACCATCATATTTATAGGTAACTACGAGTAACTGCTTGATCAACTACTTTGGAGTCTTGGAAAACCTTTACCATCATATTTATGAAACATAAGATAATTAAATCTTTTATTCAAAAGAAAAGCTTGAGTTCATAACTTGCTTTAGTTCGTAACTTGATTAACATACTTCTTAATTTGGATGTTACAAAAGGGGTCCAAAATGTGTAAGAGTAGTTGAAACCATTTTATAATTAAATTTTCTTCACAATTTTAGTTTTATTATTTTTCACAATTACATGAAAATATAATTTTCATAAATTTTTAAACCATTTTTTATTTCTTTTTGTCGTCAAAATGTACCTTAAAAATATATCCAATCACTATCAATCCAAAACAAATGGAATATGGAAATTAAAATTTTTAAAAATTAATTTAAATTAATATTAAAATATTATACCTTATATTTATTTTATCATGAATTTAATTAATATTTATTTATATTAAAATTATTTCATATATATATGATTTGAGATATATAAGGATAGATATATAAGTATATATATATTTTTCAATTTAATATTTTAATATATATTTTTAAAAATTATTTACTATAATATGGTAATAGTTATTTACATTATAATTTATTTAGTTGATTGTTTAAAAGAAATAAATTATTATTTAATTATTTTAAAATAATATTTTTATTATGCAAAAATATGTAAAAATTTTCATTAACACAATTTTATTTCAATATAGTTTAATATATTTTAAAATATCATATCATTTAATTAATATATTATAATAATTGTAACTTTTTTATTTTCTTTAATTTTTTTGATAATTTCTTAAAGAGGAGTATGAATTAAATATAAAAAGAGGTTTTTTTTTACGATATCTTTGGTTTATTTATATTTATATATATTTACCATGCCTCTTTTTTTTACCATGGTATTTGGCCAATATGCTTAGTATATACTTGGATGTTGATTTCTAATCATATTTGATATATTTTATGTATTTACTTTATTAATAATAATTCATTCTAGGGTATCATCGGGCCCATAAGCTTCACCTAAATAAAACCTCACTTTTTAGTTTTAGTAAATATAAAAAGGTTTATGGAGTAACTATAAAAAGAGGTTTTATTTATTTACCACACCTATAGTCTATTATATTTGTATTTATTTACCATACCTTATAAAAAGAGGTTTTATTTATTTATCATACTTCCAATTTATTTATATTTTTATTTATTTACCATACCTTTGGAGTAAGTATAAAAAGAGGTTTTATTTGTTGTTTACCATACCTCTGTTTATTTGTATATTTATTTATTTACAATACCTCTTTTTTGAGTGTTTGTGAATATACTATGGCATTTCAAATGTTTACTTAAATTACATTTCTTACCTTACATTTCTCACATTACATGGCATTTCAAATTTTTACTTACATTACATTTCTTACCTTACATTTCTCACATTACATCTACACGTACCTTAATAATCCAATAAGATCAATTTTAATTAGATCTCATTGTTCAGAGAACAAGAGACATATCTCCACACACAAATTTTATCAATATCCTTAATTGCATATTGCCAAGTTCCAAGATAGGTCAATTTTATTTCTAAATAATTTGACCAAGTCAAAATGTTTATATAACAAGACAACATAGTGTATTACAACATCCCCTGACATACTAAGTTGGAAATGGCCTCTCGGCTCAATGATAACTTTTAAATTATAACTAAATGTATAATATCGTGTCCAAAAAGTTTTCTGTAACATGATATTAGATGTATGAAAGAGTTATATTTCAAGGTAGATTATATATATATATATATATATATATATATATATATATATATATATAGTGTTATTTTTTATTTTCCAATAAAATAGATATGTGTAAAATTCCAAATATATTTCATTACAATTTATAAATAAAACTTTCAATGTCTTTATTAATCAAAATAATTACATCTTATCTTTATTTACAAAAACTATTGCAAGTAAAAAAATTTAATAGAATTGAAACCTTTTAAATTCTCATAAATTATATATTTTTTCTTTATCTATTTATTTTTAATTAGGAAGCAATAGATACCTTAAGATATAATTCCTCTTAATAATATATATTAAATTTTAAACCAAAATGAATTTAATTTATACATTTTTTTTTTCTATTTCTCAATTATAATACCAGTTAAACCGAAAAAATTACAATATCATTAAATTAAAAAAATAATATAAAGAAAATAATATTTTAAAAATTAAATTAGATAATTATATTTAAAAAAAAAAAGAAAAAAACTAAATCAATTTTATATTAAAAATAATTCAGTAAAACAATTTTTATAATCTTTTTTAAATAATAATTAGATTAAACCTTAAAATGTTTCTATTTTATTTATATTTATCTAAAATAATAAATAATATTAAAAAATTTGATTATATAATAATTTTTTTATTACTACTTATCTTCCATAATGAACTTGAAATTATTACTAAAATATTAAAATTAATTTGTTAAATATATTTGTTTGTCAATTTCAATGATCTACTACTTTTACAATTACATCAAAATATACCTTATATAATTGAGCTTAAATGATTTGTTTTTCTCTTTTTCTGGTATTTCTAGGTTTTTTTTTTTTTTCTAAGATTGTCCTTAAAAAACCCATAAATCTATTGAGTGATATACTAACATTAAAATTATGATATATATATAAATATTATTTTCAAATTAAATAATTTCTATTCCTATTAATTAAATATTTCAGATGTTATTTGAAATGTAAAAATAAAATTATACATGTAACAATTTCAATTAACCTTTTAATTTGAATTCTTAAATTTTTCACACTGCCCAAGAATTGTTACCGTTATAGAAAAAGCAAAAAGATGTGGTTAGAAAAGCTTAAAAAGGCAAAAAGCGTAACTGTCGTGGGCATAAAAACATAGCACGGGAGAAAATGTTTCATCCTTATTTTTTTCTTCTGCTTCAGTGCAGATCGGTATTCCATTATTCCATGAGCCATCTCATATCAACTGAGTGTCATTATTGTAGTCGATTTGATCCAATATCTGTAATTTTTTTTTTTTTTTGTTTGGATTTATAATTTTTTTTTGAGTTGTGTTTAATTTGCAGGTATGTATGGAGATAATGCAGAGGGATGAGGAGTCAAGAAGATAATTGAAGAGGTAGGCACAATTTGCCTCTGAATTTTCTTGCTTCAAATACTAATGATATGATTGTTTTTTTAACCAATTTAGAAGGAATTTCAACACTGTTTTTTTACATACTTGCTTAATACATAATTTATAATTTAATCAAGATTCATTGTCAACACATCTCTTCACTCCAATTGCTCTCAACGGGTTCCCTAGATTTTTTCGTGCTCCATCTAGCATGGCTAATTGATTAGTAGTGTTCATTACGTTTTGTCTTTTATTTTATTTGGCATTCTATCATTCTCAAGAATGATATAAATGGTTTATTAGGCAAGATGATTCTGCCCAGATATTGGATGTAGAATTTAATGTTCCAATGGCCAAAATATTAACGGTAACCGTAAAATTTATAGAGATATTACTCTGTGCAACCAAGAGATATTTACTGAGATGTTCCCTAGGTACAAGTAGCAAGGTCTCTACTGTGATGTTCCTTAGGTACAAGAAGTAAGGCCTCTGCTGTGTGTGAAAATGGAAGATGTCCATAGGTATTGAAGTCGGCACCAATCAATTCAAATTTCTCCATCTATTCACCTCCACATAAAATCCACAGTATCCACATTACCGCACTTCACTATTCAGGGAAGATATTCTTGTGTGTGCTGGGGATATTGTTATTGTGTGAGCGAGAAGAGAAGTTAAATTTGTGTTAGAATTTCTATTTGTGATTCCCAACCCGGCATACCTCATGGAGCAAAAATTAAGGAAAGTAATAAAAATTATGGGGAACAAGTTGTGAATTTGATTGGTATCAAAACCCAATTCAGGATGCCGGGATACATACACATTGACTGGATGCCTGAAACTAACTGTCATTCCGGGAAAGTATTTAGATGTTTTGAATTCCTCGTGCAGTCCAATTGCCACTACTACGTGCCACACCTCTGTATTTATGTAACAGTCGAACCATAATGCCTCTATATTTCCGTAATCCTTCACCCATAATGTTGGCAAAAGGGTCTTCAACACTAATACGAGCCTCTGTGTGACAGGCCTGTGGAATCAAAGAACTCCCACCACCATCAACAGCCATGGGGTTTCTTTGTTCTTCAATATATGAACGTCTGTCATTATCACTATCCAGCATGCCAGAGTTAAAAACGGTGGCAGAGTTCAAAACGGTTTGCGGGACATCTTGACAATCGAGGTTGGAATCGTTGGGCCAGTTATCCAGGAAAGTAGAGCATATAAAACCGATGAAACACAATAACATAGAAAAGGGACAACATGGTATCTTGATGCGTAGTGTAAGATTTACAAAATGCAATTTCATTCCCTTCTCTGTGAAGTGGAATGACTGAATAGAGGGAGATGAAATGGAGAGACCTATGTGGTTACATATTATCTGTGATTTTATATATAAAGGGTCAGTTACCTAATTTTCCATTTCTACAGGATGTTATCTTCGGATTTTTCTGGTACAAGATGGAGTTAGGGCAATGAGAACACAGATTCTAAACACCGTAATGGAGGGTTAAAGTATGGTAGATAAAATATGGAGTGTTAAATTTCAATTATGTAGGAATATGGAGTCATATATTTCATTTATATGTATGAATATGGACTAATAAATATCATTCGGTTATCATTTGGGAAGAAAAACAATCCTGACAAATTGAAAAATCGGGTCCATATTACTCTAGAACATATTACTCTAGCACATAGCGTGAGAAAACATTACTACGAGGAAGTGAAGGAAAATCTTAATTAATAATTTAATATTACTTATCTAGCATATATTGGGAATTATTGGGAGCTCAACTTTGGTTTACTATTTTAACTTGTCATAAAACTTATTATTTTGAGCGTGTTAGAAAATTATAACTATTTTATCACTGGTGAATTAGACGAATATCGAGAATATTAACTACATACACATTGATTGAATTTCGAGAATAGTTAATTTTATATCATATTTTTTAACTATGTTAAAAGATCATAGTTATTTTATTTAAATATATTTTTGGAAAATCTATTTTGAAATTATTTATTATATCTTATTAAAATAAATTATTAGATTGGTGATGTTATTATAATATAGAGAGAAAGAAAGAGAGGGAGGGAGAGAGAGAGAGAGGAGGAGGAGGAGGAGAGGGGAGGGGAGGAGGAGGGAGGGAGAGAGACATGAGGAGAGAGGGAGGGAGAGAGGGAGGGAGAGAGGAGGAGGGGAGGGGAGGAGGGATGGATTGAGTGAGGTAGGGGTAGGAGGAGGAGGAAGGGAGGGAGCGAGGGAGGGGAGAGGAGGAGGAGGAGCAGGTGAGGGAGGAAGGAAGAGGAGGGGGATGGGACGGGAGAGGAGGAGGCAAAGGAGGGGGAGGGGAGGGGAGTGGAGGAGAGGAGGAGGCAGAGCATGGGGGGGGATGGAGGAAGTGACGGTAGGGGAGGAGGAGGATGGGGAGGGGAGGAAAGGAGAAAAAGGGATGAGGAGGAGGAGGGAGGAGGGAGGAGGAGGAGAGGAGATGGGATGGAGAGGAGGAGGAGAGGGAGGGAGGAGGAGGGAGGAGGGTGGAGGGGAGCGTTGGGGGAGGGATGGAGGAAGTGAGGGTGGGGAAGGAGGGGGAGGATGGGGAGGGGAGGGGAGGAGACAAAGGGAGGAGGAGGAGGAGGAGGAGGGAGGAGAGAGGATGAGGAGGAGGGGATGGGATGGAGAGGAGGAGGAGAGGGAGGGAGGAGGGTGGAGAGGAGCGTAGGGGGTAAGGAGGAGGAAGAGGCGTAGGAGGTGAGGGGAGGGGAGGTAAGGTGGGGAAGAGGAGGATAGAGGAGATGAGGGGAGGGGAGAGGAGGGGAGGAGGAGCAGGGGGAGGGGGGAAAGGGGAGGGTAGGAGAGGAGGAGGTGAAGTAGGGGGAGGAGGAGAGGAGGAGGAGGAGAAGGGGGAGGGAGGGTATGGCTAGGGATGAGGAGGAGCGAGGGAGGAGGTGAGGGTAGTGGAGGAGGAGGAGGGGGAGGGGAGGCGAGGAGGGGGAGGTAGGGTGGAGGAGAAGGAGGAGGAGAAGGGTATAGAGAGGAGGAGGAGGAGAGGACGGGAGGGGAGGAGGGCAGCGGAGGAGGAGTAGGGGGAGGGAAGGAGGGTAGCGGAGGGGATGCAGAGGAGGGAGGGAGGGCAGGGGAGGGGATGCAGAGGAGGGAGGGAGGGCAGGGGAGGGGATGCGGAGGGAGGGAGGGAGGGAGGAGAGGCGAGAGGAGGAAGAGTAGGCAAGGGAGGGAGGAGGACGAGGAGGAGAGCAGGAGGAAAATAAAGGGGAGGGGACGGGGAGGAGAGTGGAGGAAACGAGTATGGGGAGGAGGTGAGGGTAGGGATGAGGAGGAGGGGGAGGATGAGGAGGAGGAGGAGGGAGGGAGGGGATGGAGGGAGGGAGGGAGGGTGTGGGAGGGATGGATACAAAGGGATGAGGAGGAGGAGGAGGAGGAGGGAGGGAGGGGATAGAGGGAGGGTGGGAGGGTAGGGGAGGAGGAGGAGGAGGGGTAGGGGAGGGATGAATACAAAGGGATGAGGAGGAGGAGGAGGAGGAGGGAGAAAGGGAGGGAGGAATAGGAGGACGAGGGGATGGGATGGAGAGGAGAAGGGGAGGGGAAGGGATGGAGAGGAGGAGGATAGGAGAGGACAGGAAGGGATGAGAGGGAGAGGAGGAGGGGAGGGGAGGGGATGGAGAGGAGGGGAAGAGGAGGAGGAGGAGGGAAGGAGGCAGGGAAGGGGAGGAGAGGGAGGGCAGGAGGAGGAGGAGGAGGGAGCGACAGGAAGGAGTGGGAGGAGGAGAAGTGAGGGGAGAGGAGGAGGAGGGATGAGGGTGGAGGGGATGATAGGGTGAAAGGAGGAGGAGGAGGAGGAGGAGGAGGAGGGGAGCGGAGGGGAGGGTAGTGGGGGAGCAGGAGGAGGAGGAGGAGGGGAGGGGAGGGGAGCGGAGGATCAGGGGTAGGGGGGTAGGTGTGGGGAGGAGAGGAGGTGAAGTAGGGGGAGAGGTCGGGGAGGAGAGGAGGAGGCAGATCATGGGGAGGGAGTGAGGGAGGAGAAGGCTAGGGATGAGAAGGAGGGAAGGAGGAGGTGAGCGTAGTGAAAGAGGAGGAGGGGGAGGGAAGGGGAGGGGACAAAGGGAGGAGGAGGAGGAGGAGGAATAGGAGGCAATGGAGAGGAGGAGGAGAGGAGGGCAGGGGAGGAGCAGGAGGGAAGGGCAAGGGAAAAGGGATGGAGGGAGGAGATGAGTGGAGGAAGGGGCAGTGTCAGACCCACGAGTCAGCATTCCTTGACTCGGGAGAGTCGGGCACCCCACACCGGTGCACATAGGCAATATGGCAGGCATGCATGTGCCACGATGACAGGTGCGCCCACGGACGCCTCAATTCATATTGGGCAGCATGAGACATTATGGGTGTTTTGTCCCAGCATATCCGAAGGTGTGTGACATAACGGGTGAGTGACGCATTTGGAATTACGTCAGAGTGGTGTTTATAGCACGTGAGCCATCGTCGCAATAGAATCAAGTGGGAAGGTTCACGTTACAACAAGATATGGAAGAGGGCATGCACCGAGGGTCAGGCCGGATTGGGTCCACCGAGAGCCACTCGACGCCCTCACATCGATGGAATTCATGGTATTAATAACATGACAGAACAGACAGTTGATATCATTGACGAATGGACACATTATCCAATGCACATTCTATCACAGCATTGGACTTGTGGAGATTGGCAAATGATGAGCTCATAGGTCGGGCCAACAGTATTCTGAATGTATTTGGGTCAGCTCAGGCAATGAGTACGGAGTGCAAGGTGTGGATCACAAGATGTGCAACAATGGTGGATTCGGTTGGGAAAACAAGTGCAGAGTGTAGGATGCAGGTCACGAGTCATAGCAGTGTGTAGAGTTTGACGGTCGCAGTCACGACCACGGGTGAGAGTCCAGTGACCAGACGCTATAGCATACACGATGGAGGCTGAATGCGTTCAGGGCGCTGGTTGAGTCGTGTGACTCCCTGACAGCGTGGTTGAACGTGCGATAGGTCGAGTTGTGCGACATCTAATTTTTATGTAAAACAGGTGCTCGACCTGTATTAAAACAACAAGCCAATTTTATCATATTTATATATAAAATTGCGTTTCATAAAATGGTTATGTGCACATTTCTAATTGTTGAAGATGTTTTATATTCCGCATGAAACATATTTACTAAGTTAACTTTAACACTTGGAAAACCTAAAAGGCATAGTTTGGAAAATGATGAAAAGAAAAAGTAGTTGTTTAGTCGGTGCCGCACGGCCCGCCAACGAGGGAACGAAGGATGGGGGAGTGACAGATGGTATCAATGCCAGCAAGAAATGTTGCAGTAACCAGGCATCTATGCAGTTTGAATTTTCCTATAAAACTTGGTTGCATAGCTTGGGGTTTCTTGATCTAGAGCTTCTAGGAAAAAATATGCAAGCAATGGTGGATGCATGTGCCACACATAATGTTATGTAGACAACTGTAACGAAGGAAGTTGGGTTGCAACTTCTTCCCATTGATGTGGAAGTGAAGGCAATGACCTCCAAGACTAAAGTGTTGGGTTTGGCAAACGAAGTGGCAGTTCGTATTGGTGATTGGAAAGGTTGTCTGGACTTCACTATGATGGATATGGTGACTTTGACATGATATTGGTGTAGGACTTCTTGAAGGGTAACAAAGAATTTGTTATGCCTTCCGACAGTGAGATAGCATTATGGAAGGAGTCACTGTGGTGGACTTTACCTACTCATGGGCAGCATAGGGAAGTGAATGTGCATCAGGTTTCTGCACTAAGTATGAGCAGAGCTATGAAGGACCCAAGGATCGAGACATTTGTAGTAGTCATTCGTGGAGTTGAGACTGATGATGGAGTGAGGACACCTATTCCTACGGACATTTCCGATGTACTGAAACGTTATGCATATCTTATGCCTAATGAGCTTCCAAAAGTACTACCACCAAGACGTGCACTGGACCATTCCATTGAGATAGAGCCCGGAAAGGAACCTCCCACCAAAGCTCCCTATCAACTATCAGGGTTGGAATTTGAAAATTTGAAGAGGCAGCTGGAGGACTTATCAGAAGCAGGTTTCATTCTACCTTCGAGATCCCCTTATGGTGATCCAGTATTTTTCAAATGGAAGAAGGATATGAATGAGTTGCGAATGTGTCGTGATTATTGTGCTTTGAACAAGCAAATGACAAAGAACAGGTATCCTCTACCGCTAGCAGCAGATTTTTTCGATAAGCTTGCGAAAGCCTGAGTGTTTTCCAAGCTGGACTTGAGACAAGGGTACTATTAGGTGCGGATAGCTGAAGCAGACGAGAAGAAGACCACAACTGTAACAAGATATGGAAGCTTTGAATTCCTAGTATTGCCATTCGGGTTGTGCAACACTCCAGCCACATTCTACACATTGATGAATGATGTACTTTGTACATACCTTTACACCTTTGTGGTGGTGTACTTGGATGACATCGTAATTTTCAGGGATAACATGGAGGATCATAAGAAGCATTTCGCACTAGTCTTCGAAGCGTTGAAGTAACATCAGCTATACTTGAATAAATCCAAGTGTATGTTTGCCCAGACCGAGATTTCGTTCCTTGGCCAAATTGTTGGACAAGGTCACATACAGATGGAGCCGAGCAGATTCAAAGCCATAGAGGATTGGGTGGAACCGAAGAATTTCCATGATATGAGAGTTTTCTTGGGGATGACCAACTACCAACGAAAGTTTGTAGAAGGGTATTCCAAGATAACCACACCGCTGACAGACCTTCTGAAGAAGGGGAAGCGATGGAATTGGACAGAGAAGTGTCATGAGGCTTTTGAGGAGCTAAAGAGAAGGATGGTGACAACACCGATACTAAGGCTACCAAATTTAGAGAAACCATTTGAGGTTCACACTGATACATCAGATTTTAAATTGGAGGGGTTCTATTATAGGATGGGCATCCAATGGCTTATGAAAGCCGAAATTTGCAGGATAGAGAGCATAGATATTGGGTCCATGAAAAGGAGATGACTGCCATCATTCATTGTCTTCATGTCTGGAGACATTACTTGGTGGGGAAATGATTCGTTGTCAAGACTGACAACTTTTTTTCAAGTTATTTTGCATCACAACCAAAGCTTTCAGTGAAGGAAGCTTGTTGACAATAATTCTTGGCAGAGTTTGACATGACACTTGAGTAGAAAGGCACAACTAGCAGAATTACAAGCACAAGACCGATTTGACAAGACAAGAAGTAGGGTAAACATGTCCAAGGAGATGCAGGATAGACTTTGAGCTAGTGTGGAGGCAAACACATAAGAAAATTTCATCTTAAAGCTGGTAAAGGAGGGGCAAACACGGAAGTTTCAATTATGGGATGGCTTCTTGTTCTTTTGGAATCGACTCTACATTCCAAATTCATCAGGACTTAGGAGGCACCTTTTGAAGGAATGCCACGAATCAGCTTGAGTTGGCCACCAGGGGCAACATCAGACTATGGCATTATTGGAGAGAGGATACTTATAGGAAAAGACGAGGCAGGAAGTGGAGGAGAATGTACATATGTGCATCATTTGTCAATAGGAAAAATCGGATACTCAGAGATAGGGAGGATTTTTGTAGCATTTTCTGATTCCAGACAGACCATGGATGAATGTCTCTATGGATTTAATTTCTCACTTACCAGTGGTACAAGGGTATAAAGGGATCATCGTTGTTGTAGACCGTTTTTCCAAGTATGCCACCTTCATTCCAACGAATATTCCATGTGGAGAAGAAAAGAAAGCTGAGTTTTTCTTCAAATACGTTGTGAAGTATTATGGGATACCAATGAGTATCGTATCTGACAGAGATTCATGCTTTATAGGGAAGTTTTGGAATGCCTTGTTCAAGCTAGTTGGGACAGAATTGCTACAGAGTTCGAGTTACCATCCGTAGAAAGATGGGAAAAGCGAGCGCATTAACGCATTGATGGAAGAATACTTGTGAAATTTTGTTACGACTGATCAGAAGAATTGGCCTGAACTTCTGGATATTTCTCAGTTCATCTAGAATATGAAAAACAGTTCCGCAACGAGGTATACTCCATTTGAGTTGGTCAATGGACATACGCTAGTTGTACCACATACAGTGCTACCTAGAAGATTTGGAAAGATTCCTCATGAAAAGAGGTTCTTGATAGCATGTGAGGAAGCCTTGGAGTTAGCACGGATGCACCTATATGATGCAGCAGGGAGAATGAAGAAATGGGAAGAAAAACATAGAAGGGATGTACACTTCAGTGTTGGAGACATGGTTTATCTGAGGATCACCAGAGATCAGTTTCAGCTACCTAACTAGACTGCTAGGTCTTTGACGAGACGATATGATGTGCCATTCACCATGAATAAGAGAGTTGGTGAGCTTCCAAACCATATGCATTCCAAACATCTTGTCTTCCATATGAGTCAAATGAAGAAAAGCAGACTTGATGTTGATCACCCAGAGCGAGAAACACCACTGAGAGGTCCAACCATGATCATTGATAGAGCAGACTTGATTTTGGAGAATATCCTTGATCTTCGTACAACAAGTGTTGGGGAAAATTCCCGAAGACTGGACGATTTAAGTTAGGAACCGGAGGATTTGCTGTGGAATTGGCGAAAGGAGATACCAGAGTTTGATGAGCATTTTATGAGGTCTAGCGAATTTCAGAGGATGAAAATGGCTCAAGGTGGGGGAGTATGTCAGGCCCACAAGTCGGCGTTCCTTGACTCGGGCGAGTCAAGTGCCCCACATAGGCGCACATAAGTAATATGGCGGTCGGGCACGCACCACGGTGACGGGCGCGCCCATGGGTGCATAGGGTCGTATTGAGTGCCATGCAATGTTATCAGTGTTTCGTTGCACCATAACCATGGGTGTGTGACATAACATGTGAGCGACACATTTGGCATAGCAGTGGAGCGACGTTTATAGCGCGTCATCCATCGTCGCCACAAAACCGAGTGGGTAGGCCGACATTACAACAGGATATGGCAGAAGGCATGCACCGAGGTTCGGTTCGGCTCAGGTCCACAGATAACCACCTGATGCCCTCACATCGGTGGAAGTCATGGTATTAATAACATGACGGAACAAACAGTTGAGATCATCGACATATGGACACATTCTCCAACACACATTGTACCATAGCATTGGACTTGTAGAGATTGGCAAAGGATGAGCCTGCAGGTTAGGCCAACAGATGTTTGAATGTGTTTGGGTCAGCTCGAGTAGCGAGTGCGAAGTGCATGGCATGGGTCACAATATTTGCAATGAGGAAGAATTTGGTTCGGTGGACAAGTGCGGAGTGCAGGGCGCAAGTCATGTGTCACAACAGCGTGTAGAGTTTGATAGTCGCGGTCACGACCATGGGTGCGGGTCAGGTAAGCGGATGCTATAATGGACATGATGGAGGTTGAACACATTGAGGGTGCGGTTTGAGTCATGTGACTCCCCAACAGCTTGGATAAACGTGCAACGGGTCAAGTTGTGCGACATCTGATTTTTATGTAAAACAGGTGCATGGCATGTATAAAAATAGCGAGCCAATTTTATCATATTTATATATAAAATTGTGTTTTATAACATGGTTATGTGCACATTTATTATTGCTGAAGATGTTTTATATTCCGCATGAAACATATTTAATAAGTGAACTTTAACACTTGGAAAATTTCAAAGGCGTAATTTAGAAAATTATGAAAAGAAAAAGTAGTCTTTTAGTCAGTGCTGCATTGCCCGCCATCGAGGGAACAAAGGATGGGGTGAGACAGGAAGGGAGGGGAGGAGGCAGAGGGAGGAGGAGGAGGAGGGATGGAGGGAGGGAGGGAGGGACGTAGAAGAGAGGGAGGGAGAGTAGGAGAAGGAGGAGGAAGGGATGGAGAGGAGGCAGAGAGGAGTGGAGGGGAGGGGAGGATGACGAGGAGAGGAGGGTAGGGGAGGAGGAGGAGGAAGGAGGTAGGGAAGGGGAGGGGAGGGAGGGGAGGGTGAGAAAAAGAGGGAGGATAAGAGAGGAGGATGAGAGAGGGGATGGGTGGGGCGCGGAGGAAGAGAGAGTGGAGGGGTGGGGTGCGGAGGAGGAGGGAGAGAAGAGCAGGGAGGAGAAGGAGGGATAGCAATGAGAGAGGATAAGAGAGGAGGAGGAGGAGAGAGGGGAGGGGAGGAGTGTGGAGGAGGAAGAGAGGAGGGAAAGAGGGAGTGGACGAAGGTAGGGAGGATTAGAAGGGAGGGAGGGAGCGAAGGAGGAGGAGGAGGAGGAGAGATAGAGAGAGAAAACGGGGGGGGAGAGAGAGAGAAGAGGAGGATGGAGAGAGAGAGAAAGAGAGAGAGAGAGAGAGGAGGAGGAGGAGTAGGAGTACAGGGAGCAGGTAGAGGAGGTAGGGAGGGATACAGGGAGAGATGGAGTGAGGAGGAGGAAGCGAGGGAGGGGAGGAGGAGGATGGAGGGATGGTGGAGGAGGATGATGAGGGGAGAGAGAGAGAGAGAGAGAGAGAGAGAGAGAGAGAGGAGGAGGAGGAGGAGGAGGGATGAGAGAGAGTGTGTGTGAGAGATAGAGAGAAGGGGGAGGGGATATAGAGAGAGAGAGGAGGAGGAAGAGGAGGATGAGGGATGAGAGAGAGAGAGAGAGAGAGAGAGAGTGAGAGAGAGACAGAGAGACAAAGGGAGAGACAGAGGGAGAGAGGAGGAGGAGAGAGGGAAAAGGAGGGGACGAATGAAGGGAGGAGGGGAGGTGAGGGGAGAGAGGGAGGAGAAGAGAGTGAGAGAGAGGGAGAGAGGAGGAGGAGGAGGATAGAGAGAGAGAGAGAGAGGTAGGGAGAAGGAAATAGGGGGAGAGAGAGAGAGGGAGAGAGGGATAGTGGGAGAGTGGTATAAAGGGAAAGTGGGAAGGAGAGAGATGGAGAAAGAGGGGGATGGAGAGAGAGAGAGAGAGGAACGATAGAGAAAGAGAGAGAGATGGGTATGGAGAAGTAGAAAGAGTGAAAGGGACATAGAGATAGAGGAAGTGAGTGAAGGAGACAAAGGGAGATAGAGGGGGCTAGAGAGAGAAATGGAGAGAGAGAGAAAGAGGGAGGGATTGGGCATTTTAGGTGGATTGAAGGTGAGATGCAAAAGGAATGATAGAGGGAGAGGCAAAGGGAGATGGAGATAAAGATGGAGAGGGGGGGGGTGAGAGCGAAGGAGAGGGGATGGAGGAATAGAGGGAGAGAGAGAGAGAGACAAGGGTTGAGGGAGAGATGGAAAGGTAGGAGAGGCAGGAAGGGAGAGAGAGAAAGAGAGAGAGAGAGGGGGGGTAGGGGGAGGAGGAGGAGGAGAGAAAGAGAGAGAGAGAAGAGGAGGAGGACAGAGAGAAAGGGCGGATAAGAGAGAGAGAGAGAGAGAGAGAGAGAGAGAGAGAGAGGTGGTGAATGTTAGGTTTATGGAAGGTGAGAGGGTGAAGGAAAGGGATATGAAGAGACAAAGGGAGAGTGAGATAGAGAGGGATAAGGGGGGAGGGAGATAAGGAAGGAGAGCGGAGGGTGGAAGGGAGGAGGAGATAGAGAGGAAGAAGGGGGGAGGGAGAGAGAGAGAAGGTGAGGGGAGAGGAGGGGAGGGTAGGAAAGGGAGGAGGGGAGGAGGAGAGAGGGAGGCAAAGAGACCGAGAGAGAGAGAAGAGAGAAGGGGGGAGGGAGAGAGAGAGTCTTACACCATTTTTTGGTCATCTAACCTGTTACTATTAGATGGACCAAAGTAAACCATGTAAGACCAATTTTACCCTAAGTAAAATTTCTTTCACTATGAAAAATAACTTAGTAATCCTTAATTTATTAAGTTGTTTATGGTCTAAACAGAAAACCCCATGAGGAAATATCAAATAAATTCATATTTGTTTGGTTTTTCTCAAGGAATAATTAGTTAAACAACAATTTAGTTAATATTCCTCTTCATATTCAACCCAAAATAGGAAAATTAATTAGATATATCATTATTTATCTTATTATTTTCTAGGAATAATTATTTAAATCTTATTTAAATAATATTCCTTGTTAAATTTGACTAAATCATTTACAAATAATTGAATAAATGATTATATATTTATTTATTACTCAACCACATCCTTAAAGTAATAAATAAATAATTTATTTATTTATTATTTACAAACAAAGGGATTTGACCAGATTCAGATTCCTTTTCCCTCCAACAAATATAATAAAATATTCCATAAAAGTTGGATCTTGACATGGTTAATAATATTTTAGTTATGCACCAATATCTAGACTAACTCAATATTTTGTTATAAATAGAAGGGTTTTTTCCATTCATTCACTACATTTTGTTGCCTAAAGATCACTCTAGATCTATACTTTTGGTCTGACTTTGATCCTCCATCATTGTCATATTTTGCTACCATTTTTCTTCTAAGCTCCCTTTGAGTTATATTTTTTTCTGGGTTTTCTACACCATCAAGAGAGAGGGATTTTAGATTTGAAGTGTTGAGGACATTCAAGAACCCATCCCATTGAGGGGGAATGGTAACATATTTTTATGTTCCCTTCCGAGGTGTCAAAAATACAAAAATTCTTTAAGAATATTATTGTCTTGTGTATTGGATGCATGGAGCAACTCTTGCTTTTATTTATTTCTTAATGTCTTTTAATGCATCGATCTAGATTTTGTAGCAATTATCTTGGTCAACTAATTGCAGATCTAAAGATATTTTCACCCATATTTTCTGCTAGGGCTATTTGTTATGCATGGCTAAAGTGACCCTTTTTCGTACGCTTGCGATTAAGATTCATACTAACAACTGGCGACTCCACACTGGTTTACGATTACGACCTCTGTCATTTTTCAGATCCCTACATATCCAACTGCTTCAAACCCTAGTATTTCTCTTCAGCTTCTTTTTTTGCTTTTCTTGATTTTTTTTTTAACCTATAAAACCCTAAAACATTGAAAATTTTAACTTTCGTGTGTTTTCGGACCTATTGCTCAGGTGACAGGCAGTAGCCACAGATGAGACAAAACATTTTTATGAAACCTGCCTCCTGAGAGTGCCGGAAGTGAATGTCACACTTTTTGGGCCAAAACCTATGACCTGAACCTCTAGGGCACAGAAAACAAGCCAAAAACTGCAACCTCTGCAGAAAACAGGTCAAAAACTGCGACCAGAAATTTTTGCGGGAATTTTTCTGAGATTTTTATGGGTTTGTCTAGGCCTCTGTTCAGGGTTGTTTGACCTTTGTCTCTGCCCATTTTGGACCTGTACTTTCTCTGTTTTACTCTTTGGAGTGGGGAACCTAGCCCCCTAGGTCTTCAGTACACTTCCACCTTTCTGGACGGAGTTTAGCTGAAGCTGGTCGTCTGAAATTTCAATGTGTTCAGCCATTTCTCAAATCTGATCCCTCACCTTCAGATCCACTTCAGATTGGTTTTTCATCCATCCAAAACACCTATTTTCAGTTTTGTTTGGGTCTTCATCTAGGGTCCCCTTGGCTTCCCTCCAGGTTGTAGCCTTTCCCCACCTCATTTACAACAATTTTTCCTCTGATTTTTGCTTTTTTTCTGCACCTATTTCTACCAAATTTGACCTTTAGATCATTGTCCCTCCCGAATTTAGATCTATTAGCTATTTTGTTGTGTTTTGACTAGATTTTTACCCGCCTACAGACTAGTTGTTGAGAGGCCCGCCTCCTTGGGTTTAGATTAATGCGTAATTAGCTATTTATTTTCTGTTATTTCAGTTTCATATATTGTTATTTGTAGGTATTTTTATAGTTATACATCACAGTTTTTTTTTTTCTCTACAAACGTATAGGTTTAAAAATTAAAATTTACACACTTAACACACACACCCTAATTGAAGAAGAGCTTGGTTAACACCGCCAGGCAAAGAATTTAACATTTTAATCAATTGATCCTCCATCTTTATGCCCTTGTTTCGACATTGTAATCAGTTGATCCTGCATCCCCTTATCCTTTTTGGTCTCTCTTCTCTTTGTGCCGTGTTTGTGCTTTCATCATTGTGCCCCCAAGGCGTGTATCCTGGAGACTTCTTGGCCTTCATCCTCAGTTTCTGTTAGGAAGACTTACTCCTCCGCGTAGGATTCAAGTTAGTCCTCCACCGAGTCCACACTCTAACTCCTCTTCTGGTTCATTGGGTTCCCCTTTTGGTTCCATTCCTAGTTCTCCCCCTTTCACCTTCACCATGTCTGGTTCAAGACCTAACGCTGGTGGTAGCCCCAGCCCTAATGATGGTAATACTACTAGTGGGACCACAACAAGAAATACCTTGGCTACTCCCTTGCTTCCCTATATGGTAGGCCTCAGTATTCCCCAGTTTAACCAATTGATCAATGACCCTATATGGCATGATGCTGGTTGGCCTGCTATGCCAACCAATCTCCCTTCTGACATCCCCAAGTTTGAAGGTAATGCTGGAGAAGATCCTACAAATCATGTTCGATCTTTCCACATGTTGTATTCATCTAATTCCATTACCAATGACTCTGTCCATCTTCATTTGTTCCAACATATGCTTACTGGCGAAGCTTCTAAGTGGTATGTTGATCAGACCTCCTCTTTTCATACCACCTTTGTGACTCTTGCCCAAGATTTTCTGTCTTATTTCCAGCTTCCCCTTCATTATAAAAATGGTACCGAAATTTTGAGTTATTTCTGTCAATCATCTGTGACTCAAATATCCAATCATGTCTAGGAATGGAAGAAAATAAAGAGCCTATGTCGAGCCCCTACCTTCGAAGACCGTGTCTACATGGACTGGTTCCTTAGATCCCTTTTGCTTGCTATAGGCAAAGATGTCGAATCGTATTTCCGTCAAACCGAAGAAGTTGCTCTCCAGATTGCATTAAAATATGACTTGATCAACGCTCAGTCTGCTTATGTTTATACTGTTCTACCTAATCTCCCTAGACCCGGTGGTGCCAACGCACTGAGGGCATCCCATGCTGCCAACGGTATCACTGGAGCTCTTTATCATCCACACGCTTAGCCTCCAATGGGCTATGGTTTCCCTCAGGGAGGGGGCAGCACCTCTACACTTTTCCCCCTCCCGATAGCATGTATCCAAGATACGGCATGCCTCCTCCTTTTTCCCAACCTCCTGTCTAGGAATGGCAGAGAAGAAAGAGCCTATGTCGAGCCCCTACCTTCGAAGACCATGTCTACATGGACTATTTCCTTAGATCCCTTTTTCCTGCTATAGGAAAAGGTGTTGCATTGCATTTCCCTCAAACCGAAGAAGATGCTCTCCAAATTGCGTTAAAATATGACTTGATCTACACTCAGTCTGCTTATGTTTATACCGTTCTACCTGATCTTCCTAGACCTGGTAGTGCCAATGCACCAAGGGAATCCCATGCTGCCAACGGTATCATTGGAGCTCTTTCTCATCCATACGATCAACCTCCAATGGGCTATGGTTTCCCTTAGGGAAGGGCCAACACCTCCAGCACTTTTTCCCCTCCCAGTAGCATGTATCCAAGACACGGTATGCCTCCTCCTCTTTCCCAACCTCTTGTTTACCATAATGTTTCCCAACCTGCCTATTATCTATATCCATAGCCTGATGCTGTAGCTCCTCCAGCATTAGCACCCTTGCCTCCCTTGCCCTCTCAACCCTCGCAATAGCAGCCACCACCCCGCAGGGGCAAGTGTATGCACAACAGGGCACGACTAATCCTCCTACTTCTAAAAAGAAGAGTAAAGGCACCCAAAATCAATCTTCCCCTGGTAATCTTGGACCTAATTCCTAGGGGAATATGCCTAACACTGCTAACCAACAACAAGGCACTCAGCCCAAGTAGTACAGGCCTGTTTGCACGAACAAACCTTGTTCTTGTTGTAGTTTCTATGGTCATTATGCCCATGCTTGTCCTCTTTTACCACATATGTGGTAGATGTGGGAAGCTCAAGCAACCTTCCAAGGACTGCAAGCCTCCCCTTCGATTCCTCCTAACGCTGCACCTATCCAACCAGATGTGTTTACTAATCCTTTCCCTCAGCAAGGATTTGTGGCTATCCAACCATGTGACGGTCAGGCAGCCGCTCAACCTCCTCCATCTGCTACCTCTAATTACAATATTCTCATGATGAACTCAGACCAACTCATTACCGTTGACCTCAACCTTCAGACTTGGTCCTGTCAGTACAACAAGCCTTCTTCTATGTCTACCCCCGAGCCCCCTTCTTCTGATTCTATAGAGCCTCTTTCGACAACCAATGGTGCTTTGCAGATCCCTCAGCCTAAGGTAGAGGTTCATACTGAGATCCCTAAGGGACCCTTACATCAAAATGCTACTTTTGGAAAAGCTTCCCATTCATATAGTATAGTAGATGATTTGGCACAATCTCCTGCTACCATCTCAATGCTGGAACTCCTCCAGTCATGCCCTTCACAACGAAAAACTCTACTAAATTCTATGGGTGTTGTATATCCTTCAAATGATCGATTGATCATCTTCAATGTTGACTGGTCAGAACATCCTCCCATTCCCGCATCCGTCGCCTTACAAATCCCCGTCAAGATCTGAAACGCCAATGTTTCCCATTGTATAATTGATGAGGGGGCATCCACCTGTGTGATGTCCACTTTGGTTTGGAAGAAATTCGGATCACTTGAGTTGACCCATTCCACCATCACCCTTCGAGCATGGGATGGCCACTCTCCCAAGCCCATTAGCTTGTTCTGCAATTGTCCTATCACTCTTGTGGGCAAGGCTATTTGCCTTGACGTAGAAGTCATTGATGCCCCCTTAGATTGCAACATTATATTGGGTCGTAGCTACACCCATGCGATGTATATTGTCCCATATGTGGTTCACCGCAAGATGTCCTTCCCTCATAACGGAATTATAGTCACCATTGACAAGTTGACATATTACGAACCGAAGTCTTAGACCTCCCCTGAGTCCATAATCTCTTCGGTGGTGAATAAGAAACTGCCGAACCTTTGAGTAGTGTCTCACCCAGAGTCTAAAAATACTCCTATTTTCTTGGTTCATTCCCTATTCTTCCTCCTCCTGTCTCTAGTCCCCGCTCGTCGAATGTTTGCATGATAGAATCATCTCAGTCTGCCCTCAAGTGGCCTGCTTCGTCTAGTCAGTAGTGAAGCCCTCTGCAACCTGCTCCTAGCACTTTGAATCAGCCTTTTGGACCCCCTCCTCCTGGCCATTCACCTGCATATGATATCCATGAGCTTCTTTATCCTCCTGGAACGGTTCCTCTTAGCCTTAACCATCTTAGAGCCGTCCTACCTAGTCAGATACCATTCCTAGCTCCCCCTCCTGGAGTGTCCTCGGTACCTGTCATGGCTACATTACCCCTCTCTAACTTGACCCTGGGGATTCCTGTCTGGTACATCGATCCCCCAGCCGCTATCCCACTTGGTCAACCCAAACCTTATCTTGCTTTGACCCCAGTCCAATCGGTCCCCATGACCCCTCCCTCTGCTACCGTGCCTCCACCACCTCAACACGAACCTCCTACTGTTGCGAAAGATTTAGGTGAGGGGGGAAAAGATTGCTGGAAGGAACCTAAAGAAAAGGCCGACCTGACAAACCTCGCTCCTCCTCAGCCTCCAAATCGTACCAAATAGTGTGCTTTGTGTGATGTTGTCGGTCATGCCACCCATACTTGTCCTGAATTGCCTCGTCTCAAGCCCATGGTTAATGAAGCATTTCTGGCGTCTGATATCCCAGAGGTATATGTAACTATACCCGATTCAGTCCCGAAACATAGGTCTTTGTGCACAAATTACCCTTGTGCTTTGTGTGATTTCCATGGCCACTATACTCACCTCTGTACCTACCTCGATGACTTCCGCACCTCTCTGGCGGGAATTTTCCAATACGAGGCCAAGCGTAACAAGTCCAACTCTCCCTTATTTGTGCATTTTTCTTTGGCAGAACCAGAGGACACAAATTCTCCCATTGACACTCCCCCTCCTGATGTTGAGATTACACAGCCTACCATTTTCTAACTATCATCATCCATGAGACCCTCGGTGGAAGCTCCCTCTGATACTTCCCCTTCTGTTTTGCTCAACCTCCCTTTAGCGATCACCCTGGGCTCAACATCAGTGGATCCCTTATCTGCCTGTTATTTTGTCACCCTCCGTGATGATGTACATGTGAACCTCTCTTTTCATGATGATGAGTCAGGTAGCTTTGCTACGTCAGGTGGTCTTCCTTCCACCATTCACCCCACATTCTATTGCGATGACGAAATTATGGAAGAAATCACCACCCCTAACTTTATCTATCCCCCATTACATTGAACCCATACATTCGACCCACATACACCATGTGGTCATTACATTGACACCCAACGTTTGGGTAAGGGGGCACCCATATTTGAGGGTCTAGGAGAAGCAATTCTCCACCACCCTCCTAGTGTATTTGGTCATGTCAATTCTAGTACAATTATTCTTCCCCATTTAGAAGAACCTATAGAGTCCCATATCACTTTAGATCACTCTAGGGATGATCCCCCTCATAATTCCTTCCTCTTACATCAGCAACCCAGTCCCCTTAACATTGTTGTTGACCCACCTATGGGTTTTCTAGAAGAACACCATTTCATTATCTCCATATCCACTCTTTGGGATAGTGACGCCATGTATGCCAACCCAAAAACTTAGTACATTTTCTTCACATATGGAGTACCTAAAGATATTGGTAATCCTCCATTCCCTTTCTCAAATTGCATAACCATAACGAAAAAATGGGACACCACATCATAAAAATGTGTTTAGATTCCCCTTTTTTAAATAAATTTTGGCATAGCCATAACAAGCTTGGGGGCACCTATGCCCCTCAACCATAAAATTCTCAGTTCTTAGCTAGAAAACAACACAGAAAAACCCCTCTCTGGCAGGTCACACTTTTCAGGCAACGTCTTGGTATAGGTCGCACTTTTCTACCCAAAACTTGCTACCCAACTTGCAGATATTGCCCCAAAAAGTGCTACCTAGCTGTGAAGAGGAGCAGGGGTCTATTCCTGAGCTCTGGGTACCTAAAATAAACTTTCAATCCACTGAAATGAAAGAGTAGGGTTAGGCCTCTTACCTGCAACTGACGGATCTCGATTCCAATGGTCAGTTTTTCCATCACGAGATTTAGGGCCTTCCCTCCTCTCTAAAATCACCATAGCTACACTTGCAAATGAGTGAATCTGGAGGGAAAATGCCTTATTAAAAGAGAAACCCCTGATTTTTCTTTCACCTTCTGCAGCCAAACCGTAGCTCTATTTGACAAATCATATATACCATTGGAAAGTTCTCACCAAGCCCTCAAATGGGTACCTATTAGTTTTTTGTGATTTGATACTTCACCAAGACACATTTTGTCCAAGAAAGGTCACTTCACCACTCCTTAAAATTGAACTTCTTCATTTGCAAGACTTGTAGTTGGGGCACCACTTTGCCTCTATACTTGTGCATGCTCGTGTCGATTTTCGTCATGAGTAACCATCTTGTACTCATGCTTTTATGATCCCCACCGGACCTATTCTGTGTGGCAGCATCATCGAGTCACCCTTGTTTAGAGCATCCAAGTTGAGTCATCATCTCATTCATGGAGTCCATCCCAAGTCCCTTTGTATCCCACTATAGTCCTCCATCCTTCATTTCTTGGTCCCTCTCTCGTGTCACACATTATGGCCTTCAGTCATACTGTCCCCTATCCACTTTGATATTGTGTCAGTTGTTTCCAAGTCATCCATACCCTTTATGCTCTAACAATGGAAGTCTTTTTTCCACTACCTAGTACCCCCCATTTCATCATCATCCCTGGTGTTAGTTTGACACTCGCTATACTATTTTCTGTCATGCCTTAGTTGAGGATCCCCTATTGCCTCACCTATGGCGGACCTCCTTCTGTCGACATCATCTTATTCATTCCAGAAGACAGGTCTAGAGGGCAGTGTACCTTGGTTCCAACTTCCACCCTTGTTTGGTGCCTCAGATCAGGAAAAGGGACTCCTCATAGCCCTTTGACTTGATTGTTTCTCAGCTCTTGCTCCTTACATCATGATTGTGATCCGTATACTTGATGGTTCAATGATGTATCAAATTGGACTGATGATTTCCAGGCGCGTGTGAGATGTTTCAGACCTCATGAGGGGGTGGACCTTTAGGTAGCCCCCCACATGCCCGAATGACCTCTTCATTACAACCTTTAATGCAACTCCATCGATTTGATGATGTCAGCCTCTGCCGCTTGCAGTGCCTTTTTGTTTGCATATGTCAGTCAGATTTTTAGAGCCCTTTCTTGTTTACAGGGGCACTTTGGTTATATTTATATCTCATGTACTTAGATATTATTGTATAAGTCTTGGCTATTATCCCAAGCACAGTATGTGTGTGGGATTCATTATCATGTTCCTTATCTGGCTCATGGTTTTGCCAGCATGTACTATATAGTTCATTCCCTTGTTTACTAGATGCATTATTCTTTGTAGTTTGTCTCAGCGGGCATAGGTATGACTCCCCTGCCACCTATAGCAAAGGTATTCACTCATAAAAGAGACTTGTCACACCTGTAAGTCTCACATGCTCAGGGTCTGTTGTGTAACCAGCTTCAAAAATAGAAGAAAAGAGATATCAACGCCTTAGAAATGAGCCACTTCGAGGGGGCAACCTCCAATACATTACATAAATGAAAAATTCTTGGATGATACAATTTACAAAACCTCCTTTCTATATATAGGAGTCCATGGGGCCATAATGTAATCCTAGTGAGCCACAATGTAATCCTAGCCGACCTAACAATAATAATTTAAGGGCACAATAATAACAAAATGGGGGTTACAAGGGTACAATAATAACAATAAGGGGGGTTACACTAACAACAATAAGGGACTATACTAGTAATATAGGGACCTAACATGCCCCTCTCCTTCAAAAAAAGTGTTGTCCTCAACGCTTGAGTAACTCTGGGTGCTTCTGTATAAAATTCTCATCCTCCCATGTAGAATCTTCAGTGGGTAAGTTCTTCCACTTGATGAGATACTCTGAAATTGATCGATTCCGTAGTTGTCGAGTTCTTGTTTCCGTGACCGCTTGAGGTTCCAATATGATTTTTCCTTCCTCATCAAGTTCTGGCAATATTGTTTGAACTGGAAGATTTTCACCTATAACCTTCTTTAAGCATGAAACATGGAAAACTGGATGTACTCGCGAAGAAGCAAGAAGCTCCAATTTGTATGCCATAGTACCAATATTTTGCAACACCTTGTAAGGACCATAGTACTTTGGTGATAATTTATTATCCTTCTTAGCTTGCTTGAGGGGCATTTGTTTGTATGGTTGTAGCCGTAAAAATACCCAGTCTCCTACATCAAAACTTCTCTCGCTGCGATGTTGATCTGCCTGTTGTTTCATTCGATTTTGTGCCAAATTCAGGTTGTCCTTTAAGAGTTGGAGAACTTCTTATTGATGCTCGATGTGATCTTCCACTGCTTGAACCTTCGAATTTTCTCTTAAATATGATGTGATGGATGGTGGATGATATCCATAAAGTGCCATAAATGGGGTCATTTTTGCTGCAGTATGAAAGGAAGTGTTATACCACCATTCGGCAAGAGGTAACCACTTGACCCATTGTGTTTGTTTATCAGATACAAAACAACGAAGATATCCTTCCAAACATTTATTTACGATCTCAGTTTGACCATCAGATTGAGGATGATAAGATGAGCTATGAGCTAATTGAGTACCCAAACAAGAAAATAACTCGTCCAAAAATTTCCAGTAAAAATGGGATCTCTGTCGCTCACAATAACCCTTGGGCTTCCATGTAGCTTTTGAATTCTATCCATAAATGTAGTAGCAACTGTACTTGCTTTAAATGGATGAGATAATGCACAAAAGTGTGCATACTTGGCAAGTCTATCAACTACCACCATGATGACACTCTTTCCTTCGGACTTAGGTAAACCTGTGATAAAATCCATTGAAATCTCCTCCCAACGTTGACTTGGAATGGATAAAGGTTGTAGATGTCTCGGGGTCTTAATTGTTTCCACTTTATTCTGATGGCAAACCAAACATTCCGCCACAAAAATTTGAATATCAGACTTAAGGCCATCCCAAAAAAATTCTTTCTTCATGCTGTGGTAAGTTTTTAAAAATCCCGAGTGTCCTCCTAAAGGAGAAGTGTGCAATTCCAGAAGAATATTTTGTTTTAGATGGGAATTCTTACAAATATATAAGCGATCTTTGTACCATAAGGAATCATTTTTCCAACTAAATGTATCAGATGTACTAGGATCTTGCTACAACTTTTGGATGAGTGTCCATACATCTTTGTCCTTCTTCCATTCATCTCTTGCTTCAGTTATCCAATCTGGTTGGATAATAGAAATAGCACAAAGCAATGCTTCCACCTCTTCATCCTTTCTTGAGAGTGCATCTGCAACAACATTAAGCTTTCCTTTTTTGTAGATTATTTCAAAGTCATAACCCAACATCTTTGTGACCCATTTTTGCTGCTCTTTTGACGATAGTATTTGTTCCAAAAAGTGTTTAAGACTATCATGATCAGTTTTTACCTTGAAGTGTCTTCCCATTAGGTAAGTTCGCCATTTCTTTAGTGCATGCAGTATTGCTAACATTTCCTTCTCAGAAATAGGTTTTTGTAAATACTTTCCTTTGATTGGACGACTTTCAAAAGCAATGGGTCTTCCTTCCTGCATTAAAACAACACCAATTCCATTTCCTGAGGCATCACATTCCACAATAAAGGTTTTTGTGAAGTCTGGCGTAGCTAAGACCGATGCTAGGCACATTGCCTCTTTAAGATGTTCAAAGGCCTTAGTTGCTTCAGGAGTCCATGAAAATGCATCTTACTTCAATAATGTTGTTAGAGGTGCTGCTATTCTCCCATAATTCTTAACAAAATTGCGATAATACCCTGTTAACCCGAGAAATCCTCGCAACTGCTTTATGGTTGTGGGAACTTTCCATTCCTTAATGGCTTTAATTTTGTTAGGGTCTACTTTAACACCCTCGTGAGATACAATATGACCCAGATATTCCACCTCTTGTACTCCAAAGAAACATTTGGATTTTTTTGCATATAATTGTTTCTCCTGCAATAGTTTGAGCACCCTGTCAACATATTCAACATGATCCTTCCAAGACCTGCTGTAGATTAGTATATCATCAAAAAATACTAGCACAAATTTTCTAAGGAAGGGTTTGAAAATGGAATTCATCAACCCATGAAATGTAGAAGGTGCATTGGTAAGGCCAAAAGGCATGACCAAAAATTCATAATGACCTTCATGAGTTTGAAATGTTGTTTTTGGAATATCTTCGGTCTTCATTCTAATTTGATGATATCCTGAACGAAGATCCAACTTGGTAAAATAAATTGCTCCATGTAATTCATCCAATAATTCATCAATCACAGGAATGGGAAATTTATCTTTAATGGTGAGCTTATTGAGCTCCCTATAATCCGGACACATTCACCATGATCCATCCTTCTTGTGTACCAATACTACGGGAGCAAAGAAAGAACTTTGACTAGGTTGAATTATACCCGCCTCTAACATTTCTGCAATCATACGTTCAATTTCGCTCTTTTGGAAGTAAGGATATCTATAAGGCCTGATGTTTGGAGGAACACTTCCTGGAATCAAATGAATAGCATGATCATGATCACGAATAGTTGGGAGTCCTTTGGGAGTTTCAAACACCTTGGAATGATTGTCCAAGACTTGTTGGAGATCTGCAGAAATAGATGATTTTGATGTCAGAACTTCTAGAGAGCATAATTGTGCAATTACGCCTCATTGTTCTTTCTTTAGAAGCTTTGTCATGACATTAAAACTTATTATCCTTCCTGGATTCCCTTCAATACCCCGTAATTTGACTTCCTTTCCTTCTGAAAAAAAATTCAAGAAAAGTTCTTGAAAATTAAAAGCTACCATCACCAAAGATTGTAACCATTGTACTCCTAGTACAACATCAGCACCTCCCATAGGAATGGAAAGCATTGGATTAGTCAATACATATTCCCCCATGGTTAGCTTGATATTATGGCATTTTCCAGAGCAATTTATAGTTCCTCCATTTGCAACCATCACTTGACATTCTGTTGCTAGGTATAGGAAACAATTTAATTCCTTGGCTACCTTACAATGAATAAAATTATGGGTGCTACTGAATCAATCAACACTATTACCTTTTTCTTCTTGATATGTCCTTCTATCTTGAGAGTTTGAGGAGTGGTAATTCCTGCCAGTGCATTACATGATATGGTCAGATTCATTTATTCCTCTTCTAGGGCTGGTTCCTGGTGTATATCCTCTTCTTGTTCATTTTCTTCTTCTTCTTCACAATCTATGTAAAATAATTTCTTTTCAACACACTTATGACCTTTAGTGTATTATCTATTAAAACTCTAGCAAAGCCCTTTTGCTCTTTTTTCTTCCAATTTTTGTGGTGTCAACCTTGTAGGTTGTGGAAATCTAGGCGTAGCAACACTTCCTTCTTTATAGAATTGAGTGGTAGGCTTCCTTGTCGCCATAATTTTACATTCAACTTTTCTTGCCAACCTGAATGCCTTCTCTAATGAATCGGGTTCCAACACACGAACTTCATGTTGGATGTTATCCTTTAGAGTACCTATGAAGAGATCAATCCTGTGTTCCTCTGGAATATCAGTTACCCTTATATTCAATTTTTGGAAGTCCTCAATGTGCCGCCCCACTAAACCCTTTTGTTTGAGATTTATCGATTGGCTAAAGAAGGTGTTGCTCTTTGTATCCTCATAATGTGCTATCATTTCCTCCGTAAAAATTGACCAAGTGACAATTTTTTTACGGGAGCAAAGCCATCGATACCATACAAATGTATTTTTTTCTAAATGTAAAGTTGTAATGCGTACCTTTTGTGTGTTTTTTATGTTATGGAGATCAAAATATTGCTCCATCTGTAGTATCAATGTTACAGGATCCTTTCCATCAAACTTCCTCATATCCGTCTTTGGAATATGGTGGTTCTTCCCACCAACATTAGAGTTTATGAAATCACAATTAACATTTATTTTGTTCTCATCATGAGGTTCTTCTACTATCTTTTCACCATTGGGAAACCTTTCTTGTATCAACTTTGTCAAACCTTCCATGTCTGCTTTTAGAAAATTCTTCATGTTTTCCATTTTCTCATCGATCTTAGCTTCCATGTCATCAATCTTAGATTCCATGCCAGCCTCCATGTCTTCCATCTTAGCTTCCAAGCCTTTCTTCAAACCTTCCATCTTCACTTCCACACCATCCATATTAGTTTCCATGCCTTTCTTCAAACCGTCCATCTTCACTTCCACGCCTTTCTTCAAAACTTCCATTTCATTTTTTGTTAATCTTTGCAAGAGTGAAATTTGTTGCACTTGTTCTTGTAATTTTGATAGATCATGTTGCAATTATTCATCTTCATGAGTCATGGTAGAGCCTTCTGAAGGCTTAATGGGTGTTGAATTCTTTTTAGGGGCCATTTTAGAATCCAATATTGATACCTATTCTACAATATGCCCTTGGAATCAATTCAACTTGATTCTTCAAACAAGACTTATGAAATTAGGAAAAAAAAATACACACCTTTTACTTGCTTTGAGGAGATCGATATTGAAATTGAGTTATCTCTGTAATTGAAAATCTTCAATATCTAAAATTCAGCCCTGTAGTAGCCCTCTGAAGCTTCCTTCAAATGCCATAGGTCTGATCTAATTTTGATTCCCCACGAAAAAGTTGTGTCCAATCTCCCACAATGACCTAATTCTGGATTGGTTCAGTAGAGCAAACTTGTAGGACTTGCCACGTGTCACTGTTTCGTCCTTTGTCTCTAAAATTGATAGCCAAGAAACTAGAGTCTGTGTACTTGCGACCACTTTTAACGGCACTCAAATCCACTACCCAGAGAGAGAGTTATTGAACTTTTCCCATGATCACCTCTTTGAGATGAAATCCAGGAGCCTGAAAAAGCACTACCTTCCACAGATCATATCTCCAAAAATATTGTGAACCAAGCTCTAAATTTTTTTGAAGAATTTCCTCAGGATTTCAGCTTCGCACCATACAAATTTTAGATTCTAAACCTTCGTAGAAAAAAATTTATAGCGAAAATTACACGATGACCTGTTTAGGAGCTTGCAAAAATACCTAACTTCCACAGATAATATCTCCGAAAATATTGCGAACCAAGTTCTGAAATTTTTAAAATCTGCCTCAGGATTTTAGCTTCGCACCCTAAAAATTTTAGCTTCTGAAACTTTGTAGAAAAAATGTTATAGCGAAAATGCCACGATGACCTGTTTAGAGCAGCGAAACCCTAGAATCCAAATCTTTGATACCAAATGTTGTGTAACCAGCTTCAAAAATAGAAGAAAAGAGATATCAACGCCTTAGAAATGAGCCACTTCGAGGGGGAAACCTCCAATACATTACATAAATGAAAAATTCTTGGATGATACAATTTACAAAACCTCCTTTCTATATATAGGAGTCCATGAGGCCATAATGTAATCCTGGTGGGCCACAATGTAATCCTAGCTGACCTAACAATAATAATTTAAGGGCACAATAATAACAAAATGGGGGTTACAAGGGTACAATAATAACAATAAGGGGGTTACACTAACAATAATAAGGGACTATCCTAGTGATATAGGTACCTAACAGGGTCTTATCATCAAGCACTTTGGTCTACCTTATATTTATCTCTCTCCGACTTCCCCTTCAATGTCTAGTGATCGAGTTCTTACAACTTACTTCGGTCATACGATTAGCTCCTAACGCTCGCAAACTAGGGGGGAATCTGTTACACCATTTTTTGGTCATCTAACCTATTACTGTTAGATGGACCAAAGTACACCATGTAAGACCAATTTTACCCTAAGTAAAATTTCTTTCACTATGAAAAATAACTGAGTAATCCTTAATTTATTAGTTTTTTTATGGTCTAAACAGGAAACCCCAAGAGGAAATATCGAATAAATCCATATTTGTTTGGTTTTCCTCAAGGAATAACTAGTTAAACAACATTTTAATTCATATTCCTAGTCATATTTAACCCAAAACAAGAAAATTAATTAGATAAATCATTATTTATCTTATTATTTTCTAGGAATAATTATTTAAATCTTATTTAGATAATATTCCTTATTAAATTTGACTAAATCATTTATAAATAATTGAATAAATCATTATTTATTTAATTATTACTAAACCGTATCCGTAAAATAATAAATAAATCATTTATTTATTTATTATTTACAAATAAAGTGATTTGACCAAATTCAAATTCCTTTTCCCTCTAACAAATATAATAAAATATTCCACAAAATTTGGATCTTGTTTTGGTTAATAATATTTTAATTATGCACCAATATCTAGACTAACTCAATATTTTGTTATAAATAGAAGGGATTTTTCCATTCATTCATTACCTTTTGTTCCCTAAATATCACTTTGGATCTATACTTTTGGTCTGACTTTCATCTTCCATCATTGTCATATTTTGCTACAATTTTTCTTGTGAGCTCCCTTTAATTTCCTTTTTGTCTAGGTTTTCTACACAATCAAGAGAGAGGAATTTTAGATCTGAAGTGTTCAGGACATTCAAGAACCCATCCCATTGAAGGGGACTAGTAACATCTTTCTATGTTCCTTTCCCAAGTGTCAAAAATACAAAAAATATTTAAAAATATTCTTGTCTTGTCTATTGGATGGATGGAGAAACTCTTGCTTTTATTTACTACTTAATGTCTTTTAATGCATAGATCTAGATTTTGCAGCATTTATCTTGGTCAACTAATTGCAGATCTAAAGATATTGGCATCCATCTTTGTTGTTAGGGATGTTTGTTTTGCGTGGCTAAAGTGACCCTTTTTCATACACTTGTGATTAAGATTCTTACTAAGAGAGAGAGAGAGAGAGAGAGAGAGATGGGGGGGGGGGATGGGAGGTGGGGGGAGGGAGGGAGGGAAGAGGAGAGAAGGAGGGAGAAGTGGGTAGGGAGGGAGAGAGGGAATGGGAGGGATGAAGGAAGGAGGGGATAGAGAAGGAGAACAAGGGATTTGAGGAGAGGAGGGGAGGGGAGGGAGGGAGGAAGGGCGTTTAGGAGGAGAGTGAGAGAGAGAGAAAAGGGAGAAGGGATAAGGGGGGAGGGAAAGGGAGAAGGGATAAGGGGGGAGGAAGAGAGAGAGGGGGGGCAGGGAAGGGGAGGGGAGGGCAAGAAAAGAGGGGAGGAGTGAGAGAGGGAGAAGGGGGTATGGAGGGAGGGAATTGTGGAAGGCGAGGGGGGAAGGGAGGAGGAGAGAAAGAGGGAGAAAGGGGGAGGGAGAGAGGGAATGGGAGGGAGGAAGGGAGGAGGACAGAGAGGGGGAGAGAGAGAGAGGCTAAAGGAGAGAGGGGAGGGAAAGGAGGGAGGATAAGAGAGGGAGAGAGGAAGAGGAATAGGCGGAGGAGGAGTATGAGAGAGATAGGGTTTGGGAGGGGAGAGGGATGGAGAGACAACGGGGGCATGTTAGGCCAATGAAAGGTGAGAGTGTGAGGGAAAGGGGGAAGGAGAGGAAAATGTAGAGAGAGATAGAGAAATAAAAGGGGGAGGGAGCGAGGGAAGGTGATCCAGGTGAATATTGGTGGCCACCCACCTATTCCACTTGGGGCTGCACCATTGTCTCTTTCAGTTTCATCACAACTTACTATTTTTAGCATTTTTTCAGGTCCTGAACTTCCAGAGTCATTTTGAGGCCCTAAAAGACATTTTTTGGGCATAGCGCCTCTGATAAATATTATTCCATTCTTGAATTGATATTCACGGTTATAAATTTTATTCCTGGGATACATATTTCTAACGACGTATCATGTGCATCAAATGGAGATAGTATGCCAAAGTTACGACCCCAAGAAGTTGAAACACCAATTTTCCCAAACAGGGCCCATAGATTTGGCGCTTCATCTCCTAGGATTAAGTTTTTAAATGTTTAGGGTTTTCCATTGTTTCTCTATAATAAATAGGCCCTCAAGCCTCATTGTAACACAGTTCAGAGGCCTGTAGCCACCACATCTCTTCTCAGAGATAAGCTACCAGCACCCTAGCTAGTTTATTTCCATTCTGTCTGTAAGAAAATTTAAGCTCTTTGATATTATGACATGAGTGTTATTTCTGCTGCATCTTTGTATTTATGGTTATATGTGTATTCTGTTGTGTTCTTACATAAATACGGATCAGTGGTATTAGAGCGGTTTGCTTTTCCTTGATCCTTCTTTACATGTCCCCAACGAGGTCTAGCTATAAGGAGTTAGGGCTCGATCTGGTTGAAGCTTTGCAAGATCGGCCTCGCAAACCTTGAAGAACGTCCATGGGAGACAAAAAGAAATATGAGCGAGCAAGAGATCCTATCAAAATATTTCTCGAGGAGGCCTTCAAAAAATAAAGGAACACGATGATGGATAAATTTGCAGATCCTTCAACGACTGCCCACTAGTGGCGCATCTGCATCGAACATCCAATTTGTAGGCACGACTCCCTTTAAGGTACAAGTGAACTTTGACATTCCCATATTTGAGTGTCAAATAGATGTAGATGTTTTCGATAGATGGTTGAATCTATTAGAATGATATTTCTTAGTTCATGACTTTTCCGACCAAGAGAAGATTATTTTTTCACTCCTCAAAGCTACCCCCCATGTCAAGGATTTGTGGGAAACCTACTGTGAGAAAAAGTAGGAGATAAAACCCTCTTTGTTCTTAGCTGTACCCACTTGGAATTATTTCCTAGATGCCATCAAGGAATAATACTATCCCATGGGGAGCTATGAGGACAAGTACATACAATGGACCACACTGTGGCAAAAACATGATCAAGATGTGCATGAGCTAAAAAATTTGTTCCATATCCTGCACACAAAGTTGGGTATCAAAGATTGAAAGAAACATTTGGTGCTAAATTATCGCAGTTGTCTGTAAAGATACATTCAGGAGGAAATGGAGTTCCTTGAAATCTCCTCACTTGGTAGGACATACCGGTATGCTGCCAAGATTGAGAAGAAATTTAAATAGAGGAAGTGAGACTTTGGATCTATGAATCAAAATTAAGGTAAAGGTGCTCGAAAACCATAGAATAAAGGAAAAATTCAAGGCCTAGTGGCCAAAGAAAACCTGCCAAATCCACAAGAAAATAACAACACCGCAAAGCCAAAGAAGGACACAGGAAAGTGGTGTGAGCTCCATAAAATCTCCACTCACAACACAAGTGAGTGTCGGGCCAAGCAGTCACTGGTAGCCAAGATGAGGGATTTTGATTCATATGCATGCTTTGACTCTGAATCAGAACCTGACAAGGAGAATGACAAAGGGAAATAGATTATTGATGCAGATACCAATGCCACTGTTGCCACTGCAAATATCCAGAAGGAGGAACCGAAAGATCGAGAGGAGAAGGAGCGTCTCTTCAACTCCTAGATGTGGGTAAAGGGTTCCCCACTATAGTTCATTGTCGACAACGGGAGCCAAAAGAACCTAATTTCAGCAGATTTCGTGAAATGGTTGGGCTTGCCGACCACAGCATACCCACATCCATACACCATCGAATGGCTTCACCAAGGACGGGATCTCTGCATTAGCCAGTAGTGCCGCCTTCCCTATAGCATCAAGCCCTTGGCAGATGGTTTATTATGTGACATTTCTCCTCTTGATGTTTCTGATGTAATATTAGGCCAACCATACTTGTGGAATCGACATGTTGTGTATGAGTCCCAACCTCGCATTGTTATTGTTACTTTGGGAAATAAGTTGTATAGGATACCAGAAGTACCATCGCCCGCGCGCTATCTCTTTGGTTACTACCAAAAAATTAAGTAAGCTTGTTTACCAAACCAAGAAAATTATTTTTCTGATGATCCACCCCCAGGGCAAGAAGAATACTTTGGCCACGACCTACAGATAGGGCTCCTCAGAAAGACAACAACAAATGGACAAGGTTGTGGATGAGTACGGGGACATCTTCACCTCACCCATAGGGGTTCCTCTGCACTATCAGGTTAAGCACCCCATTGATCTGACTGCAAGTGCACCACTACCCATTGGACCGATCTATCGGCACTCTGTCCTGGAGAATGATGAAATCGTGAGGAAGATTCCCACAGATTGATGACCTTCTGGACCAACTCAAAGGAGTGAAATATTTCAACAAGATCGACTTGATTTTTGGGTATCACCAATTACCAATCGAACTCTTCGATGTGTGGAAGACTACCTTCAAAGCCAAGGAGGGCCTTTTCGAATGGTTGGTCATGCCTTTTGGGTTGATGAATTCTCCCACAACCTTCATGAGGTTGATGGATGACATCTTGCAGCCATTCACCAACTCATTTGTAGTGGTGTACTTGGATGAGATTCTTATCTTCAACCAGACTTGGGAAGAGCACCTCCACCACATCTGACAAGTCCTCTAAACACTGTTGCAACACAAGTTGTGTGCCAATTTGGAGAAGTGCACTTTTTCCATGACCCGGGTTCAATATTTGGTATACATTACTGATGAACGGGGGGTGCATGTGGATGCAACCAAGATCCAATCCATTCGGGATTGGCTAGCCGCAACCACTCTAACAGAGCTTCGTAGCTTTCTGGGTCTTGCTAATTCCTACCACGGGTTTTTGTTAGGATTCTCTCATATCACTTGGCCCTTGTGTCAAGTCACCCAGGGAGGAGCGAAAGCGAAATTATTTTGGTTGGAATATCAACAAAAGGCATTCATAGAATTGAAACATCATCTCTATTCTGCTCCAGTGCTCACATTATGAAACTTGCAACAACCACTTAAGATCGAGAGAGATGCTCTAGCTATGCTATTGGGGAATTTCTTACTCAACAGGGGAATCCAGTGGCATATCACAGTTGAGACATTGTCCGACACAGTTCACAAGTATCCCACTTATGAAAAATAAATGTATTCTATTATGCAGGCTTGTCGACAATGGAAGCATTACATTTTGGGGAAGGAAAAAATCATCCACACAGACCACCAACCCCTACAGTTCATACAGACAAAAAGGAAGTTTCAGAATGATTTCCATAAGAAGTGGTCCACATATCTGCAACAATTTCATTTGAACATCAAGTATAGGAAGGGTAGCACCAATAATGTTGCAAAATGCCTCAGTCCACCACCGATCGTGGTGCTAACCACTATTCTGAACTCTTATGGGCAAGAGACTTCTAATTGGCCACTTCTCTATAAGAGAGATCCAAAATTCGGCCACACATACAAGGAACTCTTGGGGGGTATGCAAGTTCCAAATTTTCACCTCCAAGATGCACTGTTATGTCACCTAGGACACCTTTGTGTTCCTTCATGCGAGCATTCCAAGATGATATGGGAAGCACACTATATTCAAGTCGTTTGGAATTTCGAGGTCAAGAAAACAGTGGCAGTACTGCAGAAGTATTTCTATTGGCCGAACCTTCGACATGATGTCGAGAAGTACATCATAGCCTGCACTACTTGCGTCATTTCCAAACTGACCATCAAGAGGCAAGACCTCTATACTCCGCTACTTACCCCTTGTCGACCTTGGGAATCCATCTCCATGGATTACATGTCGAGCCTTCCTTCTACTAAGCATGGAGACGACTGTGTTTTCGTGGTCGTCGACGGATTCTTGAAGATGGCCATTATGGTGGCCTGGAAGAAGAATATCACAACAGAAGCCACAGATAAACTCTTCCTTGAATGAGTGTGAGTGCACCTTGGGATCCCATATTATATCATATCAGATTGGGACAACAGTTTCCTCGACACATTTTGGTCTAGCCTCTGGTCAATGCTGGACGCCAAGCTCACCAAGTCCACAACTTTCCATCTCCAAACTGATCGCCAGATCGAGGTCGTCAATAGGATGATTGTACACATTCTGCACATGTACAATTCAAAGCATCCACACAAATGGGATGAGAGCCTCCCCTATGTACAACACAGTTGTAAATGGTCTCTCATAGTTCAACTGGCCACAGCCCCTTTCAGGTGGGCTTGGGATTCCAACTGCTATGTCGCATTGACATAGCCATGCCATTTGTGACTACTGAGGCAAATTCGGCTCATGTCCAATCTGAAGCTGACAAAGTGAACATCTTCATTGAGCGCATTCAGAACATCCACCAATAGTTTCATGACATATTGGATAGAGCCAATGATAAGTACAAGCAATGACATAATCAACATCGAGTTCCACACAACTTCTAGGTGGGCAACAAAGTGTGGCTACATTTGCGGAAGGAGCACCTCACTAGACCCCACTGCAAGCTTCGCTCGCTCCGATATGGGCTATCCACCATCACCAATGCTATAGGGATCAATGCCTTCGAGCTCAGTATTCCACCATTTCTTGGTCTACACCAAGTATTCAATGTGGATAAGCTTCTTCCCTACTTCTCACCTCTACTAGACACCTCAAACATTGCAAAAAAACTCACACCAACATATTTAAACCCAGACTAAATGGAACAGGCCACCATAGATTGTATCATGGACATGCAAATCAAGAACACTCGCCAACAAAAGATCTAACTGTATCGGGTTGTCAAAGCTGGCCAATTCCTGCACCAAGGCAAGTGGTTCACGAGGGACCAAATTCAGCACAAGTTTCCTCATCTCATGGAGTAACTCAACGCAAAGGGGACCATTGCTTCCTAAGGGGGGATGAATGATCTAGGTGGATATTGGTAGCCAACTGCCTATTCCACATGGGATCCCACCATTTTCTCTTTCATTTTTTCAGTTTAGTCACAACTTACTATTTTTAGCATTTTTTCAGGTCCTGAACTTTCGGAGCCATTTTGAGGCCGTAAACAAAGTTTTTTTGATAATCGCACCTCAATAAAATATGATTTCGCTCCAAAATCAATATTTGTGATTGCCCATTGTAGTTCTCGAATAGATCTTTCTAACGATATATCATGTGCATCAAACGAAGATAGTATGCCAAAGTTATGACCCCGAGAAGTTGAAACACCAATTTACCCAAATGGGGCCCATATTTTTGGCACTTCGTTGCCTAGTGTAACATAGTTCATTTGTTTGTAGCCACCACATCTCTTCTTAGAGATAAGCTACCAATTCCCCAAATAATTTATTTCATACTGTTTGTAAGCAAATTTCTATTCTTTGATATTAATGAAATGAAGTGTTATTTCCACTGCATATTTGTATTTATCATTATATGTGTATTCTTTTGTGTTCCTACATAAAAACGGATAAGTGGTATCAGAGCGGTCTTCTTTTTCTCGATCCTTCTTTGCATGTCCCCAATGAGGTTAGGGTATAAGGATTTAGGGATCGATCTGGTTGGACCTTTGCAAGATTAGCCTTGCAAACCCTGACGACTGCCCATGGGGGATGAAAAGAAAGATGAGGGAGCAGGAGATCCTATCAAAATATTGCTCAAGGAGGCCCTCGAAAAAAAAAGGAACACGATGATGGACAAATTTTCCCAGATCCTTCAACGACTGCCCAATGGTGGCGCATCTACATCCAACAGCTACTCTAGAGGCACGACTCCCTTTAAGGTACAAGTAAACTTTGACATTCCCATATTTGAGGGTCAAATAGATGCAGATGCCATAGATAGATGGTTGAATCTATTAGAAGGATATTTCTCGGTTCATGAATTTTCCAACCGGGAGAAGTTTATTTTTGCACTCCTCAAAGCTACCCCCATGTCAAGGACTGGTGGGAAACCTACTATGAGAAAAAGTACGAGATATAACCCTCTCTGTTCTCAGTTGTACCCACTTAAAATTATTTTCGAGATTCCATCAATGAATAATACTATCAGGTGGGGAGCTATGAGGACAAGTACATACAATGGACCACACTGCGGCAACAAAGGGATCAATATGTGCATGAGCTGACAAATCTGTTCCATATCCTGCACAAAAAGTTGGGTATCAAAGATTCATAGAAACCTTTGGTGCTAAAGTATCACGATTGTCTGCACAGATACATTTAGGAGGAAATGGAGTTCCTCGACATCTTCTCGCTTAGTACGACATACTGGTATGCTGCCAAGATTGAGAAGAAATTTAAACAGAATAAGAGATACTTTGGATCTTTTAATCAAAAGCAAGGTAAAGGTACCCCCAAATCGTAGAAAAAAGGACAAATCCAATTCATGGTGGCCGAAGACAACCACCCAAAGCCACAAGTAAAGAAAAACAGCACAAAGCCAAAGAAGGACATGGTAAAGTGGTGTGATTTCCATAAAAGCTCCACTCACAACACAAGTGATTACCGGGCCAAGCAGTGACTGGTGGCCGAGATGAGGGCTTTTGAGTCAGATGCACGCTCTTACACTGAATCAGAACCTGACAAGGGGAATGAAAAAGGGAAACAGATTATTTATGTAGATCCCAACGCCACTTTTTGGGTCAATTTACTGTTGCAAATTAACGCAAGTATTTAATATCAATCCAGGTTGGTGAACTTAGAAGCACCCCCAAAGTATATGGGTTTCAATCAGACTCAAATTTAGAAGATGAACTATGGATGGTTAGTGAAATTCATATTAAAAATATAAAAATTAACTTAATTAACTTCTAAAAAATGGATTAAAATATATGGAATAATAATCAGAAGGCTCTAATCTTAGAGGTCATGGTTGTCCTTAATTACTGATTGCATACATCGTTAATACCATTGTGAAAATATGAAAGCAGGAAATCTAATCATAAACAATAGGTTAAGATATACAGAATAATAATTAAGAGGCTCTAATCTTAGAGGTCGTGGTTGTCCTTAATTACTAATTTCATATATCATTAACACTCTTGTGAAATCATGAAAGAAATAAATTTAACTTGTAAACAATGAACTAAAATATAAGGAATAATAATCAAGAGGCTCTAATCTTAGAGGTCCTAGTTTTCCTTAATTACTGATTGAATACATCATTAATATCATTGCGAAAACATGAAAGTAGGAAATCTAATACTAAACAATAGGCTAAGATACATGGAATAATAATCAAGAGGCTCTAATATTAGAGGTCCTGGTTGTCCTTAATTACTGATTGCATACATCATTAACACTATTGCAAAATCATGAAAGTTGGAAATTTAACTTCTAAACAATGGATTAAAATATATGGAATAATAATCAAGAGGCTCTAATCTTTGAGGTCCTGGTTTTCCTTAATTACTGATTTCATAAATCATTAATACCATTGTGAAAACATGAAAGAAGGAAATAAATCTAAGAAAATCAATTACATCTATGAAAACTAAGAAGTGTACTTAGTTCGGTGTGGGGGCCCTTCCACCCTTACCTCGCACACTGAAAGTAAACTCAGCTACTCAAGACTTCAAGCAATCAATCAACATGTAGCGACATCAAAATATTGTAGGACAGATCTTCTATTATGTCTTCAAGTCTTAAAGATAATAATAATAAGTCATACAAGTTCCAGTGTCAAAGCCTTCAAAGTGTGAGGCTTAAATAGATGAAATTTTTAACAAACTGACCTAAAATATCTCAAGAAATCATAAATATCCCTATCCTATCATATCATTTCGAATCTATCTACCATATCCATCATAATTTTGAAAAATCCCATAAAATAAGAATGTAGACCTAGTTTCTAGGGATCCTCCATAAAGACTGGTCATGTTTGATCGCCTTTGATGGAGCTTATTAAATCTCAATATGATTGTACCAACAGGTGTACTGTTACTTCTAGTTCCCAATATTTCTAGAAACATATCGAGCTCAAGCCCAAGTGTCCTGCACATATGCAAACCATCATGATATTACGGGAATTTCTGCTACTATCCAAAATTGCACTTACATTTCAATTTTCACAAAAACATCTAATAATTGAAAAACATAAATTAAATACCTGATTATGCATCTTTATGTCTATGTGAGGGGAATATGATGGTAAATGGATGGATAATGTAGCAAAATAAAATGTATTTTTAAAGCAAAAAGAGGTAAAAAACAAGGCCCAACATCTCCCCCAAACTGAAGATCAAGCATGCCCTCATGCTTGATGTTTCCTCTTCGACCTTTGGAGTCCTGATGCTGACCCAATCCCTGATCCTATAACGTCATGATGTGCTTTTACAAAAATAGAATCCATGTCCTTTCCATGCTCTTCATTATAGATGGAAGTTTTGACTTTCTGCTTCTCATACTTAGCTTTCCAGGAGTTTTTCTCCTGAAGCCACTTGAAAGCCTGTGTGTAAAGAATATTGTTTTTATTTCTCATTTTCTCCATCTCTTCACTAATCTTCTCATTCTCTTTAACCAATTTTTCATTGGTTAGTTTTAAATTTTCATTTTCTTCTTTCAAGTGTCTTTCCATGATCCTGCTTATTTTGACGTAAGCTCTTTGACTTTGAAAAGATTCTGATCTTCCCCTTTTGAATCTTTAGAAACTGAAATAGCTTCCACCTCATTATTCTCAAAGCATGAATTTTTATCTAAAGCATCTTCATAAACCTTTTTTTCCAACCTTTCAAGAACATTAGTGGACTGTTTCCTAATAGGAGAAGTTTCAAATATTTGGACCTCTGGCTCTACTGAATGTTTTTCCCTTTTCCTCCTAGTAATAGTCACAAAGGATGTTTCGTTTTCTAATACCATTGCTCCCTGTTGTTTCTTTTCTCTTGTAGATGGATAGAGAGATGTATGCATGATATTTCTTGTTTCTTCTATGGGTTTAGTTTTTTTTTCCACAATTTGTTCTACAAACTCATTCTTTGCTAGGAAATCCTCCCAAACTATCCCATTAATCTTCAATTGATGATCTACAAGAATTTTAATAATTCCTTGGTGAATTAATTGAATTTCTTTGGGTTTGGCTTCTAAATTAATGATTTCTACCATTTTCATCAAACTCCTGTAGAAGAAATAAGGAAAATTTATTCTGATGTCTCCCTTTATGTGTTGTAGTATCCTTACATGGTAAAGATGCACCACACTGAATCTTGTATCACAGGTGAAATATTTCTGAATTATTAACACCAATTCAGCCCATGGTTAATTAAAAAATTCTCTTGGAATACCTTTTGACCGGTCGAAGGAGCCTTTCCTATTTTTATCTAGGAAGAAATTTCACCCTTTGTCTCTAAAATGAAAACCTTTATGATACAAATCTCCTGAAAATGATAAATCTAGTGGTTCAGAAATATATTCAGGACTTAAAGAGGTATGCATATTTCCCACCATGGTTTCATTCTGTGAATTTCTTTACAAATTATTTTGTCACTCTCTCATTATGGCCTCTGAATTTTTCTAAAAACCCTATCAATACGGACTGATAAAGTTTTTCCACAGTCTCCCTACCCCACTGTTCTATTTTAAAATCCTTTGGCTCTGCTCTGGAAGACATTTGTTATGAAAACCATTTAATGTGACCATCCCTTGTCATTAATTTCATTTTGCAAAATAAAAAATTAAGCACTGAGTATAACTGTGGTAGTAGGCTCACCTCTCTGTTTCACTGTTTTTGATAATCAACCAGTTCTCTGTGTCTTTTCTTTTGAAGAATGTACTCTTATTGAAATTAAAAAAAAAAAATTGATAGGAAATGTTGTAAGAAAACATAATATATGTTTCTTATTTTACATATTCTATTAATTCTCTGTTTTCTCCTTAAAATTTAATCTCTGTTTTGTAAATGAATTGGAAGGTATTCTCTTAAAAACACCCTTTTTTTTGCAAATGAATTGAATTGTGTAAAAAAAATTGGAAATTTTTATACAAAGTAGTTTTTCACTCCTCATTTCATACAAATTTTTCCAGAACACTGCATCCAAATTTACTGTACATTTATCAAAAGAAACTTCAATCATTTCTATCAAAAGAAAATTCATGGTAAACTGTCTTCATTTCTCTTCAATTTTGTCTTCTGTCAAAACACAATTATATATTCTCCATTTTCTTCACAAGATTTTGTTCTAAATTTGTAGATTGAGTGTGTTTTTAAAAACAATTCACAACTAAACTTAACAATTTCCCTTATGCATTCGAATTGCACTTCTCTATTTTTTTTTTGTTTGAATTAAAACACTGTGAAGAAGGATGTGTCAACCTTACCTTCTTCTATGCGCTTGTTCCTTTATGAATTTTCTCTGATTTTGTGGTCTTCTTCAGTTGAACTGGAGTTTTTAAATCCAAACAAGTCCATTAAAATCTTTTCTTTTACACACTCATTCAAAAGAAAATTCATGACTGACTGATGGAAGAGCACTTGTAAAACTTTGTGAACACATTTTTAAACTATTTGAATGTGAAATTTGTTTGCATGATAGGCTTTCAAGTCGAAATAAATACACTCCCTCTTTAACTTAGGGTTTGACTGATTGATACAATCCTGAAATTCATTAATACAATCAGATCTTCACAAACTTGATTATAGGATGTATTAGAAATGCATCCTTCAATAGACGAAATGCATCCTCCAGCTCATCCTTATCCACGTTAGCTTTTCACCCTCCTTCACAAACTTGATTATGGGATGTATTAGAACAAAATATTGTATGTATAGAGAGATGTAAACCATGCTCATGTGCAGTTAACACAAGCTTATCTGCCATTAACATATTTTTAAATACTAATTAATACAAATTTAAAATAGCGGTGGATGTGACGAACTCTACTAGTTTCAGGGTATTTCAAAATTTAGTTATGTTAACTAGTGTTCTCTCTAGTTTTGGAGGAGATTTCTAGGGATAAATTGAATGAAGCATAACTGGAGCAAGTTTCGACCATTTTTTGGCTCAGGAAGAGTCTATCCTGTCATATTTGGACATTATGAACACATTAGAATAGGTTTCAGGAGTAGTAGATGATTGTAAACAATACTTTTTCCCTTTATGAAAACTGCGCTTATGTGTAGTTAACACAAGCTTATCTGCCATTAACATATTTTTAACTACTAATTAATACAATTTTAAAATAGCGGTGGATGTAGCTGACTCTGCCAGTTTCGAGGTATTTCCAAATTTAGTTATGTTAACTGGTGTTCTCTCCAGTTTTGGAAGAGATTTCTAGGGATAAATTGAATGAAACATAACTGGAGAAAATTTCAACCATTTTTTGGCTCAGGAAGAGTCTATCCTATCATATTTGAACATTATGAACACATTGGAGCATGTTTCAGGAGTAGTAGATGATTGTAAACAATACTTTTTCCCTTTATGTAAACCGCACTTATGTGTAGTTAACACAAGCTTATCTGCCATTAATATATTTTTAACTACTAATTAATACAACTTTAAAATAGTGGCGGATGTGGTAGACTCTACCAGTTTCAGGTTATTTCAAAATTTAGTTATGTTAATTGGTGTTCTCTCCAGTTTTGGAGTAGATTTCTGGGGATAAATTGAATGAAGCATAACTGGAGCAAATTTCGACCATTTTTTGGCTCAGGAAGAGTCTATCCTATCATATTTGGACATTATGAACACATTGGAGCAGGTTTCAAGAGTAGTAGATGATTGTAAACAATACTTTTTCCATTTTTAGCTAATATAGAGGCCCAAGCCATGGAAGCTGGAGCAAGGAGATGTAGCGCAGGAGGGGTGAACTCTGTCATCAAAAAACAATGTTAATGGATCATTTTGATGGTTTGTTGTACCTCTTAATTGCTGTTGTTCAGCATTTTGTTTTAATGTTTTTTAAGTTAATGAATTTAACAAAATCTCCATACATTTACTTGTTTAACAGTCATAAACACTTGAAGAAGCCTATGCACATGAAGAAAATATCAACATTTTAAATATAAATCTGAAGATGAAATAAGCACAACAAAACTAACATTCAAATTCATATCAACCAATTTAATTTATTTTGAGATAAGTGGATGAACTACGATGGAAATTAACAATTATAATTAACTTTAAAATTTTGTTATGCAGAATTCGTGGTGAATGATAGATGAATGCCTAGGAAATTGGAACATAAATTAGCTTTCTTCCTTTCAAGGAAATTTTGTATACTTATTATGAGTTATTATTGCTAGATCTAGTTAAAATTTACACATGAATTTCATGAACTATAAATGCTAGATACAGTATCTTTTGAAGTTAAAGATGACTGATAATAACAGATATTGTTGGAATAAATTTTCCTTAAAAGTTGCAGTTGAACAATTATGAAAGTATCCTATTTGCAATATATGGTTCGATGAAATTAAAGGAAATACTCTACTTAATAGAATTATATGTTTTAAAAATAATTTGGCATATGGAAACCTTGCTTTTACTATCTAATGGGATTTGAAATAGATGGTTAGGTTTTTTCCTACAATCATAAATTTGAAGCCAAATTACATTGTAGATAACTCTTCCATTTATGAAAGAGTCTTAAGTGTAGCTTTAAATAGTGAAACCAAGATCTTTCTTAGGAATTCAATAAAATAAAAAGTAAACCTAGAACTTGGTGTCAAGAGGCTTCAAACAAAAACATTCAGACTTCAGAGATAACACAAATAAGATTGTCTCAGGAGAATAGCCGTGAAGGTTTAAACCCCAGACCAACAAAATAGTTGGAACCAGGCTCTTACGTCCTTCAAGATTGTGGGGTAAAATAACTAATATACATTTCACTTCCAAATTGTAGCCAAATCTTAGCTATAGAATGACATTGAGAATGTCTAAAACTGGAAATTAAAATTGTTGTAAGAACATCTGAGAAACCAAGCAATGTTTGCAGAAGAAATTAAAAATTATAATAGGAATGAAATCATGTAGAAGAAAACACTAAGCAAACACAATAATAGGTAACAATAAAAGTACAAAACACATGAATTATAGAATTATTATTCAGTAAGTAGGCATGCAATGATTAAATCCAGTAGTCAACAGAGTATCTTAATTATACATGTATATTAAGGAACTTCTCTAGGAAAAGCACCATAACCTATGTGTAAACCATAAATAATCCTGACGGAATTTTGTCCAAATATATTACAACCTTGCAAAAAGAGGAGAATAATCCCTCTTTCTTGACCCTTAAAACAATTAAATTACAGTGAAAACCACTCCAAAGTTAGACATAATAGATAAACATAGTTTCTGAGATGAAATATGCCATATAAGCTTCCAGCATAAGGGATGATATCATCGAACCATGCCATAGCAGAGAGGAGGGTTTGGTATCCCTCAATATTTTTCTAGATATAAAGAAATACCCAAAATCCATTAAAATTTTGGAGCTAAGAGAAAAAATACTTTAGTGAACTGGTGGCTTAGCGCAGTGGAGCGTAGGGTTTACAAAATCCTAAGTAAGCCAGAAATTTGACCTGTTGTCAAATGCTAGTTCACAGCCACAAACAGAGGCATACGATTCCGGACAAAATTGAGATGTAAATATAATAATGAGTTGAAACAAGGATTTTTTAGAAAGGTATTACATGTAATGAAAACCCTACCAAAAACCAACCCATCCTCCCTTTGATGCTCTAAGCTTGAAGAGGTTCCACATATCCCTGCAAACAAGACAATTCTTTAGAACAAGCTTAATTGACAAAACTTGAAAATAAGCAATTGACAGAGCATGAAACATAGAAGAATGAATGATGCATTGTGTAGAGAGGAGTAGGTAGTTGTATACCTGGCTGAAAGAGACAAGATGCAATGTAGTCCTTAGAGGAGCATATGGAATGTAGTGAACACTAGTTACCTCTCAAAGTATAGCACAATGTGATAGAAAGAGAATGAATAGAAGGACCAAGACAGGGGAGGGAATTCGTTACCCTAACCTCCATGTCTTTCATCATGATCATTGGATTAGATCAAGGCAAGACAAGTGTTGCCTCCTCGCCACTATTATATGTTGATTAAGGAGGAATCGAGAAACTTCGAAGTTCATCCACCTATTAACTGGTGAATAAGGTTTTGAGTGAAGGATTGGTGTTACGAGTCAAGAAACAAGTTTGATAATTTTACATGCCATTATCAAGACATTCAATTTCACACACCTCAAGAGGTCAAAGTTCACCATATGCGCAGAAAACCAACTAATGCAGACTGATAATTTATTTATGCCAGCGTTGCACGACTTGACATAAATGTTATGTAATGTGATAAGAAACAATACAAGTAAATGAACCTAAGACATGTTTTATTTCATGTTGTTACTGTTTATCATAAGTATAAAGTTACATGTCATATATATATATATTCTAGCATGGTAAGTTGAGACCATGTAAATAATTTTTTTATTTTTTTATTTTTTATGATGGTAATTTATAAGTAGGTATATAGGTTACAACAAGTAAATTCCTTTGACTAAATAATATTTTGTCAAAAAAGGGCTCCAAAATGTGTAAGAGTAATTGAAACCATTTTATAAATACATTTTCTTCCCAATTTTAATTATTATTATTTATCAAAATTACATAAATATATAATTTTAATAAGTTTTTAAACAAACTATATATATATATATATATATAAATATATATAAATATATAAATAAATGTGCCTTAAAAATATATCCAATCACTATGAATCCAAAACAAATGTACTATAGAAATTAAAATTATTAAAAATTAATTTAAATTAATATTAAAATATTATACCCTATATTTATTTTATCTTGAATTTAATTAATATTTACTTATATTAATATTATTTCATATATATTATTTGAGATATATAAGGATAGATATATAACTATATATAAATTTAATCTTTTAATATATATTTTCAAAATTTATTTATTATAATATGGTAATAATTATTTACATTATAATTTATTTACTTGATTGTTTAAAAGAAATCAAATATTATTTAATTATTTTAAAATAATACTTTTATTGTGAAACAAATGTAAAATTTATCAAAATTAGTTAAGACAAATTTTGTTTAATTTAGTTTAATATATTTTAAAATAACATATCATTTAATTAATATATTATAATAATTGTTAATTTCTTCAAATAAATTAATTAATATTTTTTAATAGGCTATTGTATTAATCATCTAAATAACTTTAAATATTGTAATATAATATAACTTATTATTTAAATATTGTAATATAATATAACTTATTATAAATTCTAATATTAGTATTGAAAAAATTTTATTTGTAATAATAACGAGTCTAGATCCATCTTAAGTCCGATCTATCAAGAGTCTAGAGGGATCAAATCTCTAGAGGTGCAAACCTTTTTTTGAATGCAAAACTTGAGTAAAACGATATTGCACCTGTAAATATTTGATCCCTGTAGCGGCTTGATAGATCAGGAGTTAAAATGGATGTAGAATCAAGAGTTAAGATGGATGTAGGCTGGTTTTTAACACAGTTAGAAATTGATTTTTGAAATCACTTTGTTTCATAGCCGGACAAGGTTGTGCAATAAATCTCTCCAGGCATAAATTAAATAAGTCTAATTTGGTGGTATTTTGACCAAGATAGGAATTAAATCATTCTAATTTGGTTGTAAGAGTGATTCAATACTCATGATAGCATCCATGGAGTCGAAGTAGATGAAAAGGTAAAATAAAAAAGTATAAAAAGAAATGAAATGTAGGAGAAAACAAATCAAACTTAAAAATACAATTCCACACTTTACATTTATATATTTAGGGAGAGAAGTGTTTTTTCATTAGGGCCAACATTATACTAATTAGATTAAATTTTAAAAATTAAATGTTAAACATTATTTTTACATTTACATTTAAGTGTTATCCAAATTTATTAAATTTACTAATATTAAAATTATAATATATTAATATGAATATTATAATTAATAATAATATTAGTATTACTCTTTTAATATTGGGGTATTTCGCCCTTAGGGTTAACCTAAATAAAACATCTTTTGTGAGTGTTTGTAATTATAAAGAAGAGCATGAAGTAAATATAAAAAGAGGTTTTCTTTTTTGCCATACTTCTCGTTTATTTATATTTATATTTATTTATCATAGCTTTTTTATTTAACTTGGTATTTGACTAATAGGCTTGGTATATACTTAGATGTTGATTTCTAATCATATTTGTATTTTTATGTATTTACTTTATATTTATTTATTTACCATACCTCTTTATAAATATGGTATTTCCCGCCTAGTATTTAGCCCATGACATTAATAATAATTTGTTCCAAGGTATTTGGCCCATAGGCTTCACCTAAATAAAACCTCAATTTTTTTAGTTTTAGTAAATATAAAAAGAGGGTTTATTTATTTACCATACCTCTAGTCTATTTATATTTTTATTTACTTACCATACCTCTAAAGTAAGTATAAAAGGAGGTTTTATTTATTTACCATAGGTCCAATTTATTTATATTTTTATTTATTTACCATACCTTTGGAGTAAGTACAAAAGGATGTTTTATCTTTTATTTACCATACCTCTGGTTTATTTATATTTATTTATTTATTTATCATATCTTTTTTTTTTACTGTTTGTGAATATACTCTGGCATTTCGAATGTTTACTTACATTACATTTCTTATCTTACATTTCTCACATTACATGTACACATCTACCTTATACTCTCACACTGCAAATGTTTACATTACGTTTCTCACATTACATCTAGACATGTACCCTATATTGGGTTGTAGAGCTAGGCCCAATAATCATCCAATAAGATTCAGACAAAAATTTTATTAATGATTTTTAATGAAGAAATGTGTACTCTAACTTATTTGGACCTAAACATGTGACTATGAATTATAAAATTTTATGTAATGCCCACGTAAACTATCGTAATTTACAATTTTTACCATGATTTACAAAAACAGTTGTATCAAGAAATGGTTGAACGAATTCTTAAATCATTTTGAAAAACTGATTTGTACGGCGTCTTGAGGGATGACCTACTATTTATATCGACCGAATAACCTTCTCGTCAACACGATAATGAAAGGAGAACCATCCTTGAACTCTGCTACGTGGTGGCATTCGAGTCAAGAAATACTGGTTTATTTTGTGTTGATGGCCTTGGAACTGCGAGGAAGGCCAGGAAGTTATTTGATGGCTTTGCTGCTGCCATTTTCTATGAGTCTCGTCACTCTATAACGATGCTTGTAGGTTCAATAGGCGTTTCAATAAGTTTCAGGTCTTTAGTGGCCACAAGAATTGAGCGTGAATGTTGCAGTTATTGATTATGAGGCCACCGTGGAGTCTGTTGCAACAATAAAACTCATGAAGACGATAGCATCATGGAAACGCTATCATGAAGATGATGGCATCATGGAAATATGTGAAAGGAAAACGTGAAAGAGAACCCAAGTTGCATTGTTCAAATGGAAGATTTGCTAAAAAAAAAAGATAAGTATATTTCTTTATTAAAAAGAATTTCATAGTTTATTTATGCGGAGGAAGTATGAAAATTTATGTGTGTTATCTTTCCAAGAAAATCACTTGTATATGAAAAAAAAAACTATAAGAATCTAGATTGTCTTTCGGAAACATTTACTAGATTCTTGTGCATTGAAAGAGAGATTAATCTTCTTTTATTTTTGGAAGATAAGTTATAACATTAATCTACTTGAAAATTTTGCACTGTTATCTAGATAGTGGGTAATCACTATTACGATATTTTGGGAAGAGTTAAGTAGTTTAAAACATGAAAATATTTAATGAGTTCAAAGATAAGATAAGGAGTTTTCACCGAAATAACTCTTGAAATTTTATGTATATGGAGAACTTATGCAAGTTTTCTTAGTAAATAAAATATGTCACTACCAATAGATAAATATTGGCATTATGTTAACATTTTAGAAAGACGTATGTATATATACACGCTCTATATTTTAAAAAGAGATTTTTTTGAATAGTTTCAAAGAAGGGTAACTCTTTAATATCAATATTTACATAATATTGTATAACAAGAAAATAGATGATGCATGCCCTTCATTTGAAAAGAGATTTTCTTGAATATATTAAAGAGGGTAACTCTTTAATATAAATATTTACATAATATGGTATAAGCAAGAAAATAGAAGATGAATGCTCTTATTTTAAAAGAGATTTTGTACTCATTTAAATTATGAAGTGATAACAAGTCCAAAGTATGCTTCTTGAATAGATTAAAGAGGGTAATTCTTGAAATATCTTCATGTGTGTTGAAGAAGAAAAGATAATTTTTCTTAGATAAATATTCATTAACCATGTTGTGAATAGTAATGAATTAATAAATCCATGGATAGTTTCATAAAACCATGGGTATTTTTTCCATGGTGTTGATGGAGATTAATTATTTCATAAAACCATGGGTAGATTACCATGGTGTTTGCAAATATTATTTATTTAATAAATCCATGGATTGTTTACCATGGTGTTGGTAAAGTTAAGTATTTAATAAATTCATGGTTAAGGGAACTAATCAGTTGTATTCCTTTAGATGAACAAACTAAGTGATTAATTTATATTATCATGATTATGATGTTAATTCCTTTTGGAGGAAGATCATGCATAAGCATGCAACATATGTATAAAATTTGATTGAAAAATAATCTACATATTTGCATGTAGAAAGATAGCTTGTAGTATTAAACTACATTGAATATGATTGCTTAGTATAATATTTGGAAACGAAGACATGTATTTATATCCTTAATTGTGTATTTTACAAGAAGAAAACATATGTTTACATGCTCACTAGCATTGAGATTTTCTTGGGAAGACTTGTGAAGGAGGTTATGTGCTTCGTTGTTTAAGCACTCCTTTAGGGAGACTCTTTTGGAATTGATATGCATTTGCATGCATGGGAGAAATATTTGTTATGTTAGCTCGCATTCCATGCACTAAAAGTAATAGCTCAAGGGTTAGCTATTTTGATTAAATTTATGTAAATCACATGCATAAATATCTTAACTGATGTATCAGTTTATTTTAAAGAAAAGCTTGGGAGATGTAGCTATTGTCTTGCAGGAATGTGTGCTTATGCGACAGAAGCATTAGTTATTGTGATGACTTATAACCAGCACATATGGGGTAAATGAAGAATGTTCATGCAGATGAGTGCGAGTTGCAGGAAGGTCCAATGTATGATGGTCCAATGTAGGTACATCCATGCCACCAAGATGTGAAGATATGAAGATATGAAGACCAGAGGGTAAATGGTATCATATTTATTGAATGGCTTAAAGCTAGATGTTGTATATTTCCTTATAAGATTATATAAACGATGGTTAAGGGATGGTCTCCGTTATAAGCCATTGAGTGATGGGCTGAACACCCTCACGAGCGTTTAATAATAAAATTAAACGTTTGCTGGTTTTCACCTTACGGGGTTTCCACGGTATATTGGTGTTCAATGATGTGATTGATTTTTGTGTCAAGTTGATGATGTTGATTCCTTCTTGTTATGATGTTCATAATGCCAAGTATGTGATGAATATATGAGTAATGAAATGAATGGAAGGTCACATCATACAATATTATGTTAATGTATTGTAATAGAAGTTGTTAATGGTTACGGAGCTTACTATTCTTATTCGAAAAGTTACATTATGAACTGGTAAACATTCTATGTAATGATGAGTAAGGAATATTTAGTGGTGAAGGGTTAGTTACCCATGAGTAACTTGTATAAATTTTTTTTATCTCCTTACATTTCCATGTGCAGTTAATGGTGTATGTTACAAGTGGTATCAACGCTAAAGGTTCAAAAACTGGCGCCTTTGGGATTTAGTGGAAAGAAATTGAGAGATCAGAGATGAAAAGCGTATATGCGAAGGAAGGCATCGCATCTCTAATCCAAGTTGAATAAAGAGTTTCAAGAGATAAGTATTATTATCTTTCTTTTCTTGAAACACTAGTTATTGCATTTATGGAAAATACACTGCTTACAAAGTAAATAACTGTCGAGTTAGAGTTTTTAAAAAAAGGATATGTATTTTCCATGTACGTAAAACTTCTATTGTTGTGTTGAAGTTTCCTTGAAATGAATTGGGAATTTGGTTTCCTGAAGAAGAAACATGTGTGTGCTTGAAAATTTAACTAATACACATTTGATTCTTCTTGAGAGAAATATTTGTATTTTGAAAATAAATCTTGCATGTGAATCTTGCAACTAAAAGAGACAAATATAGAGTAAAACATAGTTTTACTTAATATACAAGATTGTGTTATTACTTTTGGAAAGTAATAAAGAATTGCTAATATGATAAATCTTTCAGAATGATATTCCATGGTAAAAGACCAAACTACTATGCCAGTTTTGCTGAGAAGAACCCATGTGAGTTCTTACAAATATTACTAGTATGTATCTTGAAAGGTGTGAGTAGTATTAAAACATAAATAAGTAAACTTGCTTGCCTTTATATACATCTTATTTAAGAAAAGATAGGAAGATTGATTTATTTTAAAAGGGATTTCGTACTTGTGTGTTAAATGATAAGAAATCCAAGTTCTTTTCTTGAAAAAAAATATAGGTTAAAGAGAATAACCTCTTGAATATACTACATTTCTAGATGGATTATGTAAACTTCTTGATTTAGGTATATTAAAGGTTAAGTTAACCTTGTTAGTGTAGCATAGTTTTTATGCATAAAAGAGGCTATCTATGGTAAATTCCGGTAAGCAAAGCATGAGCAACTTGCATGTAGAATCATAGAGGAACAAGGTTCTTTGCATGGATAGAGGATCTATTGAGTACTTTATGCTATCATAACTATTATGTCAGTTTCATTTGGATTAAGTTCATGCATAGGCATCCAATAACTGTATTATATTTCATCAGAAAGAACATAAGTTTATATGTGGAAAATGATAACATGTTTTGTTATCATAATTTAGGAAAGATTCTTTGGCAAAAAAGATGAATTACATGTACAAAAACTAAAGTAATGTTTTGGTTTTCTTGAAATACATACATGGCTAATGTGGGTATAATATTTTGAGAATAACGTATGTATTCGTATGTTTTATTCCATTAGTTTTATGGAAAATAAAACCATGTTTTGCATGCCTATCATGTTATATGTCCTCGAAGAGGAATCATGAGTTTGCCTACTCGATTACGTTAAATACTCTGCTGGGAAATTAATCTTTATGCATGGTATGCATAGGAACAACAAGCAATGTGTTAGCTTTATTATGTTTTCATGTTCCAAAGGCAAAATCTGAAGTAGAGGTTCTTTTGTTAAAGTTTAAGTAAAGTTAAAGCACATTGTGTCATTTTCCATTAAAGGAATTTCTGAACAGATATAGTGATTTGTCTTGTACGAATGTGTGCGTGTGTGAAAAATGTCATAATAATGTGGGATTTATTTGACATGAGTTGATAATTACTTACTCACACTAATGTATAGATGTTAGAAGAAAAGCATGTTATGACATTGTATTCACATCTCATATATGCACATGAATAGGTGTTAAAGGATCATTCAAATATTGATTAAGGTTTTATCTAATCATGATATAAAATCTTGTCGATGCTGTCAAAAGAAAATATTGTTGTAGAGGGGCAATGTGAATTTCCTGATGGGGATGAGTACTGTAGTAGGGAGAGAAGTTCTTCAAATGAAATAAAGATAAGTATTTTATTTTATTTTATTTTAAGAAGTCTATACGCATGTTGATCTCCTTTAAAAATGAATTGTTATATACATGGCATTGCATGAGATTAGCTTCCATTTAAGAGAATTCTTAAAAAATTACATGCTATTATAATATACTTTTTTCCAAATAAGAATATGCTTATGAGATTAATATGTGTATTATGCTTTATTTCTTTAGGAAATGAAGTATAAAAAAACATGAAAGAAAAATAGCTACCTTTCATTTAAGTTGGAAAAGAAGTAGTTTTTTTTGCATGCAATAAAATTTCTAAGTTACCATGCACTACTTTAAAAAGATGAATGTGTATAGTGATGGTGTGAGAAATTAATGCATGAATGCAAAATATGAAGAAAGTCGTTATATAAGATGATATAGTGTTAAAATTAAATTGAATGAAGTCTCTTAATGGATCAAGTTATGAAACTTAACTAAAATGACTAGTTGACTAATTAGTGTTTGCATGAGTCGTCATGGATGCATTAAAACTATTGACTAGTTATGAATGAATAACTAATGAAGGTTATATGCACGAATCAATTTTGACTGAAGCTATTTGAAAGTTGTGAACAAGTGATTATGATAATTACTTCGTATGTCAGTCTGTTGGAACAGAACATTATGAGAATTGGAAATGTTTGCATAAGATAATATGTGCTTCAGAAATACATATTTACGATTAGCATTGTTTCTTATAGTAAGCAATTGTAGCTTAACAGAAACAGAAAATCTGTGAAAATAAAACATTGCAAACATTGCAATGTGAATTGCAACAGTAAACGTTAAAGTATCATGCTTTAATGTACAACACATGTATGTTACTTCCAGGGGGGAAGTTGTGATAGCTTCATTAAAGTTAACTAGTATTAACTAGTTAAAGACAATTTGTATAATTTTCTTTTATCTGTCAAGAAAAATTTAAATCATCATTGTTGATAAAGCAAGTTATTTAATTTGTTGAAATTAATTAATGAAAAGAAAATCCTTTTAAGTTGATGGTAAAAATGTTTCCAAGAATAGCAAGTGGTTGGGGACAGTTGGAAAGACAGTTACCTACTCCTCCGAGGATAAAGTTGGATCCCCGGGGAGGAGTAGGTGTTCTGTGAAATTGGTAAAGGGGAAGTATTTTCTAGAGCTCATTGGGACCAGTTGAGACTAGCTTACAGCAACCCTTGTAAAGCCAAAACATCTGAGTGTGACTGGAAATGGAGAATTGGACCAGACTGTCCCGAATTTCTCTTCCAGGATTTTCTGAGTATGACTGGATTGGCCATCCAGAGGTCATAGTAGAAAGATCCACTATTAACCCATGGCACTGTCCAGATTATGGAGCTAGGGGGAAAGTGGAGGACGTAATAGCCTCACTTGATGGTTGGGAGGACCACAACTTGAAAGACTAAATTTCCAGATAGGTATAAATCGATCCTATGGATTAGGAGGAGAATTTTGTTTATCATTGTGGTTCTCATAGTGGAACAAGTTAAGTAAAAGTTGTGTTATATTAAAATGAATTATTGAATGTATAAGTTCATTTATTTTATTACTAATTTGTTTGAATGTCTTAGCAGATGCTAGGATATGACCATGGTGCATTGATTGACCATTGGTATGATGAAGAGAGCTAGGTGCTCTCTGAGTTCTTTTTTAAGTACTGTATGGATGTCTTTAGCAGGAGCTAAGACAGTGTGCACATGATGCATTTATGAGAGGGTTGGTTCTCTCTGAGTACTTATGGAAGTACTTTGATTAAAACATCTCTTTATATTGCAATAATTTTTTATGGTTGCAAGTATTTTCATTTGATTGAAACTATGGGACTAATGGGATTGAATTTCTAGTCATACATTATAGGCTCTTTCCAGGAAGTGTTGATGGGTGTTCAACCATTCGATGAGAGGTTGCGTAAAAGCCATCATTTCTACCAATAGTAATTGGTAAGTTCGTATAGAGATTTTTCTATACCTTTGTGAATTGAATAAGGGATAAGCAGTAGAAATGGAAATGAAATTTTCTTTGCACTATACATGCTCATGAATATGGATAAAAACATTATTGCTTCAATTAATGGCATTTAAGGAAATGAAAGTGTCTCATTGCCAAGGGGAAGAAGCCCCTTTTGATTGCTTATATTATTATATCATGAGTATAAGTTTAATTTCAGTGAGAGAAGCACACCGAGGATAGTGTTCTCTTAAGGGGGGGAGTATGTAATGCCCACGTAAACTATCGTAATTTACAGTTTTTACAATGATTTAAAAAAACAGTTGTATCAAGAAACGGTTGAACGAATTCTTAAATCGTTTTGAAAAAATGATTTGTGCGGCGTCTTTAGGGATGACCTACTGTTTATATCGACCGAATAACCTTCTCGTCAGCACGATAATGAAAGGAGAACCATCCTTGAACTCTGCTACGTGGTGGCATTCGAGTCAAGAAATACTGGTTTATTTTGTGTTGATGGCCATGGCACTGCGAGGAAGGCCAGGAAGTTATTTGATGGCTTCACTGCTGCCATTTTATATGAGTCTCATCTCTCTATAATGATGCTTGCAGGTTCAATAGGCGTGTCAATAAGTTTCGGGTCTCTAGTGGCCACAGGAATTGAGAGTGAATGTTGCAGTTATTGATTATGACGCCACCATGGAGTCTGTTGCAACAATAAAAGTCATGAAGACGATAGCATCATGGAAACATTGTCATGAAGATGATGACATCATGGAAATATCTGAAAGGAAAATGTGAATATGTGAAAGGAAAACGTGAAAGAGAACCCAGGTTGCATTGTTCAAATGGAAGATTTGATTAAAAAAATATAAGTATATTTCTTTATTAAAAATAATTTCAGAGTTTATTTATGCGGAGGAAATATGAAAAGTTATCTCTGTTATATTTCCAAGAAAATCACTTGTATGTGAAAGAAAAAACTATAAGAATCTAGATTGTCTTTTGGAAACATTTACTAGATTCTTGTGCATTGAAAGAGAGATTAATCTTCTTTTATTTTTGGAAGATAAGTTATAGCATTAATCTACTTGAAAATTTTACACTGTTATCTAGATAGTGGGTAATCACTATTACGATATTTTGGGAAGAGTTAAGTGGTTTAAAACTTGAAAATATTTAATGAGTTCAAGGATAAGATAAGGAGTTTTCACCGAAATAACTCTTGAAATTTTATGTATATGGAGAACTTATGCTAGTTTTCTTAGTAAATAAAAATATGTCACCGCCAATACACGGCTCTATATTTTAAAAAGAGTTTTGCAAAGGAGATCTTGGGAAGACTCGTGAAGGAGGTTATGTGCTTCGTTGTGTAAGCACTCCTTTAGGGAGACTCTTTTGGAATCGATATGCATTTGCATGCATGGGAGAAACATTTGTTATGTTAGCTCGCATTCCATGCACTAAAAGTAATAGCTTAAGGGTTAGCTATTTTGATTAAATTTATGTAAATCACATGCATAAATATCTTAACTGATGTATCAGTTTATTTTAAAGAAAATCTTGGGAGATGTATCCATTGTCTTGTAGGAATGTGTGCTTATGCGACGGAAGCATTAGTTATTGTGATGAATTATAACCAGCACATATGAGGTATGTGTCGTTAAAGAGAGAATTACAAGGTACTTTACCTACATGTCATGAATATACATGAGTAGATGGAGAAGCTACTATAGTATAGATATGTGAAATGATTTATTAATACTTTATTAATCTTGACCATCATTTTATGTTGAAGGCATCATATCAGGGAATGATGGTGACATGTACAAAGGAATATGATGCTTGTCATGTACAAAGGAAAATTATGCTTGTCCTGGTGGCAGGTAAATGATGAATGTTCATGCAGATGAGTGCGAGTTGTAGGAAGGTCCAATGTACGATGGTCCAATGTAGGTACATCCATGCCACCAAGATGTGAAGATATGAAGATATGAAGACTAGAGGGTAAATGGTATCATATTTATTGAATGGCTTAAAGCTAGAGGTTGTATATTTCCTTGTAAGATTATATAAACGATGGTTAAGGGATGGTCTCCCTTATAATTCATTGAGTGATGGGTTGAACACCCTCACGAGCATTTAATAATAAAATTAAACGTTTGTTGGTTTTCACCCTACAGGGTTTCCAGGGTATATTGGTGTTCAATGATGTGATTGATTATTGTGTCAAGTTGATGATGTTGATTCCTTTCTTGTTATGATGTTCATAATGGCAAGTATGTGATGACTATAAGAGTGATGAAATGAATGGAGGTTACATCATACAGTATTATGTTAATGTACTATAATGGAGGTTGTTAATGGTTAAAGAGCGAACTAGTAAACATCTTATATAAAATGATGAGTATGAACTATTTAACAATTAATGGATAGTTGCCCAAGAGTAACTTGTATAAAATTTTTAACTCCTTACATTTCCATGGGAAGTTAACTATGTATGTTACAAAGAGGATTGAGAGGAGAGAGAAAGAGGAGGCAAGAGAGAGAGGGAGGTAGGAGAGAGAGATAGAGAAGAGGAGAGAGAGTGAGATAGAGAAATAAAATTAGAAAAGGAAAGAAAGAAAAAACTAATCTATAAAGCTAATTAATTAGATAGAATCACTCACATTCATTTAAGCCTCAAAAACCTTTTAAAAATTAAAAATAAATTGATCTTTTAATAATAAAAAATCTATACCTAATAAAAACCAATAATTCAACCAAATATAATAACACACAAATATAATTAAAAATTACATAACCTTTCCATTCAAATAAAAATATCTAATTTGAAATTAATTCACCTAAAGTACACATATTTTAACTAAATTGCAGTTACATCGATAAATCTATATATTTTGGAATGGGAAAAAGAGGTTCAGACGCGATTAAAATTTTCCTCTCACAGCTTTAACGACGTGTTCTCAAACCGAAGTGCTGAGTATTTCTGTGACGCCAAGTGCCAAATATTTCACTGAAAAGTGAGCTGTCGATTTCAACCATTTAGTTGCCTAATACACGAGGATGCACTCGAGCCTGGCCAACGAGCAGGACCAAATTCTCCCGAAGGAACCAATTCAGCTTTTTTATTGCCAGCGGTAATTATGGGAGATATATATTAATGTGGTTAAATAGTATATGCTTGTTAAATTTAAATTTGTTTAAATCTAACCATAAACATATACTTAATAAAACTATAGCCTGGAAAATTATAGCCTCGAAAATAATGGTCAGCGTAAGTTTGTAACAAGCTTTCGCGAAAAATGAGACGCATTCAATGCCACATATCAAACATGGAAATAAATACTTTACTTAATCGTGTTGGTAAAGTACAATTGCGTCACTTTAAATTTTCAGTTTTATTATTAAAAAATTACGTACAAACTAAAAACTTAGAACATGAAGAGTCAAGTGGGATGAAATATAAAGACCTTCAAGGATGAAAAGTCGAAGTAGAATAATGGGATTAAATACAAAGCCTTTGAAGCATGGAAAGCAGGGAATTTAAAAGGAATGGTAACTGTAAGTTATTGGGGAATAGATTGTGGAATCGATGTTTTATTATTGTTAATGATTTTGTTAAATTATATATAAAATATTAAATTAAAATAGAAATAAAATAATTAGTTTTATTAAAACGTTTGTATGTTAAATGTTTTATGAGTTTGTGATGTAAAATATTTTAATATCAATTCTAAAATGTCTTTTGCATGTATGTATTATGTAAAATATTTTAATATCACTTATATATTATATTATATATGGTTTTAAAAATTTTATGTATATATCATATAAAGTTATCTGAAAAAATAAGCTTTTATTGTTAAAATGTTTGAAGTGGTCTCAGTATTGGATCACTTTTTAAATATATGTTTTTTTTCTAAATTCAACAAAGATTTTTTGGACTTATAAGTTTAAGTTATGTATTCTTTTTAGCATTTAAAAATACAATTTAAACAATAAAAAATTACGAGTTTTTTTTTGCACTTTAAAAGAAGTTTGTACTTAAAAAATTTGATCCTCTTAATTTAGGTTAGTTAATATGAATTAGGCTAATTATGTTGAAATGTGCTCTCTAACCCAGTGTAGTAAAAATGTTGTAATGTTCAACATTTTACAATAAAAATATAATGTTTAATTTTTTGACTCGATGAAACACACTAAAAATAAAATAAATAAATAAATAATAAAAAATTAATAATTATAATTATATTATCTTTGATTCACTTTAATTTTATATTTACCATGTTTAAAAGAATCAAGTCTTTTGAAATATAAGCTTTTTAGAATAATATTAATAATAAATTAGATAATTAATAAATCCAAAATTAAAATTAAAATTAAAATAATGAACCTAAGTTTTCCAAAAATTGAAAATTATTAATGGTTGGGTTGCCGGAGTAGACCTTGAAGATGTGACCGATGGGGAATGAGTATCGGTAAAGAGAAGTATGATGTTTAGCAGGCTCCACTATGTATGTGAAATATATCCGTTTGTATGGACAACGCTAAAAGGTACACAATCAATAAAATGTTATGATGTGACGGGTTATTCTAAACGTTTATCCTCCTAGAAAGCAAAGATAAGACGAGGTCGCGATGGGCAATAAAGTGTGTATGATAAGGAACAGGTGTTTGTGTCGAAATGCATGTGTTAAGTGGTTTTTTTATTTGTTGTATTATTATAATATTTATGCACTGCAAAAAGCATTTTAAACCATCAAATTTGTTCTCATAAATATTAAATTTACATTTACATGATTTTTAATAAAATTAAAATTAAGATTTTAAAAAATTTTAATTAAATTTTAAATAAAATTGATTAAAAACATAGTGAAAAATAAATAAATTTAAACAACTTATAAATTTAGTGACGATGTAACCATTAAACTTAGTGATGAAGCAACCATAAGTGGAATGTATGGAGATGAACTGTAACGTGCCCAATTGTATCCCATAAACTCAACGCTAAAATTGTATATACTCTAAACTTAGATTATATTAAAATTAAAAACATCTTTAAATGCTAAATCATTGCGTAATGTTTCCCAAAGAGAAGCAACAGCTCATCGCCCAAAATTTATGCGTGAGACCTCTAAAGATAGATTATATTAAAATTAAGAACATCTTTAAATGCTAAAGCATTGCCTAATGTTTCCCCAAGAGAAGCAACAGCTCATCGCCCAAAATATATGCGTGAAAGCTCACATCACATTGACATTGCTTACTTTTAGGCAACTGAATACAAGGGAGTTTCATACAGTTCCTAAAGGACCGACCAACAATGCTTATATACATTTATTTATTATCAACAAAACTAATATGGCTCAGGTTTATATTGTCTTTAATTTAAGACACTATCGCATCATACTTTGATCTCAAGCAATATTCTACGTTTAAATTTGAATATTGTATTTTTAAATTTTAACAAATATTTTATCATATTCATATTTTTATCACAAACAATATTCGAAGTTTAAATTTGAATATTATATTTTTAATTAAGAAATATGTTATTATATTCATTAGAATTTTAAAGTTATGAAAAATAAATCTATGGTTAGATTTAAGAGTTCTGTGATTCATAATGTAGATGAAATGTTTTTCTGATTAATCACATCATTAAAATTTGGTTGAGTTTTGAGAAGCTAATCAATCTTAATGAATAGGGATGCATTATTACCTGAACATTGCCTTTTGAGAACTAGCTATTAAAAACTAGCCATTAAGAATTAGCCGTTAAAACTAGCCGGTATTTAAGTTAGAAAATTAGTTATTAGAAAAAATTAAAAATTTTAATTGTTAAGAAATATTATTAATTAATAAAATTAAATAATTATTTAAAACTAAAATATTTTTATTTAAAAATAAAATTTTTAATTAAATATAATAGGAAAAAAGTGAATATATATATATATATATATATATATATATATATATATATATGTTATTTAATAAAATCAAATAATTATTTAAAAATAAAATATTTTAATTTTTTTTAATTAAATATAATAGGAAATTATTGAGTTAAAGAGTGAAGAAAAAAAAATTAATAAAAAAGGGGTTAAAAAGTTTATATATATATATATATTATTTATTGAATTCCAAAGATAATATATAATAAATATAAAAACAATAAAGAAAATAAGAATAATAATAAAAAGGATAAGGAAATTAAAAGGAACGATATGGGAATAAAAACACCAAACAACAGAAAGAAAGTCGGAGTCCAGCTCTTACTTAATTTCCAACTATCATCTCTGTTGAGATTCTCAACATGCCTAATTCATGAACTGCTTCCATTCTGCTTGTGTTGGGGCCTTTGTTTTGAAAAAGAAACAGTTTTTGAATTGCAGAGAATAGGTGGCGGAGCACAATCAAGGTAGACAGGGAGCTGTCAAGGTTGCGGAAAGCCGGAAGATAGGTGGCATGACAGTTGCGGAGAACAGTGCAGATGGCAGATATGGGAGACAGGGACAATCAACAGAACTCCTAGTAATCAATAAGAAGCGACAAGCAGCGAAGTAGGAAAAGAGGAAAGGCTGACAGTCACGCTGGGGGAAGAGCAAATAGGCAATCAACCAACGTAGAAGAGTTACTTATTCAGTGCGGTAGAAGGCCGATAAAGAGAGTAGAGCCGTAGGAGAGCTTTGTGAGAACTCCGTTGTACTGAATCACATTGTAATAGACTCCACAAAGTGATGTATGATGTTTTGATATTGATAATGAAATATGGTTATTGTTGTGTGTAATGTTATGAGTTGATTGTTAATCACTTGCTTACTATGAATGTATGCCCAGTTTTAAATTTTAATTCAACATTCTGAACATGCTTAATGAGTAATTGCGTATACATAGAGGCGAGATCTGTTTGTTGTTCCAAGTTTCCTTAACTGTTCTTCATGGTTGTAATCGTCTGGTACCTAATCTGTCTCCTAATCTTACTAAGGTCACGACACACCTCGGGTGAGACACTCTGCTCCCTGGAGTAGGGTGAAAATGTTGGCGTTGTGCTAGACTACTACGTAAACCATGTTGGCATCTATCCTAAACCTGGATCTTGCCCAAAGACCTCATTTTTCAACAACAAATGGTTCCGTTGCCAGGACTTGAAAATAAATTTTGGAGTTAGATCATGGTATCATGGATCTCTGAGAGGAATTATGAAGCTAGTGGTATAACCACTTAGACCAGTTAATATTGCAACAAGCGGAGCTGCAACATCAAAGGGAAAATACTATTATAGATCGGGTCTTGTTTTCTGAATTTCCAAGTGACTTGTACGAAATTTTCTGGGGAAATTTTCCTAAAGAACTTTATAATTGGTTGCGGAGACTTAAAATCAAGTCACTCCCAGGAGGATCACGTAGAGTCTGTCGTAAGTGGACGCACACGGATCTAGTAGCACTCCATTGGTTAGATACCGATTTGACCCGAGCAGTAGATTTTTGGGTACAATCTACCTTGGAAGGATACATTGTGGAATTTTCAGCTGAATGTTACCAATCCTTTACGAAAGCTAAGGACATATTCAAATACAGATTTCGGGGAGAATTGTTGAAGGAAATCCCGTTGTGGATCAAAGCTTTAATGGTGGATGCGGGTTTGATGGCATTTCAAAGGTCTAAGATGGAGACTTAAACCTCCAATACTGGGGGAAGGAGCCGAGGGAAGGATGCTACACTTAAGTAAGAAGGGGGAATAGGGATATGGATGTCGGAACCTCCAGTAGACTGAGAGAGCGACGAGCACATCGATGGGCGCAGATCGCTGAGAAGTGGCAGGAAAGGGTTATGAAAGAGTTTGAGAAGCAGGATAGTAGTCGAGAGGACAAAGAAAAGGCGCCACAGATGACAAAGGAAACGAAAGTTCAGATGGGATCCCAAGGAATAGGAGGGACCATCAAAGAAGTTAGGCAAGTGTATAGGAGCCCAACCCCAAGAGAAAAGGGAGAGAAGTCCAATGTGGAGGATGCGCGCCCCGAGGAGACATCCGATGTGGAGCTGCATGTTGCGATGGAGCAACTATTTCGAGAGAGGCGGGCACCCGTAACTCAAGGTAATCCTATTCCCCAAAGTTCAAGCAGCTCTAGTACCAACCTTCCCCTAGTACTCTATCAGCCACCTGATAAAATTTTTGTTAAGTTAAGGGAGTTTAGCAAGTTGAATAGTGTTATGTCTATAGTACATATATATACTAGCTACAGTGCTAGTAATACAATCTCACAGCCAGGAAGTAGAGGTTTTATTTTAGTACCACCCATACAAAGAAATATGGCGGGATCGTTCACCCGATACCCATAATTCTCCAAGAGGGGTAACGATGATGTGGAGAAACACTGGTATATCTATGAAGCAATATGGAGGGCTCGGTAGACACCAAAAGAAGTTAAGTTAATTGAGTTCCAGACTACTCTAAGAGAGAGAGCTCTTCACTGGTTCATTAAATGGTCAGAAGCTCATCCAAACCCAGCGATAGACGATGTGAAGAAATAATTTGTCAAAGAATTTAAATTACCCCAGACAGATGAGCAAGGGTTGTCTGAATTGTGGGAAATCAAACAGCGGGAAGGAGAAATGGCTTGGGACCTGATGAGAAGGTTCAAGGATGCGATTGGGAAGCTGAGTTACCCAATCGACCCAAACCACCAACGAGATTGGTTTATTAAAGCACTCCTCTCGTTGACAGGAACTTCACTGACACAACAGAAGATTGATACCTTACAAGATGCCCTAGAGCAAGCCATGAAGATAGAAGCTATGGTGAGGTATCTGCAAGAGTTCAGAGGAGGATCAGTAGTACAAGACCCATCCATATTAGGGCTACAACATCAGATAGCAAGTCTAACAGAGAAGTTGAAAGACATTCAACCGATACGACCTGCAAGGCCCAATGTGTAGTGTACCCATTACCCGATGGAAGGATACATGGCCAAAAAAATCCCGAGGTTGTAAGGGAAAAATGCAGGAACTTCAGCAACAGGGACATAGGGGGCTCCACCAGTTGGGGGAGTTGCGAAAATAAATACTCAGGAATTATACCAACCACAACCCCACTTCCTAGGGTTCCCCATGCAACAGAATCAGATCGCAACTGACTACTGTGAAATATGTAAAGGCATTGGTCATCCTCCACGACTATGCCCAATTTTGCAAAAAAAATACAACGTTCCAAACAATACATATTGTGAATTTTGCGCTTCTAAAATGCATAATACATAGCAGTGTAGAGCCCTCGATGCACTAGCGGAACGATTGGACATGCCATCTTATAGGGTGAATGAAACTCCAAGGGGCCAAGGAGGAGGAATGAGAGGTGGCAGAACTGGAGGAAGATGACCAGTAAGGTGTTATAACTGTGACCAAGAAGGGCACGTAGAAAGGGAATGTCCGCTACCTATAAGACCGTGGTGCTCTCAGTGCAGAGTCAATACACACGCAACTGAAGACTGTCCAGAATTAATTAAGAGATGGGAGGAAAGAGCCAGACAAAGAGGAGAGAATCTGGTGAATGCAGAACCAAGAATAGTAGAAGCTCAGCCCATGCAAATCGTAGCTATAATAACCCGGGGAGGAAATAAAACAAGGGAGGATGCACAGAATATGGACCTGGTAAAGCTGATTAAGCCCGCATCTCCAAAGAACGCTTTCAGAGTGGATAAACAGAAGCAATATTTTAAGGAGGCAGTGGAAACATTTTCCCAGATAGGAGGGAATAGAGGCATTGAGCTTCCACAGCCAACCATCGAAAAAGAGAAGTAGACTCATACAAGTACAATGATTGAGGAATGGTTCCGACTGTTCTTGAAAATTGTAACCAATGCACCAATGCTGGAACAACTAAAGCAAAATCTAGAGTTGGTGGTGCAGGAAAATGCAGATCTGGGAGAGTCAAAAAATCCAACAGAAAAATACATAAGAAGGATAAAAAGAAACAAGAGAAGAACTGGAAAGGAATTTCGTGTGAATACTCAAGTCGTGGGATTTCAAATCAAAGACACAATGCTCGATCTAGGATCTGATGTCAACATTATACCTAGAAAGACATGGGAAGCACTAGGGAGGCCAAAGTTGACTTACTCACCAGTACAACCCCGAATGGAAAATCAGTACTATATTGTACCTATAGGAAGGCTAGAAGAGGTCGAGGTTAATGTCACTGGAGTGAAAATGTATACAAATTTTGAAGTGATAGACATCATGGGGGACAAGGATCCCTATCCTACTTTATTGAGGATAGATTAGGCCTTCGAGAATTATGCAGTGATTGACTTGAAAAAAGAATTGATAATATTTGAAGACGGGGAGGTCAGGGTAACTCAGCCACTTGATCCATACCAAGGACCCCGATATACAGAAACTATTGACAACAGAGAGGATGCTCAAATTCTCGATCACCTTTACCAGATGACGATAGGGAAGAGAGAAGAATATATCAATCCAATAACGGGAGGGACCGTAAGTTGGAGAAGTGTTCAATGTTCAGATTTGGGCTCAGAAATAGCTTGGGATGATTGGAAATAGGCAGGATACGAAACCAACAGTAGAAGATGTGCTAACATCTAGGGAATCAACTGGATTGGAACCGAGGTAAGAGGATATCCGAATCTATCAAATATGCATGATGTAAATAAATTTATTGCAAAGGTAGAAGAAAAAGTACCAACAGAACATAGAGTCCCTCTTATGGATGTAGCACTACAATCCACATCAGCAAGATGGTGGGTCAACCATCACAAATCTCTTCCGCAATGGGAAGATGTTGCAATAGCACTAAGAGCTAGATTCAGAGAAGATGCATGACCACAATGCATTGGAAGTACCAAGGGGATTCTGACCCCACAAAGCATTTAGAGAATTTTGATTACAACTAGAAGAGAGAAGGATATCCAGAATCTCTATGGATGCATAAATTCATACATTCACTGGACACCGTTCCGCAAGCTTGGTACTTGACAGAGGAAAAGAAGAGAGGAACTAGCACATGGCAAGTTGTTGCAGAAAATATTACGCAATGTTTTTCTTTTAAGGGAGAAACAGAACCAGTCACAAATACACTCCAAGCCATCATAAGAGTACTATTTTTTCTAGAGATTCAAGAAGATGAAGAACTACCGCTCTCAGAACATAAAATCAAAGAATCAATAGCATGCAAACGGATAGATCGTGATATGGATGATGACGATTTAGAGAATCTCCGACACTTATACTCTGAAGAGAAAGAGGGGGAGTAGGATATACAAGAGGAACCAACCACAAAAGGACTTCACCTGTTACCCTTGAAGACTAAGGAGCTGAACATTGGAAGCACGGAGAAACCCAAAATCACGTCTATCGGAGACTACTGGGATACGGAAACAACCAAGGAAATCTTCGACCTATTACAGGAATATGAAGATTTATTCCCATCTTCAGTGGCAGAGCTAGCTAAAGGGAATAAAAGGGGACATGAGGGAAATGCGCATAGTCTTAAATCCTGACGCAAGACCAGTGAAACATAGGCCTTACCACTTAAATCCAAGAGTAAAGGAAAAATTCAAAGCGAAAATAGGTAAAATGTTGAAAGCAGGGCTAATTTTTCTAGTGGAGGAAGCAGAGTGGGTCAGTCCCATTGTAATACAAAGAAAAAAGGAGAAATCTGAGATTAGATTATGTGTGGAATACCGAAGCCTCAACAATGCATGCATACATGATCCATTTCCTACCCTGTTTAGCGATGAGGTTCTCGACAATGTGGCAGGAAATGAAGCCTATTCATTCACATATGGATTCTTAGGATATCATCAAGTGAGAATAGTAGAAGAAGATAAGAGGAAGACCACTTTCACAACTGAATGGGGATTGTTTGCATACCATGTCATGCCCTTTGGACTTGAAAATGCGCCCGTGGTGTTTTCACGAATAGTGATAGCAGCATTTCGAGACCATATCCATAAGTTCCTTGAGGTATACATGGATGATTGGACAATTTACAGTTTACTGAAGAATCATGAAACTTTACTGAGAATAATGTTTAACAGATGCAGACAACTCCAAATATCCCTCAACCTCAAGAAATGCATCTTTGTATTACCTTTTGGGATGCTACTAGGACAAGTTGTTTGTAAGTAGGGTGTTTGTGTGGATCTAGAAAAAGTAGTAGTCATTGTTAACATAGAAGCACTAGAAACTGTGAGACAGTTAATATCACTACTCGGGCATACTGGGTACTACAGAATATTCATCTACAACTATGCAAAGATAATAGCACCATTGGAAAAGTTGTTGCAGAAGTCAGAGCAATTCATGTGGAGCGACGAATGCACTAACGCCCTCAATACATTGAAAGAAAAGTTAGCAAGTGCACCCATCTTGGTTCATCCTAACTGGGACAAACAGTTCCATGTCCATATTAATTCTTCCATCATTTCATTAGGAGCAGTGTTAGCTCAGCCAGGAGAGACTTCTGTTGATCATCCAATATACTTTGCAAGCAAGAAGGTGTCTACCGCTGAAAGGAACTACACAACAACAAAACGAGAAGCTCTTGCGATGGTGTATTCTCTTCAGAAGTTTCGTCATTACCTACTGGGAGGTATGTTCAAGTTATTCACAGACTATTCAACATTGAAATACATGGTTAATAAACCTATGCTTGAAGGAAGAATCTGTAGATGTTTCCTACTATTTCAGGAGTTCACTTTTGAAGTGATAGTGAAATCAGGGGGGATAAATGTGGGTTGTGACCATTTAGCAAGGTTGGAGAATGGAGAGAATGGGGGATCCCTTGATGATCAGTCGTCAGATGCTAATCTCTTCATAGTAGAAGCCATCCCAGATTATCTAGAGTAGATAGCATTATATTTGGGCATAGGACAGTGCCCAATAGAGTACACGACAACTCAAAGAAGGCATTTGGTCATGAAAACCGTTGAGTATCAACTGATATCAGGACAACTATATAAGATGGGGTTGGACCATGTCTTGCGGAGATGTGTCATGGACCATGAAAGAGAGGATATCTTGTGGGAGTCTCATTCCGGAGTTGCGGGGGGCCATGTCTTCGTAAAACCCACCGCAAGGAAAATATTACAAGTAGGGTTATGGTGGCCCACAGTTCATAAATATTGTAAAGTGTATGTAAATAAATGTGATGTCTACCAAAGAACATGACGTCCATCAGACCGGGATGAGTTACCACTGCAACCTGTAAGAGCACTGCAGCCATTTGAAAAATGGGTTGTTGATTTCGTAGGGCCAATTGCACCAGTGGCAAGACATTCACAGGTAAGGTACATAATAACCGCAATAGATTATCTCACAAGATGGGCGGAGGCAACACTAGTAAAATACTATGCATCAGACACAGTAGGCAGGTTCATTTTCGAAAATATCATTAGCAGAGTTGGCTGCCCTAGAAGCATAACTAGTGATCAAGGTACACACTACATTAATACAAAAATCAAGTCTTTGTTAGATAATTTTATGGTACAACATCACAAAATCATCCCGTACCACCCTCAAGCAAATGGAACCGTTGAAGCATTCAACAAGATATTAGAAAAAGGAATAACCAAGATATGCAATGCCAATCGGGATGACTGGGATGAGAGGATACTAGCAACATTATAGGCATATAGGACAACTATTAAAAGGTTGCACAATCAAACGCCATTCCAGTTGGTGTACGGGAGAGAAGTAGTGGTACCTACTGAATTTATCATACCAAGTCTATTAATCGCTTCAACAGTACATATGACAGATGAAGACTCAATCATTGAATGCCTTCGTGAGCTACAGGAGCTTGAAGAAGAGAGATTCCTGGCGGAGTTCCATCAGACGGTTCAAAAGGAAAGACAGAAGGCTTGGCATGACCGTCACATCAAGCATACGATGTTCACTATCGGAGGGAAAGTTCTGTTGTATGACAACAAATTTCAAAAGTTCCTGGGCAAACTTAGAATGCACTGGATGGGACCATACCATGTCATAGAAATTAAATATTCAGGCGCAGTTCGATTGGCGCAACTAGATGGTGAAGTACTGCAAGGATGGGTGAATGTCGCACGCTTGAAGCCCTATCACGATTAAGTTCCACTATTTATTTTTTCAAATAACTCTCGCAACCGAGAGTAGTCAATAGGGTAGAATAGAAATAGATAGAGTCAATAACTCTCTCGCACCCGAGATGAGACATAGAATAAGAATCCCAATAAAAATACATCACAATAATGTAGAGAGGAACTCCACCTGTTGCGATGCGGAGACCACATCACAACCAATTGTGGCCCGGGGGGGGGTAGCCTCTAACCTGTCATCCGTGTTAGAAATCCAAGTGTGTCAAATATCATTCCGTCTTAATAACCCATCATACTGTTGTCAGTCCATAGGATCACCTGGATTTGAAAATTAACTGCCATAATTAGTAAACTCCATTCCATAATAAATTTTCCATATTAAGCCATAATCATTACCCATCACGTCTACCCAAATCTCGAAGACACAGTTAGCAATGTCAGAATACACCTCACTGCGGTAACTAATCGCATGATTATAGCCGCGGGAGAGAGAAAAAAATTAATTACTTATGGGGTCTTATCAACCTCATTCGTGTCGGTTAAATTATTTAACCTGCATGAAATAAGAAAAGCGCCAGAATGCCAGAAAGTTCCGAGTTAGAAAAAACAAAAACAGCTACAGCAACAAGTGAAATTTCATCAAAGGAAGTTCAAAGAGACAATCCAGTAGCAGGAATTCATAGCAAGAGAATAGAAACAACACTCCAGGTATACAAAAGAAGAACGAAGATGACGAAGGTATCAACAATAGTCGTCAAGCTTGAGCTCGATGAGAGAATTTAGAGGATAGAATCTTTGACTGGAAAGTATGAAAATGCTTCGTTAATTGATACAGATTTCACGAATTCCTATCAATTCCCAGCTATGAAGCGACAAGTATACATAGAAAATTATGCCACAGAGGGAGGAGGGGAAGCAGCAAGGATGAATCCGGAGTTCAGATGTATCCAAAGATCGAGAATACTGAAACTCAGGAACATCCCAGTGTTTGGAACAATGGGAGCAACAATGCAACGTACGAAATTCCTGCTAAGAAGAATCCAGAATGGATCTTTGTGGCTGGGGAGAGAAATACCTATACATGTAGAGGACATCAGTAGAATTACCAGATTATTAGTAGAGGGGAAGGATGTCTCAACGACATTCCAGAATGTGTCCAGGAGAGCTAAGTCAGGGGAATATGATTACTATAAGAAGTATGAGACCAGAAGAGGAGGGAAGGGAGTGAAGATAGACCTCATCAACGATCCAACAGTGAAATTTTCCTGTTATCTAATAGCGGGTAAAAAAATGAGGCATTACACCAAAGGCGAATACACCCTCAACACCATATCAGCTGCAGAACACTGCATCGAAGGAGCCCAGCTAAAATGGTGTACCTTCCTATTTAACGAACTGTTTGAGGCCTGTGAGGATAATTATAGGCGAGCCACATGATTCATTTATGGCTACCTCATTATGGCATTTGGGATGTGGAAATGGACTCACCCGGGGGTAAGGCAGCTCACCTAAATCACAAACGACCAACCATTGGCATTAAGGTTTACACCCTAGAGAGTATTGGGAGATCCCAGCACCAAGGAGGTCAATGAGGAGGCTTTCTTATTCTGGTACAGGAAGATGGTGGATGTCGTGGTGAGATAAAAAAGGGTTTCGAGGGACCTATTGGACAAATATTCTCTGCAGATGTAATATTCCTATTTGGGAATGTCAGCAATCAGCAATCTATTCCAGAGATTGATTGAGAGGGAATTTACCGGGTGTGTCACCTTCTCAAGGAAGTGTGAGATCTGGAGGATATCTGGCCCTTTCCAGACTCTGTCTAAGAGTGTGGGGGAAAACACAACAAGTGGTATAGAAATTGGAATGCTAGAGGGGATAAATAACAGTAATGCAAACATACAATAACGTGTATATAAAGCATGCATAGATACTCAAGAAATTCCAAGAGAACGCTGAGCCATTTTATTATACTGATAAATATAGGGGAGTACAATAGATGATCAAAGCGATAGCACCTAAACTTGCACAAGGCAAGTTAAGAAATATTCTCAGAACGCTACATGGAATGGCTGTGTTTCTAATCTACGTTCCAGCTTCTTAAAGCAGCTGTATAACTGTCCGGAAATATCTCCCTTGTAAATCTGTGCTATCCTCCTAATGGTAATGCCACAACTATCTGGGATCCTCAATAATATGATCACCCACTCACCTAGAAGTCCCCAATAAACGCGGGTTATTCCTGCGCTCAACCTCCTGACCAACAGTAATGCACTACACTCAACCTACTAACTGGAGCTTCCCCAATATGGACTGCGTCCTCCCTCTCAGGACCGCACAGTTAATAGACGTGTTGCCCCTCCACAAATGCTGCAAATCGATCCTTCTACAAAAAACACTGATGGAAATACCTCACCTGAGTAGGCACTCGAAGTCCCCTAGGGCTGAGGGCGAGATATCCAAATGGAGACACTCAATGTGTTAAATAGTGCTACAGACAGGCTAAATAGCCATCGTGCTCAAAGTTGCAATGACTAGCTTCAAATGCATAAACTCCAATGGTTGGCAATGGCTCTCCTCCTCTCCATATATAGCAAATGAAGGCTCTCTATGGGCCCTACTTTGAATTAGGGTTTCCCTTCCTTTAGAAGCTTCCCTCCTATGTTGTCCATGTAGTTCTTTCCCCCTCATACCCTACGCTGGTTGACTTGGTCAAACCTCTTTGCAAATGTCTCTTTCACACATGGGGGTGTGAAATCTAGTTCCATGGCTGATCCCTTTTCATACTAGAGGGATTTCATTTATGTTTTTATTATTATTGGGCCTCCTTTCCCAATTATTCATCTCCTAAATGAATTTAGACAAAAATTAATGTTCCAATTTATTGAAGAAAAATTTGGAACATTAGAGTCCTCCCCTCCCAAATGTTGCTTGTCCCCAAGCAACTGCAAGGATAGAACTGGAAAGTCTCCACTCAAGGCATGGAGTCTGAAATATGGTGAGGAACATCTCCCTCATGTGGATCCTCCATCCCCAAGCAATCATCCAAACAAAATGAGCCACCTCCCAACAAGGTAACTCCTAAAAATCTCCTTCCACCTCAAGCTCCGGTAATGAAGGTGGGCTGAAAATCTGAACTTGGCAAGCATCATAGCTTACCCCATGTTTTCCTTCTCTCCACTCATGAAAAGTGTAGAGTGTATTCTTATCCTGGGTTGCAATAGTATTGCCCTCAAATGGAAAAATGAAGAAAAATCCTCCAAAGAGTTCTCCTCCAACAATGAAGAACAGGCGGGCCCAAAACATATTATCCATGATGAATAGGACATGGTCATCATATAATATCCCAAGGAGAAGTTTGCTGCAAGTTTTTCATGATGATGCATGATGCAAACAATATCTCACAAGGATACAACGCAGTTCCACCCACTGCAACTTCAGAAAATTACATGGCAAGCAATGTACAAGATTCATCACATCTACTAAAGGATAGTAAATGACTGAATGTAACAACAATACATGATCAAGAACTTGCCCATGGCTGTATAATGGATGAATATCAGTCTCATGGCCCACCTCAAAAGGAAACAAACATGTGGTTGTGGTGGCCATATCTACTCCCATGCTCCCATTAGAACATGTAGTGCAGAAAATGTGAGATTTTTTCCCACTTAAAGACACATCCAACTCATGTGTCTCCATCATAATCATGCTTCTCATACAAATCTGATCTATATCAACAAATGAATTCATGATCAGAAATAGAATGAAGAGAATTCTGAAGGTTTCAGGTGGTGCAAGAAGGTACCAATAGCTTCCCAAACAAGTACATCGCAGTTTTACAAGTTGCTGCTTGAGGAAAGTACAAGGTTTCTTCTTACATGATTAATCATGCATGTCCCCATATGATACATGTTAGAGTGCATAAACTGAACATACAAGTGATGATAAAACATTTTTCCATGGCCAAAAAAGAGGTGGCTGCCTCCATCATGTATATTGGCCCAATACAACTCATGGAGTAATGTGACAAGCTTGCCCTCTTGTGAAGCAATGCACTGCATTAGAATGGTAAGAGTGTGAAAATCAATGAGTGTATATACAAAATTCTCACCATATGCTGGAATTAAGATGGTACATGGATCCATGAATGAGTCCTCCATAGTGTTTTGGCATGCTATGAGGAAGAATGAACCATGTGCTGCAAGAAGATAATCCCCCTTATGCTTGAAAACCCAAGTCAAGAAGAATATGCCATAGATGTCTCTATCATCATTACCTCCTCTTTGTTCATCAAGTGAAACAAATATGAAGTGATTCTGGGACCTATGGGTTATGGATCCACCATATTTCCGCTGGGCACACTTCATCCATAATTCTTCGCTCCCAAGTGATAGCGCTATGAGCTTTTGCAAATAAGCCCCTGTTAATACAAAACTCTGTTCTTTGACATGCTCCTTGTAAAAGATCCCTTCAATAATGTTGCAAAAAATATGGAATACTCCCCAAGATGGAAGAGCTTCAAAATCATCTAAGACCAAGGAGATAATGCCATCTCCTCCTCCTGTAACATCATGTAAAGTGTGAGATCAAATCTGCTCTTGCTCTCCCAGAAACAAGCAAAGCAACAAAACATTTTGCTGCCTCCCCATACCTCCATCATACCGATAATGTGATAAAGACATGATGAATGATATGAGCATCATATCAACACCATGCATCCATACTCTATGCTGCTCAATGATGTAAGTATCCATCCTCTTACTCCTAGGAAGAGTGTTTTCCAAGTGATGGCCAAACTCTTTCAAGAGTAACCAGCACAACCAAGCCTCTTGCTGCCTAGTATCATAGATCTGCAAGTAGCCTCCTAACTCCTTGGTCATCAACCAAATCCACTAAATCACTTGTGGATGCCTCCTTCTTCTCCTCATCTTGGTACTCCTCCCATGAGGGCTATCATCCTCCCAAATCAAATTCTTGTCTTTGCACTTCATGGGATTTTGAAATGAAATCTTCTCAAGGATCAATGAGACCCTATCAAGACCCAAATAGGTGGTAGGAAAAAACCTCCCATCATGATGTGTATGGCTCAAGGAATGTCCAACACAGGCATGAGAGATGTTATCCATCCTAAGATGTCCTCCATATTCTATCTACTCTTGTGAGAAAGGAAGAAAATCTTTGCACTCCATGGTGTGTTGAAGTGCACCTCTGATGAGATCTCTCCTTGAGACCTCCCTTTTATCAATAGTCTTCCAAAACCAATGAGGTCTTGGATTTGAAAGTATAAGTTCCTCTTTGAGCTGAGAGGAGCTCATTGAGAAAGTGTCAACTTGAAGGGAGAAAGGGTTTCTTACTCCAAGATGTCTACCATCAATCTTCAAGGCTTCAAACCCCAACCTCTAATGTGATGTAAAATCCAACAATGGCTCATGAGAATGATGGTTTTATTCCTTCTTGAGTGTTTCCATGTTGCACAGTGCAGTGCAACCAAGCTGCTCTATAGTAGCAATGGGATTTGACCCTTGGTCATGCAAAAGTAAATCTCCACATTGATCAAAAGAATTTGCTGCAACAATGGAATATGGAAATATTTTCATACTTTGATGTGCATTTGGAACTTCTTGCAGGGCTGCAAGAGTCCCTTCCTCAAAAGTGTTGGCTTCCCCAACTGTTGATGCATGTGGCTGCTCCTCCATGAGTGTGACAGCTTTATCACAAGCCTCCTCAAGAGGTGATGTGATCTTTTCTTTCTTTGCTCTTTCTCCATCAAAGTTTTGGATCAACCTTTGAGTGAACTCTGCAAAAGTCTTCACCCTTGCATGGCTCAAGTGGCTACACCACCAATCATAGGCTTCACCCTCCAAGTGCAGCGCTGAGATTTCAACAGCTTCTTTCCCTGCTACAGGATGTAGTAGGAAAAATGCCTCCAACTTTCTCACCCAAGTTCTTGCATTAGATGACCCATCAAAGGTAGACAACAGAAATATACTACCTTTGATTTCTTTTCTGCTACATGGTCTCTTCTCTTCCTTCAGCTAGATGAAATGAGGAAAATCTAGAGTCTTCCTAAAGGTTCTAGGTTGAGATCTATACTCAACAAGGTAATCACTGTGGATCTGATGATCCAAGTATCTTCCATGCTCAGTATCTTCTTCTTGATGAGAATAGGAAGTGCATGGTACTTCCTCTTCTTTTTCTTCAATCTTCTTGATCTCCTCAAAGGTGGATGCATCTCCTCTGGATCTGAAAATAGATGAGAATAAACTCATCTTTTTCAACGTTATGATCTTCTTGGGCTTAGACTCATAGGCTGAGCCAAGAAAGCTGCTACCACCCGAAGACTTTGCCGAACTGTTTGATGAACCATAAAACGTAGGAAAATGGAATCTGCTCACTGTATGTTGGGTATCTCCATCATGATAATTCCGATGCCCTTTGTGATGGTCACGGGGTCTGCTGTCCCATCGGAGCTGAACAAAGTATCTGAATAAAAGGGCATCCCTGAACTCCTGCCCATACGCCCGGTACTCAACAAAATAATCACCTATGTGGCCAGCCTCTGGCTCTTGCGGTGCTTCTGTCTCAGTGTCTGTGTCCAGGAAAGTGGGCATAGTGGAACGGGCGGGAGCATGTGAAGCTTGATGCAGAGTGGAAACTCGCTCTTGCAGATGGTGGTATGTTCCCGACCCCTCACCAACCTGGAGACCCCTTGAGGTTTCACGTTGTCTGGCCTCTACAGCAGTGAATCTCTGACCCATCACCTCTATCTTCCTCGCCAGATCCTGCACTGATTTTAGGAGTGCTTCCCCAAACTGTTTTACATCGCTATCATCCGCCATTGGCTCTCCCTTCTCTGTGTCTTCCACAGGCTCCTCTTGTTATGTGTCTACCACAGGCTCCTCCTGTTCTGCGTCCACCACTTGAACGCAGTCCCCTTATCCGTAGGTGTTCTCCAACCTACGCTTAAGATCTCTATACTTCCTACCTCTGTGGAAGATGTAGGGTTTTCCTCCTGATGTCATAGACATCTAGCTTCATAGGTTGAGCCAAATCTATGCTCTGATACCACTGTAATATTTCTATTTTGAGAATGTCAGCAATTAGCAATTTATTCCAGAGATTGATTAACAGGGAATTTACTGGATGTGTCACCTTCTCAAGGAAGTGTGAGATCCAGAGGCTATCTGGCCCTTTCCAGACTCTGTCTAAGAGTGTGGGGGAAAACATAACAAGTGGTATAGAAATTGGACTGCTAGAGGGGAGAAATAACAGTAATGCAAACATACAATAGCGTGTATATAAAGCATGCAAAAAGACTCAAGAAATGCCAAGAGAACGCTGAGCCATTTTATTATACTGATAAATATAGGGGAGTACAATAGGTGATCAAAGCGATAGCACCTAAAATTGCACAAGGAAAGTTAAGAAATATTCTCAGAACGCTGCATGGAATGGTTGTGTTTCTGATCTACGTTCCAGCTGCTGAAAATAGCTGTATAACTGTCCAGAAATACATCCCTTGCAGATCTGTGCTATCCTCCCAATGGTCACGCCGCAACTGTCTAGGATCCTCAATAATATGATCACCCGCTCAACCAGAAGTCCCCAATAGACGCGGGCTATTCTTGCGCTCAACCTCCTGACCAACAATAATTCACTGCGCTCAACCTACCAACCGGAGCTTCCCCAATACAGACTGCGTCCTCCCTCTCAGGACTGGGCAGTCAGTAGACATGCTGCCCCTCCACAAATTCCGCAAATCGATCCTTCTACAAAAAAAAACTGATGGAACTACCTCACTTGAGTAGGCACTCGAAGTCCCCAGGGGCTGAGGGCGAGATCTCCGAACAGAGACACTCAATGCGCTAAAAAACACTGGAGACAGGCTAAACAACCAATGTGCTCAAAGTCGTAATGACAAGCTTCAAATGCATAAAATCCAATGGTTTGCAATGGCTCTCCTCCTCTCCATAAATAGCAAATGAAGGCTCTCTATGGGCCCTACTTTGAATTAGGGTTTCCCTTCCTTTAGAAGCTTCCATCCTACATTGTCCATGTAATGCTTTCCCCCTCATACCCTGCACTGCTTGACTTGGTCAAACCTCTTTGCAAATGTCTCTTTCACACATGGGGGTGAAATCTAGTTCCATGGCTGATCCCTTTTCATACTAGAGGGATTTCATTTATGTTTTTATTATTATTGGGCCTCCTTTCCCAATTATTCATCTCCTAAATGAATTTAGACAAAAATTAATGTTCCAATTTATTGAAGAAAAATTTGGAACATTACAACAGATATGGTTTGGTGTAACCCACAAGCAGACATATATCAGACCTAGTTGTGTGGATGAAACCACGTTCTGAATGTGACCGTTAAAGTTTCAAGTAGAAGAAAAATCCTTCCACACCGAAGTCTGTTCATGGCCAGGAGCTGTAATGGAGGTTAGAAGCGGAATACCCCACTATTCATTCAAGGCGATGCTTACAAAAGCACTCCCAGGGGAGACACCAGAGGAAACAATGAGGAGTATTTCTCAACTACAGCTACGACCTTTACTAGACCTTTCCTTCTTTTTTTGATTTCCAGTCTTTGAATTCTGCATCACCATCCACAACAACTAGACCTTTCCTTCTTGTTTTGATTTCCAGTTTTTGAATTCTGCATCACCATCCACAACAACCTCTATCATCACTGACCTACCCTCCACCATGTTCAACTCACCCCCAGCAACCACAGTCACCCCAATCCGCAAAAGCAAGGGACCTAAACCCCTGGTAGCTACACCCAAGGCCAAGAAAGCAAGAATTATGGTGCCTAAGCAAATAGTTGATCTCACCGAGTAAGATCAGACCCAACCTATGGATACAGGATTACTAGTTCGAGGAGAGCCAAAGGTTACCATTGTTAGTCATCATTAATTTTTTCTATTTGAAGATGACTAAGTATTTTTTATAGATTTCTAAAAACAAAATTCCCTGAATATTGTGAGTTTTAGAAATCTCACTACCTTCATTATCCTTATGGAAATTTTTTCACTATTGTACCATTTTTCCATTTCATGGTCACCCTACCACTCCTAAAGGAATCCTTATGGGCTTGTGCCACTCATCTCTATCCTATTTTCCCACCTATAAACTCATTACTCTGTTTTTCCCCTGCCCATCACTCCAATCCCCATCTAGGGTTACCAATCAGCATATTCTTTCCCATGTTCACCAGGTTCCTCAAGCATTGATGGTCTCAAAGCTATCTCTGTAGGCTCTTTAGATAAATCAAGTACATTGGATTTTGGATCTTCAATACATAAATTTGTCAAAAACTCTGTTTTTACACTTGAAGATCCTGAACCAATTTTCATTCAAAGACCAAGTCAAAGGATCCTCCCACTAGGTCATTAGGGTTTCATAGGTTGTAGAGTCTTCATTGGTGTTTAAAGCACTACTTTTCCTATGCTAGAAGTTGGATCAAACATAAAAGAAGATCAGCACATGGTTGTCCAAGAAAGATGAGAAAATCTCCAAGGAGGACTACTTTATCAAGTTCAAGTTCCGCAAGAGGTAAATATGAAATTTGACACTTCTGCAGGAGTATTAAAATGACTGTCATCAGAAATTTGGTAAGGTAAGAGGCCTGCTCCTCAATGAAGACATTCACAACAAAGAAAGAGGAAGCAGTTTGTGTTCAAGAAGAATCAGGGTTTTTAAGCTTGATTGGGCCAGTGGTGTGCCAAGCAGGGATCCAATGCAACAACAAAAAAAACCATGGAGGAGGCACACCAAGAAACCAAACATGAAGAGATTTTTTTCATAAATTATAAATAAAAAATGGAAAAAGGTGAGGTGAACTGGACAAAAATGAATGAACTTGAAAGGGCTATAGAGAACTTATAAGACAACACTGATAATTGTTCTCAAGCATTCGAGACACCTGGGGTTTTGGTAAGATGATCAGAGAAGGTGAAAGGGTAAGTTTAAGCCCCCATGATGACAACAGAAGGAATATTTGAAGGGGATGTTGTGTGTAACATCCTAGATTTTGCTAAGGTAAAATGTCCCACTACTTCAAAGAACAAGGAAAAGAGTACCAATGAAAATAGGGTCAAACTATCATTTTAGTCACCTACAGTCAGTGGTCAAAAGACAAAAAACATGATTTTGAGCTCCAAGGTGGAAACCAAAGGTGATTATAAGGTTTCTGCCGTGTAAATGAATATGTCAAGCTTCAGGAATAAAAGGAAAGGTCACTTCAATGTTTTATAGCACTTGCAAGTAAGAAGTGGCCAAAGAAGGTAATAAGCATGATTTTAAATTCCATAGTGTTTGTTAAAGATGAGTTTATCATGCCTCAAGATCAGTAAGAAAGGTGAAGCCAAGGTTTTTAGTCACATTCCAAACATAAGATGATTTGAGCTCCAAGGTAAGAACAAATAATTTTTGAAGACACTGCCACTGTGTAAGTTCATGAACTTGTTAAAAGTGAAATTAGCATGCTTTAAATATCAAAGGGGAGAGCCACTTTAGGGTTCTCATAACACCTGCTGAGTGAAAATGTTGAAGGACATAAACAAGCCAAAGAAATTCAACCTTGTGACATAAAAAAACTCTGTGGAACAAGGAGGTAAAGAGTATCAGTGAGCAACGTTTAAATTATCATTTCAGGCATCTGCAAATCAGAAGTGGCCAAATTAATTAATATGCATAGTTTGAAATTTATGATGCAGGAAAAAGGTGTCTTTAAAGCTACTGCTATGTCAAGGTGAATAGGTCTAATCCTCATAATTAAATGAAGAGAAAGTTTCATAACTCAAAGCAAACCTGCATAGAAAAAAGACAAAGAAATATCAGTGAAAAGAATGAAAAGGCTAAAAAACATTAGAAAATGGGTTTGCAGGGATTAAATTGATTTTCCTAGACTATAAAAGGTCATTTCATTCCTCATGTAGCTCATTATGCACTTGCAAAATCATCAGGGCAGTCAAGGGAAAAAACTGTGAATTTTCTAAGACAAAATCGGGCAAGTTTACTCAGCACTGCACGTTCAGGGCGGCATTGCGCATTCAGGGTGGCGATGTGCACCTGGAGTCATGCACTGCATGCTTGGGAATTCTCCTTGAGAAATTTGACACGATGTTGCACGCTTGGAGGTACGCGCTGTGCACCTGCCAATGTGCTGCACATTTACCAGATAGGCCCAATAGAAAGCGTTGGCACTGCGCGCTTGCCACAAGGCACGACACCTCTACCCGACCCAACACCCCGTGCACTCGAGTGGTGCGTGTTTGGCTAGGAGGGCCTCCACACCAGTTCAACACTCAAAGAACCCTTCATATTTCCTTCCAGGTGTCCTCATAGCATTTTTTAAAGGTAAGTGGATGTCATACACCCCTCCAAGTATTTGATGGTTTGTAAAAGAAGGAAACCCTAAGGTGAAAATCTAAATTTCATGCCTAAGAACACTAATTAAGCCTCCCTCATCTGTCTATAAGGGGAATATCAATCAAAATAGGGGAAAATTGAGGTGGTTACATTTGATTTGAGATTTGTCATCCATCAAAACATAATATCTCTATCCCTTAACTGCAAGCAATTTACCTTACATTACTATCTCTCATTTCAAAAATTGACATAAGTACAAGGTGTGTCCAAGTAGATATTTTTCCAAATCAGTAGGGGTGGTCATCAAGTTTTTTTTCCTTTGCCTCTCACTCACAATCATATACCTTTACCTTCACTCATCCCTGTCACTCAATTGTAAAGGCTTTCCCTTTCACCACCATTCCAATTCCTTTTTCATATCAGTTTCACAAGCAGAGCTAGGGTTTTCAAGGGAAAATTTGTCAAAATGTCAAGGGAAGGTGAGAGTGGTAGTGGTGAGGAAGGCCAAGTGCCAAGGAGGCATCAACGCAGAGGTGGGAGGATTAACAGGTTTGAACCTCTAAACACCATGGAGCTTAATGCATCTCCCCTAACTGTCTAATGCTTCCAAATTGTGGGCTGCTATCAATTTTGTGAGAAAGTACAGCAGGTGCAGAATCACCCCGAGCTGACTAGGCTCTTCATACTTAACCTACATGAGAAACAATTCAATATTGTAGGGGTAAACGTTGAGTTGTCTTTAGATATCATTTCTATTTCCACTGGGATGCCTGGTGTTGGTGAAAAATGGTTCAAACAAGCCAATTTAGACATATGCTGCTATGAGCCATTCCTTAAAACCAGATACAAAGACTACAATAAATCTATATTTCCTTTTTCACATTTTCTTGAGAGGTATGCACCCATGATGAGGCTCATTATGAAATACTTCACATGTGAGGGAAGGTTCTCTAGGCTTTATTCCTATCACATCAGGTTTCTCATGCACTTTACTGGGGTTAAGATGCTGCACCTACCTTACTATCTCTATAGGAGTATTGACAAAATGTCTTATATTGTACAAAAGAAAGATAATTCACAACAAATGCAGAGCATTTCTCACCACTCTCTCATCAAAATGGTTGTGATTCATCAATTGGAGCAAAAGGGTATTCCATGGGAGGTTTTCATTGCCCATGAAGTGTTCACCAACCCACAACCTCATCCTCAGCAAAACATGCCTTCATCATCTCATCCTCCTATCCTTACTCCTCCATCATCTCATGATGAGCATGTTTCACCATCCACCCATATACCTTCACCTTAAGACAACCCTCCTTCCTCACCCTCTTCCAATGCATCAAACAATGTGGAGAGTGAAAATGAGCAATCAAGTGACCTTGAAGGAGAGGGTAATGATCAATAAAGTAGTGAAGTAGAAGCAAATGAAGAGGCAGAGGTCAGTGATGAGGAAGAAAGCATGGAAACTGAAGGCAGTGATGATGTTGGCAATCAAGAGGAAAACAGTGAGGAGTCAAGTAAAGAAAAATAAGGCAGTGAAGAAGATGAGGGAATTGCAAAAGGCAGTGAGGACACAAATGAAGAAAGTGACCAAGAAGGCATGGAGGTAGATGTCAATAAAAATGATGAAAATGATGAAGAAAGCAACCAAAGTGATGATAATGTTGATGTTGACAATGGCTCATAGAACAAATATGGCAGTGAAGCTAATGAAAGTGACAGTCTTAACAGATATGGGGTAGAAAATGTTAGTGAAGAAGAGGCCACTGAGTCTAAAGGCAGTGACGCTAATGATAGCAGTAAAGAGCACAGTGAGGGTCACAACAATGAAGCAGAAAGCATGGAAGAGGGAGGAAATGAAGATGCAGATATTAGTGGTGATGAAGGCAGTGCAGAGGCCAATGATAAAGCACCTAGCAGTTAAGACAATGAAGACGAGGTTGATGTAAATGATGCCAATAACAGTGATAATGACAACCCACAAGTCAGTGAGAAAAATGAAGGTGAAAAAAACAATGAAGAGGCAAAATAAGACAGTGAGGAAATGAGCCATGATGGAAATAGGTCAGAGGAGGAAAATATCAGCGAAGAAGAAGAAATTGAGGTTGATATCAGTGAAACAAATATAAATGAGGCAAAGGAAAACAATGAAGAAAACAACATTGTAGAAATCAATGAAGAATCAAGCAGCAATCATGATGGCCATGATATCAGTGGAGATGATGATAATGATGATGATGATGTTGACGTTGATCAAGAAAACAAGGATATTAATGATGATGATAGTCATGATGGCAGCAAGGGTGAAGACACAAAAATGAGAAAAGTTTAAATTTTTTCTTTGACTTGCCAAAGAGGAAGTAGGCATGTGTTCGCTGCCTCTAAAAGGAAAGGGGCCATGCCTTCCACTTCAATCAAGCAGCTGGAAAAAGGAAAAGAGAAGGTCATAGAGGAAAAGCAAGAAGAACAACATGAGACTGAGAGGGAATTTGAACTCATTCATGTTGACAATGATGATGAGAACGAGGCAAGGATCTCAAGGATGCTGCTCAAAGGTAAGGATGCCGAAATCAAAGATTTGAAAACCAACCTAGCTAGGGCTAGGAATGCCATCCACTATTATGAGACTGAAAACAAGCATTTGGAGGCACAAAAGGCCATTTATGAGGTTAGGGCAATCAGAGCCAAGAAAGAGGCTGAAAGGACCAAGGTTAGGCTTGATGAATTCTTGGGTGTTTTTGATGAAAGTGAATATGAAGAAGGGCAACTGTCTAAAAGGAGGCCAAGAACAATGGGCTTGTGGAAGGCCTTGGCCAAAGAAAAGGAGCAAGAAACAGCATTGGCAGAGCAACTCACTCCAAGTGAGCTGCTTGCCATGGAGATTGAGTATGATTGAGAACCTTGGTTAGAGAGGTCTAACATATACTTGGAGGATCGACTAGGAAAGACACAAAGGAACTTTGGCCTTCAGAAGAATATGGCCAAGCATTATGCCTTGAGAAATCAAATTGCAAGGGCCAAGCTCAAAAGAGCCCTTGCCAAATTCAAGACCTCAAGGAGGCAAAAGACCAGGAAAGCCTTGAAATCCTAGCTGATGCTTCTCTACAGGCATCCCAAACACCATGAGGGAGATATTTTCAAATTTTGGCAAGTTTATGGAAATTTTGGTTTTTCACTATTTTTTAGGGCCAAGGGCGTAATGCCCTTGGTGCTGTGCTTTTTCTCTAGGAATCTATTGGAGGTAAAATTTAAATTTTTGGAATCCTTAGGCCAAGGGCATCATGCACACCAAATTTCAGATCATTTGGAGCAGTTTTGGTTCTCCAAAAGGCCCAAAAACCTGCAAAATTTCACCTTTCTGCCATGTTTTCAGGGCTGGCACTACGCCCTTAGCAGCCTTGGGATTTTTGGTTTTTGAATAGGTTAATGGATTCCAATCAGAAACTCAAGTGCATTTATTTAAATTAGACTTGATATGCTTTCCAACGAGCCATCACAGAGCTGATTCCGACATCGGGAAGGCCTTCAAAATTCAACTGCAAGGTGACCCAGTTTTCCTGTGCAGGCGTTGCGTCCTTGGACCTCCTTGCTGTGCCCTTATGTGAAAAATTCAACAAAAGACACTAATTTATGGAAAATAGATATTTTATGGTTTTTTTGGGAAAATCACTCCAAAGTTAGGTGTTAGAAGTTATTTTGCATTTATTTCATTAGATATTTTATGCCTTAGGCCTTGCATGGTCTCTTTGGACATAAATAATATTTATGGGTATTTATGACATTTTCAAACCCTAATTAGGGTTTTTTCCCTCTTTTCTTTTTAAATACAACATTGAGGCCTCATCGTACATTTTGGATGATTATTGAGAGTAATACATAGACTTTGAGATTGAAGAGAAATTTGGCATTGGTTTTTGTGGAGGGCTTGTCTTGCTTGAAAATGGAGAAGGCCTACTTGAAGGATCCTTGAGCATAGTTAATGGTGATGTGTTCCTTATGTAGTTCTTGTTTCTCATGTTATCATTTTCTTCCATCTTTCTATTACAGTAGGACAAAATTTCTAGGCTAAGAAATGTTGTTTAGAGGCACCTTAGCTCTGTTTGTTCTCTATTGCTTCTATGTTTTCCTCTGCTAGGTCAGTTTATAGAATTATTAGTTGCTCTCTAGACCCACTTATGCTTGTTTATCTTAAAAATTATTCAATGAAGAAAATTTCAAAGTAGTTTTATGGTTAGCCCCGCTCTTTGTCATTACTTAAACGTTGTTTTTAAGGTCTTTTACTTTGAAGTATTGTTGATTAGGTTTAGATAAAGAGGTCTATGATTCACCATGCCATTTTTCTCATCTTAAATAGTTGCTTTGGAGGTCTTTATAGCTTGATTAATGAAGTTAGGAGTTCCCTCTTCCTTGATATATGCTATGTGTTTATCTTAGATGTTTTCTTAGCTTGAAGGTGAAATCACTAGAAGATTTACAAGTTTCTTGGCTTCTATAGTTTACTAGATTGTTGTCTTAATGCTTGCTTGCTAGGGTTTAGTCAAAGAAGTTATTGGTATGCCCCGTCTTTGATTATTTCTTGATGCTTAGTAGTCTTAAAGGCCATTCTTGTTAAGGTATTTTTTGAAGGATTCTTAACTACCCTTTTTCACCTACTATGTTCACAAATTTGATGTTCATTTCATTCACATAAAGCCTTTAGATCCATTTGACTTTGTTAGATTTTCCCTGTGATACAACCTAGACCTATTGATTAAACTCCTCAAGACCTTTGTAGACTCCATAACCCAATGGCTTAACAATCTCTCACTCTATCGAAACTACTTGACAACCTACCCAACCAACCAACCAAACAAACAAACCCTAAACCTAATAACTAGCCTAAGATTAAAACCTAAAAGCTATCAAGTTACACTTTTCATACAAACAGAGAGAGAGCCCTCTCTGAGTCCAGGAAGGCTAGGTCCTAGGACTCCAAAGACTGCTTTGATGTTACCCTTGTACATTTTCCCTTGCCAATATGGAAAATTATGGGGACCTAACAACCGCCCAAGTAACCTCCGTGCTACCTATGTTTGATCCTTCCTTGGTTCTAAACATTCAGACATCATCTCCACCTCATACTCATAACTCATTACCACATACTTCATTTACTTCCAAATACCAATCCACCCGCACTCTGTCCACCTCGGCGACTATCTCAGACCTAGTAAATTTAAGAAAAAATAAAAATGGGGACACTGAGGTAGAAGTTAACTCGGGTACGGCTGGAGTACCTGAGGTTAACCAACCTTCGGTGGGGCATGGCACTTTCCTAGAACTATTAGTTTAAGGAGGGTCTTTTACTGCAGATACGATGCCCTTGCCAACAGAGCTAAACCCATTTCAACAAGCCAACCTAATACCGCAGCAGATTCTACTGACCACTAGTATGAATAACTCAGAACCTCAGTTGTCGCAACATAACCAACCAGCATCACCACACAAGCACTTAGAGAGATCAATCGAAAGACAACCAATCTAGGACATGTCAGGCGCAGAGAGCATGCAGAGTCGGGGGGCTGGCCAGTTATACAAGTTCATTTAGAAAGCAGCACAACAAGCAGAAGGGATGCACAACGACCTCCAACAGAGGTTCGTGTGGCAACAATAGCAGGTCATCGCGCTTACTGAATAGTGCAATCAGCTTAAAGGGGAGAAGGATAACTTATAGGAGCAGTTGGAAAAAGTAACCGAGATCTTCAAAGATCTATGGGCGACAGTAATTTCCCGGGATAACAAAATGTTGGAGGACATATCAGCCTTCTCAATGGTCAAGAGGTCTCTCTGAGTGAAAACGGCATGTGCCAATCTTAGCAGAGTGAACCAAGAGCTCAAAGAAAAGCTAGCTGCCCGACCGACATTACCATACCCTGCCACGATATATGCTGAGAAGTTTACTGAGAAACAAAAGCAAGTGACCGCCATGAAGGAAACCTTGGGGACAACAGTCAAAGAGGCCTATAGCCTACTGAAGCATTTAAATGAATGCTCTAACTCGTTAACCATGAAATCACACCCAATCTCAGTACAATTTCAAAAAATTTCCCAAGAGATCAAAGAGGCCACTGATCTGGTCGGCATAACCTAGCTGTACAACCAAGCAGAGGTGCTGGAAACCAAAATCCAGAAAATAGAAGAACACTCCACTTCCAAAAAGCAGGTCCTCAGAAAGCTAAGGCAACCAGTCAAGAAGAAAGCATAGGCAATACAGGAGATTATGTCTGAAGTAAGGCCGAAGATATAAGAAGTATTTAACAAGATGCTGCTAGTGGCAAGTGAAACAGAGGCTGAAAGAGTCACCACCCAAACTGAACAGTTAATTAAAGAGTGGCAACAGGAAATCACTGAGTTTGCAGAACTAAAGTCTTCAACATTGAGCAAGATCTAGGGTTGGGGCCTTTGTTTGGACAGAGCGAAAAAACAGAGAAGACAAAGTTAGCCTCAGAAGCTGACAGACCAATGGAAGCCACGATAGTAGGAAAATATTGACTCGAGACGAGTTAATAGTGTGTGGTCGGGGCCTGTTGGGGCCTTTGTTTTGAAAAATAAACAATTTTTGAGTTGCGGAGAACAAGTAGCGGAGCGCAATCAAGGTAGACATGGAGATGTCATGGTTGCGAAAATTTGGTGGTGTGACAGTTGTGGAGAATAGTTCAGATGGCAGATATGGGAGACAGGAACAATCATCAGAACTCCCAGTAATCAATAAGAAGCGGCAAGCAAGAAAAGAAGAAAGACTGACAGTCTCGCTGGCGGAAGAACAAATAGGCAATCAGCCAGCATAGAAGAGTTAGTTAGTCAGTGCGACAGAAGGCCGATAAAGAGAGCAGAGCCGTAGCAGAGCTCTGTGAGAACTCTATTGTACTGAATCACATTGTAATAGACTCCGCGGAGTGATTTATGTTGTTTTGATATTGATAATGAAATATGGTTATTGTTGTGTGTAATGTTATGAGTTGATTGTTAATCATTTGCTTACTATGAATGTATGCCTAGTTTTAAATTTTAATTCAGCATTCTAAACATGCTTGATGAGTAATAGCGTATACTGTTGGGTGTGGAGCCTGATTATCTTGTTTACTTTGTATCACAGCATTGGACCCTTGTAGCTTAGAAAGGGGCGGCAACGCCGCCCGTAATTAATCGCTGCCGTGGGGGGTCTAGGGGGGGTGGCAGCGCTTTTCGGAGCCCCCCCCCTTGCGAGGGTTTCGGGGGCAGTGCCCCCGAAGCTAAAAACATATGTAAAATTTCCTTGTAAAAGTATAGTAATTTCTAGTCAATTTGGGCCATTCATAGGCGGATGATCTGACGGTAGAAGTTATGTTTAGTTTAGGGTTTTTTTCCCTAGAAGGAAACCCCCTTGTATATATGAGGGTACTGTATTGTGGCTGTGTATTATGCGTGTATTCTCAGAGCAAGAAACAGATAGGGAGACTCTGAGAGAGAACAGAGGATATTACAGTGGATCTGCTATAGGTTTTGTCTCTTCATTTTTGCTGGATAATAGAAAGGAAGGATTGGCTGTTCGGGGTGGACGTAGCCCAAACTGGGTGAACCACATATATCTGTGTCTCTCTGGTTTTATGTGTTTTGTGTGCTTGTATTTTCTGCATATTTTATGTGTTGCATTGCTCTGTAATATTTAATTTTCTAAAAACTGGTATCAGAGCCGAAGGTCTATTTGGCTGATAAACTCGCAGGAAAGAAGGGTTCCTAGTTCGAGTGGGAGAAATGGCGGAAGATGGTAAATTTAGGGTCGAGAAATTTAATGGCCAAAACTTCCCGTTGTGGAAGATTATCTATATCAGAAAGAGCTGTACCTACCATTGAGCAGAAAAACAAAGAAACCGGCGGCCATGACAGACGCGGAATGGAACATTCTCGATAGAAAGGCACTCGGAACAGTACGGTTGTGCCTTGCGGCGTTAGTCGCCTTCAATATTTCGAAGGAAACAACAACAGAGGGTTTGATGTAGATGTTGGCAAAACTATATGAAAAACCCTCGACCTCAAACAAGGTATTTCTTATGAAACGATTATTTAATATGAAGATGTCGTAAGGTGCATCTCTTGCAGACCATTTAAATGATTTTAATACAGTTACCAGTCAGTTAAGTTCTGTAAGGGTAAACTTTGATGATGAAGTTAGGGCTCTTTTATTTTTGTGCTCATTGCCAGAAAGCTGGAATGGTTTAGTTATGGCCATTAGTAACTCTGTCTCTGGATATAGTACTTTAAAGTTTGATGATGTTTTCGGTGCTATCCTTAGCGAGGAAATGCGACAGAAAAGCTCTGGTGAGACATTGGGTAATGCTTTGAGTGCAGAGTCTAGGGGAAGAAGAATGGAAAGAGGAAAGAGCTCGGGTTATCGCAGTAAATCAAGGAAAGGCAGATCCAAGTCCAGATCGGGGATAGTGTGCTGGAAATGTGGAAAGAGAGGACACCTAAAGAAAGATTGTAGATAATGGAAGGGAAAAGAAGGAGATGCACAGAAAGAAAGCAATCATGAAGCAAATGTGATAGGTGATGTGTTACAAGATGCTTTGATTCTTTCTTTCGAAAATGTTACTGATTCTTGGGTTGTAGATTCAGGGGCTTCATTCCATGCCACACCTGATAAGAAATATTTTCATGACTATGTTCAAGAAGATTTTGGACAAGTTCGTTTGGGTGATGATAAAACCTGTAAAATTGTTGGAATGGGTAAAGTTCTTGTAAAACAAAAGAATGGAAACCAATGGCTACTAAAGGAGGTAAGGCATGTTCCAGATCTGAAGAAAAATCTGATTTCAATAGGGCAGTTAGGCAGTGAAGGTTGTGTGACAACTTTCACATATAAAACTTGGAAGGTCACCAAAGGAGCGCTGGTAATAGCAAAAGGTGAAAAGGTTGGTACATTGTATTTATGCAATGGTATTTCTAACTCTGTTAATGCTTTAACTTCCAAAGGAGCAGATGCAAGATTATGGCATCATAGGCTCAGACACATGAGTGAGAAGGGAATGAAGATTCTTCACTCAAGAAATTTGTTGCCAGGTTTGAAGAATGTTGATTTGGATTTCTGTGAAAATTGCATTTATGGAAAACAAAAGAGAGTCAGATTTCTCATAGTTGGGAAAGAAAAGAAGAGCGAAAAATTGGAGCTTGTGCATACAGATGTATGGGGACCTACTCAGGTATCATCTCTCGGTGGCTCTCGCTATTATGTTACGTTTATCGATGATGCAACTAGAAAAACTTGGATTTATTGTATTCAAAATAAATCGATGTATTTGATACTTTCAAGAAATGGAAAGCTTTGGTTGAGATTGAGACAAGAAAGAAGTTCAAGTCTCTCAGATCAGACAATGGAGGTGAATATTGCAGCAAAGAGTTTGATAGGTACTGTTCATAGCATGGAATTCGTAGAGAGAAGATAGTTCCAAGAACACCACAAGAAAATGGTGTGTCAGAAAGGATGAACAGAACAATCATGGAGCGTGCAAGGTGCATGAGATTGCATGCAGGATTGCCTTTAAAATTTTGGGTAGATGCTGTAGATACTGTTGTTTATCTAATAAATAGAGGGCCTTCAAGTTCCTTGGATGGTGGTATTCCAGAGGAAGCATGGACAGGTAAAAAGGTAAACTACTCTTTTTTAAAACCTTTTGGTTGTGAGGCCTTTGTCCATATTAATAAAGAAAATAGAGCAAAGCTTGAGGCAAAATGAAAGAAATGTACCTTTATTGGATATGGTGTTAATGATTTTGGATATCGCTTATATGATTATGAAAATCACAAAATCATTAGGAGAAGAGATGTAATATTCAATGAAAAGGTCTTGTATAAGAATCAATTGCAGGAAAAGAAACAGGAAAAAGAAAGCAAGGAATACACGGTTCTTGATGAGATAACTGAAAAAGTAAAGGTGCCTAAAAATAATAATAATCAACAACCACATCAGCAACAACCACCACAACAGAAACAAGCACCTCAAACACCTGAAAGTGGTGTTAGAAGATATACCAGGATAAGTAGACCCCCTGAACGATACTCTCCTTCATTATATTATTTATTGTTGACTGATTATGGTGAACCCGAATGTTATGAAGAAGCAATGCAAGTTGAAAGCAGGAAGAAGTGGGAGCTAGCCATGGAAGAAGAGATGGACTCCTTAATGCATAACTAGACTTGGGACTTAGTCAAGTTGTCTGCAGGTAAAACTGCATTGCATAATAAATGGGTTTATAGGCTGAAGGAAGAAGATGGAGGAAAACAGAGGCACAAAGCTAGACTTGGGGTGAAGGGGTTTGCACAGAAGAAAGGTATTGATTTTGATGAAATATTTTCTCCTGTTTTTAAAATGACTTCAATCATAACTATTTTAAGTCTTGTAGCAGCAGAATATTTACATCTTGAACAGTTAGATGTAAAGACAACATTTCTCCATGGAGATCTGGAGGAAGAGATCTATATGGAGAAACCAGAAGGATATGAGGTCAAAGGGAAAGAAAACTAAGTGTGCAGGCTAAAGAAGAGCTTGTATGGCTTAAAACAGGCTCCAAGGCAGTGGTATCTAAAATTTGACAAGTTTATGTCTGAAAAAAGTTATACTAGATGTCACTCTATTCATTGTGTTTATCTAAAAAAGAAAAATGATGGCAGCTATATTATATTGTTATTGTATGTAGATGACATGCTTGTTGCAGGGTCTAACATGCAGGAAATAAATGTGCTCAAAAGAAAATTGGAAAATTCATTTGCAATGAAGGATTTGGGAGCTACAAAACAAATCCTTGGTATGAGGATAACTAGAGACAGGAAAAATCGCAAATTAACATTGTCTCAAAATGAGTACATAGAAAAGGTGTTGAAAAGATTTAATATGCAGAATGCAAAACCAGTTAGTACACCTTTTGCTAGCCATTTCAAACTTAGTAAGGAGATGTGCCCAAAGACCCAAGAAGACATGGATTATATGTCTAAAGTTTCATATGCATCAGCAGTTGGAAGCTTAATGTATGCAATGGTCTGCACAAGGCTTGATATTGCACATGCAGTGGGAGTTGTAAGAAGGTACATGAATAATCCAGGAAAAGAACATTGGATGGCAGTAAAATGGATTCTCAGATATTTGAGAGGTACCACAAATCAAGAATTATGCTTTGGTGGTTCAAACATTGCTCTACAGGGATATGTTGATGCAGATATGGCAGGTGACAGAGATAACAGGAGGAGCACTACAAGATATGTATTTACTGTAGGTGGAACAGCTGTCAGTTGGGTTTCAAAAATCCAAAGTGTTGTTGCACTTTCAACAACAGAAGCCGAGTATGTTGCTGCTAGAGAGGCTAGTAAAGAAATGATTTGGTTACAAAGGTTTATGGATGAATTGGGTAAGAAGCATGATATGGGCACACTATACAGTGATAGCCAAAGTGCTATTCATCTTGCAAAGAACTCAACATTTCATTCCAGGACTAAACACATACATCTCAAGTACCATTTCATACGGTTAGTATTGGAAGATGGAGAGTTGAAGCTGGAAAAGATACACACTAGCCAGAATCTTGCAGATATGCTAACAAAATTTGTAACCAGGGAGAAACTAAGAATGTGCTTAGTTTCAATTGGTCTTCAAGGATGACGATGAAGATGAGGAACAACCATGTCCAAAGAGGAGTCATTGTCCAGCAAATGAAGCAGCGGTGGAGTTGCTACAATCAGTCTCCAAGTGGGAGATTGTTGGGTGTGGAGCCTGATTATCTTGTTTACTTTGTATCACAACATTGGACCCCTATACCTTAAAAGGGGTGGCAACGCCACCCGTAATTAATCGCTACCGTGGGGGGTCCAGGGGGGGCAACAGCACTTTTCGGAGCCCCCCCTTGGCGGGGGCTTCAGGGGCAGCGCCCCCGAAGCTAAAAATAGATGTAAAATTTCCTTGTAAAAGTATAGTAACTTCTAGTCAATCTGGGCCGTTCATAGGTGGATGATCTGACAGTTGAAGTTATGTTTAGTTTAGGGTTTTTTTCCCTAAAAGGCAACCCCCTTGTATATATGAGGGTATTGTATTGTGGCTATGTATTATGCATGTATTCTCAGAGTGAGAAACAAATAGGGAGACTGTGAGAGAGAACAGAGGATATTACAGCGGATCTGCTGTAGGTTTTGTCTCTTCATTTTTGCTGGATAATAGAAAGGAAGGACTAGCTGTTCGGGGTGGACATAGGCCAAACTGGGTGAACCACATATATATGTGTCTCTCTGGTTTTATGTGTTTTGTGTGCTTGTATTTTCTGCATATTTTATGTGTTGCATTGCTATGTAATATTTAATTTTCTAACATATACAAAGAGGCGTTGGACCCTTGTACCTTAAAAGGGGCGGCAACGCCGCCCGAAATTTAATCGCTGCTGTGGGGGGTCTAGGGGGAGGCGGCAGCGCTTTTCGGAGCCCCCCCCTGGTGGGGGTTCGGGGGCAGCGCCCCCGAAGCTAAAAATAGGTGTAAAATTGCCTTGTAAAAGTATAGTAATTTCTAGTCAACCTGGCCGTTCATTAGGCAAATGATCTGACGGTAGAAGTTATGTTTAGATTAGGGTTTTTTTTCCCTAGAAGGCAACCCCCTTGTATATATGAGGGCATTGTATTGCGGCTGTGTATTATGAGAGTAGTCTCAGAGCGAGAAACTGAGAGGGAGACTGTGAGAGAGAACAAAGGATATTACAGCGGATCTTCTGTAGGTTTTGTCTCTTCATTTTTGCTGGATAATAGAAAGGAAGGACTGGCTGTTTGAGGTGGACGTAGCCCAAACTGGGTGAACCACGTATATTTGTGTCTCTCTGGTTTTATGTGTTTTGTGTGCTTGTATTTTCCGCATATTTTATGTGTTTCATTTCTCTGTAATATTTAATTTTCTAACATGAAATGCATAGATGCCACCATGAGTTTCAACGCAAATTTGGTTATCGCTTACAGTGGGAGTCTTGACGGACCAGTGAAGGTGCGAGCATTGCAAAAACTCTGATTCTGCAGGATAGAACTCATGTTCCATCTGAGCTTCCTTCATTTAAGATTGCAATATGGGAAAAGGATGAACAAAGGCAAAACTAGGACACATATTTGGGTTGTGATAAGGAAATTGATCAATGGGAAGAAGGATGGGATTTTGTTGAAACAGGTGATTGAAGAGCAAGATTGTTCTGATGTTCCCACTGTGTTCATTTGCCCCATTAATCTCGAGCCTATGAAGGGTCCTGTGACCTTTTGTACGTGGATGGGTCATATCATAACCACCATGGTTCTTGTTTACAAAAATGGATGGACTCTGGTTGTTGTGAGGACCAGGTATGGAACCGGGAAGAGAAACAATGGCGAGGGTGTTGCTGGCGTTTCGATTCCAGGAGCCCGAGGTAAAAAAAAAAGGCTGTATGGTTGAGAGGTTGCCCCCATAACTACGTGCGTAATTTTTTATGGAAACAAATATGATTTGGGCTCGTGAGGTTGATGAAAAAAAAATGTGAGCGCTATTGTCACACCCGCATCATGGAGAAAACAATGGCAACTGTGGGCATCAGTTTTTTGGACCTCACAGCATGGAGTGTGTGGAGCCTAGTGCATGGTTCCTCACCCTAATGGTCCAAAGGGTGCACAGATTTATGAGAAAAGCAACACCTTTGGTTGGGAATGTTCAATAATGAGATGGAGTTGTACTCGAGTCTACTGGGGATGGGATCTTGGAGAAAGTCGAGTGGCTTGTATAGGAGGTTATGGATCTGCCTCTGCATGTGAATTTTCTCACCCATAGTGAGCAAGTGGGGCGCTATGATGAGGCGGTGTTGGCGAAAGAGAGATCTAATTTTTGTGGCAGAAAATGGTTGGACATCATCGTCAATGACAATGAGGATGATGTTCTTGCAGGAGTTTTACATTGCTTTACAGTTGGATCCGAGGAAGCATATGCCAAAGGAAATCATGAGAGAGATGAAGTCACCACATTTGGATAAGGGAATCCATCAAATTTCATTATGTTAGGAGAGCATCATGCATGAAGTCTGTCAAGTTGAGAGGGTGATTATACAAAGAATAACAACAATGAAACAAAATATATATATATTATAATGGAGTTAATTTATTACATGTAAATTGGAATACTGTTGTAAGACCTGGTATGGCATGTGTACCCTTGGGTAATTACTAGTAAAGTATGGGTTAGACCTAGGTGATATGAGGGATGTCAAGATAACAATTACCCTGGGTAAAAATTTGAGGGGGGGAAGGGCTAGAGTGCGCGAGGTTGTCTCACTTAGCAGTTTTGGCTGGATTTAGTCAAGAAACCCCAAGTCAAGTTTAAGGGGGGAATTGTTAGGTAAAATTGACTCAAGATAGAGTCAATGTTGACTAGGGTAAAAAGTAGTGGTTTTGGGGCACATGGTATTGTGCACCCACAATTTTCAGCCCATGGTATTGCATGTAATGGAGCCTATAAAAGGCTGGGAGACTTCATTGTAAGGTAGGCCTGGATGTGAGCGGTGAAGGCTCACTTGGCTGGATTGGCTAGGTTTTTGGTCAATGCTTACTGAAATTTCATTAGGATGGGTTTTCCCTGGAGTTTTGGGTTTTTCCTGGTTAAACATTTTTTTTTTATGTTTATGATTTGTTGCTGGCCTTTTATGTTTATTTCTCTCAGTAAATTCTTTATTATTTTTGCCGTAATTTCTAACATACTTGTCCTCATAGCTCCCCACGGGATAGTATTGTTCCTTGATGGCATCTCGAAAATAATTCCAAGTGGGTACAGCTGAGAACAAAGAAGGTTTTTTCTTGTCCTTTTTCTCACAGTAGGTTTCCCACCAATCCTTGACATGGGGGGTAGCTTTGAGGAGTGCAAAAATAATCTTCTCCCAATCGGAAATGTCATGAACCGAAAAATATCCTTCTAATAGATTCAACCATCTATCTACGTCATCTGCATCTATTTGACCCTCAAATACAGGAATGTAAAATTTTACTTGTACCTTAAAGGGAGTCGCGCCTCCAGAGTGGCTGCTGGATGCAAATGCGCCACTGGTGGGTAGTCGTTGAAGGATCTGGGAAAATTTATCCATCATCGCGTTCCTTTATTTTTTGAGGGCCTCCTTGAGCAATATTTTGATAGGATCTCCTACTCCCTCATCTTTATTTTCATCCCCCATGGGCATTCGTCGAGGTTTGCGAGGCTGATCTTGCAAAGGTTCCACCAGATCGAGCCCTAACTCCTTATACCCTGACCTCGTTGGGGACATGCAAAGAAGGATTGAGAAAAAGCAGACCGATCTTATACTACTGATCCAGATTTATGTAGGAATGCAACAGAATACACATAGAACCATAAATACAAATATGTAGCGGAAATAACACTTCATTTCATCAATATCAAAGAACTTAAATTTTCTTACAGACAAAAGGGAAATAAACTAGCTAGGGTGCTGGTAGCAAATCTCTGAGAAGATATGTGGCAGCTACAGACCTCCGAACTTTGTTACAATGAGGCTCAAGGGCCTATTTATTATTGAGAAACAATGGATAACTCTAAACATCCAAAAACATAAGCCTAGGAGATGAAGCGCCAAAACTACGGGCCCCGTTTGGGTAAATTGGTGTTTCAACTTCTCGGGGACGTAACTTCGGCATACGATCTATGTTTGACGCGTATGATACATCGTTAGAAATATCTATCCAAGGAATACAACTATTGCTGTGAATATAAATTCTAGAATGGAATCATATTCCATAATGGAATCATATTCGCTAGAAAAACGATGCCCAAAAAATGTTGTTTAGGGCCTCAAAACGGCTTCGGAAGTTCAGGACCCGAAAAACTGCTAAAAATAGTAAGTTGTGTCGAAACTAAAAAACTGAAAGAGACAATGGCGGGGCCCCAAGTGGAATAGGTAGGTGATTACCAATATCCACTTGGATCATCCCTCCAACCCATTACGCGGGTTTTGGGGGTTTCCTTGAGCCTTGTGCTTTTTCCTTTCCCTTCTTCGTGACTGGGCTTGGCGTGGAGATAACTTCTTCAGCTTCAGACTCAATCTCCACCACTTCCTCGGTTTCTTCCTCTGCCAAGGTCGCTAGTGCTGAGGATGTGGTTGTCATTCTGGCATGAAAAAAAAACTCGGGATTGCTACTGTCAGAGGGCGCCGGATGCTCAGACATGAACAGAATGCAGTAGGCATAGAAACCCTCAAAGTAAAAACTTGGCAAGGACAATTTCGTAATGTACAAAATTCTCAGGGAACATGGAACCATTTTCTGCTTGATTCTTATACTTTTATAACCTTTTCAATCAACCAACGGTTGGGTAAACCTTTTCCAGAGCTTACCATCATGTAAACGGTAAAAAATCTTCCAAAATCGCTTCATTAAATGTCAGCCGACCACTCCTTCCAATGGTAACTTTTTCCTTTTACTCGATTTGACTGTTCCAACGGCTTTTTTTCGCACCCCTAGTGCGCTCAGCACACACCTGCACTGCCAGCGCACCCCTGCACTTTTAGCGTACCTCCTGCGCTCCCAGTGCACCTCCTATCCGCTCAACGTACACTTGTGCGGCCAGCGCACCTGCTGCGTTCTAAGTTTATTCCTATGCCTCTGGCACACCCCCCTGGGCTTCCAAGCATGCAGTTGCCTCCTACGCATAGCATGGTACCTATTGTGCTTACCTTCCATGGTGGGTATGCCCCACTTCATACAACTACTCCGGCCATATATTCATTTGATCCGATATGGTTTGAGCCGACTACCATTGATATAGTCGGGTAGCATATTGCCACGCAGGGTAGCTAACCAAGAAACTCCACCATCCATGATTTCCTTAATTGTATAGGGCCCAAGCCAGTGTTGTCAAAACTTCCCTGGGTGTTTCGCGAACTAGCTATCATATAGCAGGACTAGGTCATCCTCCACAAAGGTCTTTTGACGAATATGTTGATCGTTCCATGCCTTATCCCGTGCCTTCTGAACCTGCTGATGGAAGTTAGCAGTGAAACAATCTTCCTCCAAAGCCACAAGCTATGCTACACACTCCTCCATGATATCAGGCTCTACCATATTTGTGAATGCTATGATGCGCAGGCTAGGAACAATATATTCCATGGGCATAATGGCCTCCTCGCCATAGACCATCCTAAACGGTGTCTTCCCTGTGAAATTCTTACAGGTGGTTCGGTAAGCCCATAGAACAGACAGGATGCGCACGTCCCAGTTGCTACGATCAGTGTTATAGACCTTAGTTAGTGTGTTCTCCAAGACTTTATTGAATGCTTCAACCACTCCGTTCGCCTGAGGATGATATGGAGTCCTCTTCGCATGATGGATCCAAAATTCTTCTGTTAAGGCCTGTATTGTTTCATTAATAAAGTGCATACCTCTAGTGGCTCATCAAGATTTTTGGACACCCAAATCTGGTTAGAATCTACTCAAAGATGAAGTGCGCAACAATATCTACAGTGCAATCCTTCACTACTTGTGCTTCGGCCCACCGATTTACATATTCAGTGGCAGCTATAATGTAACACGCACTTGTCTTCTTTCCAGGTGGGTTGGTAGGTCCCATAAAATTGATAGCCCATTTATCAAAGACCTGCAGGGCCATTTGTGGTTTAAGAGGCATTTCATCTCTTCGTGATGATCTTCGTGTTCATTGTCATGTATTGCAAGATTTACAATAATTGTGAGAGTTAGTATGCAGGGTAGGCCACCACAGTCCAGCTCGTAAAATCTTTTGCACCATTGCTTTCCCTGTGTAGTGACCTCTTGCTACCCCGTCGTGGGCTTCTGCCATGATAGCATGTCATTCGTGCTCTAGGACATACCTGCGCAGCACCTTATCTGCTCCCAACTTATATAGATGACCTGTGACAATGGTAAAGTCTGCAGCGCGGGTTACCAAATCTTTCTTTTGTTGCACCGAATACTCCGTAGGTGCCATGCTAGTATTCAGGAACTATATGATGTAAGCAAAGTGTGCATCAACTCCTTAATAGCAAACAGTTGCGCATCAGGAAATCCTTCTTCCATGTTGGTTAGTTCCTCACCACTCTCGATTCGGGACAAGTGATTTGGCCCATAATTCAACTTCCCTGGCTTGACAATGATTTCAAAGTCGTATTCCTTGAACAGCAGAAGCCATCGGCAGATTCCGCCCCCCCCCAACATAGGCTTATTCACCAGGTACTTCAAAGCCGAATGATCTGTACACATTTTGAAGTGTCCCCCTAACAGATAGTTTCGGTACTTCTGTAATGCATAGACCATGGCCAATCCCTCCCGCTCCATGGTGGCTTAGTTACGTTATACACCAGAGAGTTTGCGACTAGAAAATACAACTGGGTGATCAATGTCTCCATCTCCATCTCCATCTCCGTGCTCCGTGCTTTGCAGCTGAAGACAGACATGCTGCAGACCAGTGTGACTCAGGTACAAATGCCCACGACAATCAATAGTGTAGCACTAGTTACAGCAGAAAGTTGCCTTTGTTCCTTACTTTTCACAGCCCTTGTGATAAGTCCACCCGCCCTGGGAATGCAAGTCCAAGCCGGTGTAGAAGTGCAGCTGGATTTATCCAGGCTGCCACATGAGGCATTGCAGGTTCTCCACACCTCCTTGTTTCAGGAAATTAACCATCGGGACCAACAAGTGAATCAACAGCTTGGTGTGGCGAGTAGACAATCGAGGAAAAGAACACTAAAGTGTCCTAGGTACAGGCTTCCTATGCCCTCGCCACCACATAGCAAACAGAGCTGGAACACTTAATTCACAGACTTTGCGCAGATGTTATAGAAGAAATCCCAGCCACATCTATCCCCTAGGCTAAGACTGAGGGGTTGGTAACAGCATTAAAGGCCTCCAAAACAAAGATTCAGGTGGTCAAAACACATATGGAATAGCAGATTGCAGATTTGCAGGCTAAGTTGTAGCTAGAGACACCTCCGAAGGTACAGGCCTAGCGAGCTGCGTTGGTTACCGCAGCTACAAATTTGATTACAGGATAGATCACTCAAGGTGCCCAATTACTGGAAACAACCATGCAACTATGGACCAAGGTCCAGCGCGACCCGATCCTGCGAGAAATCAAACAAGACCTGTGGTAGAAGGAAGAATTGTTCGAGAAGTTAGAAGCCACCATGCCCACTTTGATTCCTACTCAGTGCCTGGCATGGCTACGAACCAGCCATGCCCTCCAAAATGATATTGATGAACTCCTCCATAAGAATAAGGTTCTCGGTGACTGCCTAAAGCCTTGGGCTGACGAAGCGCTCAAGCTCTCGCAGGATGTTGATGTTTATATTAAGTAGCTAAACCAGACTCTGGAGAGCATCACCGCTACAACAAAAGGCCCAACTTCATAGAAGTTGGTATAAATTGCGCAAAATGCTGCTGTTCAAAGTGAAGGTGTGCTAACCCCACTGGCCGAAGTGATTAGACTACTGCAAGTGCAAGTGGAGACCCCACCATCACAGTGACTCAGGACGAGTCACAAGATTGTGTTGGGGGACTGTTGGAACAGGGTCTCCTAAAGTTGCGAATTTTGTCCATTTTTGTATATTTTTGGTATTTATTCTAATGCAAGGGTTTTGGGGTGGGTCAAAGCCCTGAATGCATTGTAATGGGTCAAGGGTAGACCAAGAGTCTGCAAACCACGGTTTACAGACCATTGGATGCATAGGCTAAATCGATATAATAGATGAATGTTTTGAGCCTTAAGGTAGGAAGGAATTGAGACTAATGCTAAGAAAGAATTGTTAGATCTGTTGTTGGGTTGTTTGGGTAAGGACTCTTGCTGGCTGTGTGTGCAGAGATCCTCAGTCCTGCTATGTGCGAACCCTGCTGGTTGTGTGAGCAGGCTGTATTTTGGGATTGTAAGTTGATTTTGATATTAATACATATGCGAGGTACTGTTGGACATCTGATGCTATCTGGATTTTTTTTGTTATGATTAATTCAAACCTGGGTTATATGATTAAGTTTCGAAAGTATATGTTTAACTACTGTGAACTGTGAAAGTATCTATGTTTCTGGTATATGTATCTATGATCTATTAATTTCTACGATTATAGTGTTCTGTGCTGATAAATTTTTCTACACACGTGGATGCAGAGGTATTTACTAGATCTGTGCATGATAATAGCTCTTTTATACTGTGGATTATATTTTCAATAAGCCTTCGAATAGATCAGTTTGCGGACTCTTGGTCTACCCTTGACCCATTACAATGCATTTGGGGCTTTGACCCACCCCAAAAACCCTATGTTAGACTAAATAATACCGAAAATATACAAAAATGGACAAAATTTGTAGCTTTAGGAGACCCTGTTCCAACAGTAACCAAAGGATCTCAATTTCCCTCAGGTGGACCAGAGCAAGAGATAGAAGAACACCAGTTCCTGGTCTCCAATTATGAATATTTGGCGATCTATGTTCCATAGTCCAATCAAATACTCAAGTAGCTCTAGTTGAGCTCTTAACCTTGATGTTTGGAATAATTTTAGCAGTCCACAATTCCGTAATGCATTTACGCAATTTGGGTCATGGAGTGCTTGGTGGTATTCCACCTCATGGCCTCTTTCCTTGCATTCAATGACCATCTTCACTAAAATCACCTATAAAACATGTTCAATTGACATTTTAGGGGATTTCATCAGAGTAGTTTTGGGAATAAACCATAGAAAATTGGAGAAATCCTCATTTTAATTTCTTCCCCGCAATCAATGTGTCTATAAAATTTAAAACATCGCTAGAAATGTGGTCACCTTTTGAGCAAAGGGTGACCAACATGAATCTGAAGCTCGGATCCACACTGGTCACAGCGAAAATAAAATTTCAGAATTCTCCCCCCAAATCACAAAATTTCTAGGAAAAATTACTTAAAAATGGAATTAAAAAGAAGAAGAGAGTTTGAGCTCTTACCTGTAGCTGATGGATTGTTGAACAGTGTCTTGGATCGGCCGCACCACTGATCTAAATATCGAAGGGAAAAGGGATAAAATTCTATTTCACAATTTACTCAAAATAGAATGGTGAAAATGAATTTACTTTTTGTCTCTTTATATATTTTTGGAAATATTTTCGACATTATTTTATTATTTTTCCTCGATATCAGTGATGTTTGTCGTTTTTGTGCAGTAACATGATATTTACACTAATGATGATTATTTCTGGTGCAAATGAGTTTTATTTTATATTTTTTTCAGACTCGGTAAAAAATAAATGAAAAAGGAACCCCCTTGGAGTCAACTTACATCTCTTTTCTGACTTTCAAAAAATGAAAAGATTGCTGAGTAATTTTCATTTCAAACTCGTTAAAGTGAATGAATTGACATAGTCTCAATATATGTTTACCCATTTTTCGGGCTGAGATTTACTATTTACGAAAAAAGAATACCTTGATCGAAAATGGTCAAGAGGTTCTCTTGAGCATTGTTTTCTACCTTTTTGGACTCGAGATGTGATTTACGAAAAGGGACATGACAGAGTTTTCTTTTCTGTTTCTTTTTCAAACTCCTTAAACATGAAAAAGTTACTGAGTTACCCTTTTGTCGGACTTGCTAAAGGTTAAACCGGGAAATACTTGTCACCATGATGAGATCAAGTTTCTCCTTCCTAGGGCTCATTAAAATTACATGATGTATTCATTCTAAGAATTAACTTATATGTTGAACATATGTTATCCTCTTCACGTTGGCTATCAAAAATAAAGAGGTACTCGTTAGCAATAATGGGGGGAGATTGAAAGTGAGCATCTTATGTATTTTGGGCAGCTTGTTGCTCTTGAACATGACACTCATCTGCAGTTTATGTCAGGTTTGGGACATCCTTCATTTGTCACTTTGCCTTCCTTGGTTTGGGAAATTCATTTTCCTTTCATTCGATTATCATTTTCTGAACATGACCTCTGATCCTATTTGAGTTAAATGTTGGCATACTCTAGAGTCATGTTGCCAATATGTTCAAGAGAAGTCCTTTTTGTTACAGTTAAACATCGTCTTCTTATATGACCTTCTCTGTTACAATCCTGAATCACTCCTATCATCTTGAGATATATGTTGTCTCATGTCAATGATGTGGGAATAATTATGGCCCTCCTTCGACGAATCACTTCCTGTTGACTTCAGCTCATTATCCGGGAAGCTAGTTTAGGAACTTCTTTTCAGTACCTTGGAGCTTGCATGCCTTAATGGCAAGTTCTTTGTGTTCAATGACACTTCACATCATTGGCCTTTGATCAAATAATTCTACAAGTGTTCGACTTCAGCACATATTCACACTTCTAGATTGTACTGTTGTACCTTGAGGGCCATCGCCATTATTGGTGGCTTCTCTTGATACTGTTAACGATTTTCATCAATGACTAGTAATCAGGTGGTTTCCACCATGTTCGACACCAACACATATATTCACATGGCTATATTTGTACATTGGGTAGATTGAGATCGCGGTGAAGACCCTAGATTATGTTTGATTTTATCTAGGCTTCATGGAGTTATTGAGTGTTCATGATTTTATACATGATCCTATCTATACAGATGGTTGTGTCCATGCCACGGATCTATTTCTATGAACTCTTTAGAAAGATAGTTGCAACCACACCATGGGTTCATGTGTTATTTGGTTCCTAGTGTAGATATATGTGGTTAGGCATATTCATACCATAGATGTCATATATTTTATATTTTTATTCGGCAAGTTTCCTAGAAGTGATCTGAGTTATTTTCCTTGGTTCATAAATAATTTCAACCATCACTCCCCATTCTTCCTTGATGCTTTAGGGGGCATCTGATACACAGTAATTGTAATATTCCCAAATGGGGAATGAAAAAATAGAATGCAGAATGTTATGAAAATAAATCATTTCATCTTAAATAGAGCAGGAGGACAATATGGAGACTTTCCATTTGTTATAATAGCAGCAAAATAGATGTATAATGTGGCCCATATGATGCATAACAAGAAATGATAGCCTCCAATAGAAAAAAGTCCTCAAAAAGAGGTGCTGCATCCATATATAAAGACTGGAAATTTCTTAACAGCATTATTTTATTGGGCTACAACAGATGAATATTACACTTTAGATCTAGAGTAGACAAGTGCATAAAAATTTGGATCTATAACAGATCCATAAACTATATAGGCTCTTCTTCAGAATCCCCTTGGGATTTTCAGCATTACACCATGTACAACTTGTAGATCTGAGGTCTAAGTCTGCAGATCTATAGAAATATTCAGATTTGGAAATGGATCTGATCTAGTATGAACAAGAGAATTATCCCCTTCAATGGATCTCCAAAGTGAAGGGCAGATCCCCAACACTTGAAAACCAACTCTCCAAATGGTATGCCAAAAGACCCTGCAACTGCACCTATAGGAATAACGCAGATCTGGAAGTAAAAATGCATTGTAGGGTTTAGAATATGGTTGGCTGCATGCCAAGATCATAAACTGAAGCTCAAGTCATCCAATACTCTCATTCCAATGGAATATAAGCCTCCTCCATTGAAAAGGAGAACTGAAATGGCCTAGATCTTAAAAGATCTAGCCTCCACTTGTTGCAGCTTGCAAAGACAACCAAACCCTCAACAGGATCTGTGTTTTAGTTGAAAGAAGAAGCTTGGCCTTCAACCAGATAGTGGACAATACAATGCAAACTCTCCTAAGAGCTACTCAATGGGAAGAGGTGGGATTCCCGACCAGGAACACCCAATGCTAAACAACATTAATTCTCATCTAAACAGCAAGAGAATGAGATATGTCTAAATAGACCATATACTCAGAAAAATATCATATCATCAACAACCTCCTAATGTTGTCATCCTCTTCCTTTTATAAGTTAAGAGCTTGCAAACCCTAAAAAAATTTCAATGAGATCACTTCTTTCACACAATCCATCTCCATCTAAAACTGCGTTGTGCCTCATTAATGGCCACTCCTCCATGACAGCGCTATAGATTTGGTCAAGGTTGACCCAGTCAAAATATCTAGCCCCTTTCACACCTAAGGGTGCTTGTTTTAACAGCCAAGATTTAGTCATTTTCACATTTGGCATTGATTTATTCTTTATTAAGGAGTATTATGAACCTCTTTTTCTCTTTTATTCTTTAAACAAAGACAAAAATGAATATTTCAATTAGCTCATGACTAATTGGGAATATTATAGTCCTCCTCTCCCAAATGTTGCTTGTCCTCAAGCAACTAATAAGGTGAGTGTTGCAACTCTTCTCCTCCTCCATTGGTGACACCAACATGTGATAAGCTTCCTCCATAAGCTAAGTGTTCACCAATCCATCCCTCCATGAATTTCTCCTCCAAAGTTCTCATGAGATGTAAATAATCCATCCCATAATTAGACAATAGCTCAAATGAAACAAACATGGTTTGCCCAATGTTCTCCCTTAAACATGTAACATAAGATACATGGACAATATCCATCCCATAGGGCACATACATACCTCCCATCATCCCTCCATACATTCCCATAAAAAGTACAAGTACATCATCAATTTATGGGTGAAAAACTACATATATACAAACAGAAATTTGTGCATATGGAGGTGGGTCATAGTCCCACATGTGGAACCAGCATAGTACATCTCCTACCTGCATTAGATCAAGATGTGGTAAGTGGTTTCCCCACCACTTACTTGTTGTCCAATTCATCTCATTATGGCTGAAAGTGTGAGATATATTTGGCGCCTTAGGAATGCACCCATCATGAAAAAAATTCTCCCTTTTTCCTCCAAGGGAGTGGCCATGTTCAGAAATTTGTGTGGCCCAAAGTTGGCCATGAAGTTTATAAGGGGAAATATTCCTCCTTAGAGTCATGGCCTACATATACATGGTAAAATAATACATACAATCATAAAATAAAACATTATTTACATGAGTATGTCCTTTTACCAACAATATTCCTTGTACAAATGGAGTGGCGCATAGATATTTCTCCTCTCTCAAAAGAAGGAAGAGATGGTTGAAATACCTCTTTCATAGTCATGTTGCTATCCCAACTCCACATGGTTCATGCATTCTTGAAAATTCTGATGTAGTTCTCCTTCAAAGCCTTCCCAATCAAATCTCCTCATGATGATGTTGTAGATATTCATGGAATATGTGTGGCTGAAACAGAACTCTTCATAGGCCCTTTGTAGCAACTTCTCCTTGAGCTTGGAGGCTCTACACAAGAAGATCCTACCATGATGATAGATGACTCCTTCTTGGAATGAATAGCTCTCTTCATGTAGCTGGTCATCAAGTATCATGCATGTGTGAAGATCCTTGGAGTAATCCACCAACAATTGAGATTTCCAATATGGATCTAAACTCCCCAACAATGACAACACTCATGATTTATCAACTGATGTTTTTCATGTGGCTGCTCTCCTCCTTGAAATATCCCATGCCAAAGGTATATGTTAGAAGGCCACTCCTTCAATTATTCTCCTCCCATAGCATAGAATCTGAAATGAGAGTGGGTGATGATGATATTGGGAGAAGATCTCCCTCCTCCTTGAGCCTACCCAAGACTCCCAACATTGTATCATTGTCTTCCAGTGCTCCCATCCCTTCTGGATCTATACTTGGAGCATCATGTTGTGAGACATATTCCACAAAATCTTAATCAGGTGGCCTCCCAGGTGGTTTGCCACTAGACAATAGTGTCCCATGTAGCAATCTCATGAGCATGATAGATGGGACTGTAAGGTCCTTGCTTCCACTGTGCAAATCCATCTTTGTTTTCTATGTGGAAGTGGTATGTGAGGGATATGTATGCATGCCTTTTATCATTTGAGTTTCACCACTCTTCTTGTCCACCCATTCCATTTTGTAATATTCCCAATTAGCCATTGCTAGTTGGAATATTATATTTGCTCCATTTTGCAGTTTAGAAGAATAAATGGGGTAGGGAGAACCCTTAAATCTATTGAATAGCAATAAAACAATCCAAATGTGAAAGGGGATTAGAATAGGAGGGAAAATAAAGCCACCTTGGTGTGAAAGGAGGCAATGCAGGTGAACTAGATCCAGTTGACCAAGTCAACAATGCTACTAAAAGAGGAGGGAAACCAGTAAGGACAACGCACTTTTGAAGGAGGAATCTTTTCAAGGAAGTCACCTCCTTAATGAGTGGGGTCAGGGGTGAGGAGGCTCACCAAGGATAAGAAGAAAGGGATAGAAACAAGGAAATCATTCATTATTCATCTATGTTTGGTCTTTTTACTAGTTGCATGCTTCAGCTGTTTAGCTGTAGTTGCAGCACTGTTTAGTGCAAGGGATTCTCATGCGGGAATTCCATCCTCTTCCTTGGTTCAACTTGTTTAAGGGATCTAAGGGGAAGGTTTTGAGCTATATTTCCACTATCAGACTTGGGGTCAAGCAGTCACCAACATATACAGCACAGTCTCTTTCAGAACTGCATCATTTCTGAAGGTGTAACAGTGGTAGGGATTGAATCCCTTGATTTTGTGCTAGTGCTTGAGGAGAAGGTGTATCTTCCTCTCCTGAGAGGCTAGTAGGGAGGGCCTTTGGCCATTTTATGTATTGATCAGATATTTCATGTAATATTCAGACATATCGGATATAGAATTGTAGTGGAATGCGTGATTTTCTGCAGTACTGCCTTTTATACTTGTGTAATGCCGGAAACCCTTGCTAGGTTGTCTCAATTCTTGTATAAGAGAGGCTAAACCTCCATTTTCTTGGCTCTATGATTAATATAATCTCTATATCTATATTGATTCACATTTTTCCATAGAAACCCTCTTATGAATTATGCTATTACAGTCTTCAGAAAATCTATTGTTGAAAGTCATGTGATTGGGGTGTTTTTGAGCTATATTGAGATGGGGAGATCTATTTAACATAGCTAGGATGATTTTTTTCTGATGCCATTTGGTATGTGAGGTCCATACAACATATATAAGAGGATCCAAGTCCTGTTTCATGTTTCTGTAGTGTAATTTTCTGAATAAAACGTTTTCACTGACCATAGTGCAGTAATTCCTAAAAAGGAATATTACACATTTGTAAAGCCTCCCAATCAGTGGTGACTTTTCCCAATGTAATCAACCATTGAAAACCCAATATCACATTGGTGTCAGGTATTTCAACCATAAATAAGTGATCAATCAAATTATATGTTCCCATGGTGACTAATAGTGATGGGACATAATGCATGCATTGCATTGTTCTATCTCCTGGGACCAAAATAGAGAATCCCTCAAAAGTATCAGTGGGTACTTCCCTCCTTTGCACTAGTTGGGCATCAGTGAAATTATGGGTAGCCCCACTATCAATCAAACAAAAAACCCTCTGATTCAAGATGAAACCTTGAAATCTTAAGGTCAAGTACTTAGGTACTCCTCTCAAAGATGCAAGATCCCCTCCAATAGGAGAAAATTCTCCACTCCCATTTCCTGATGGTGTTGGCCCTCCTCCTACAGTGTCAGTTTTTTGACCTCTTCCTGGTTCATTTTCTTCCTCCTCCTCATCATCAGAGAAGACCTCTATGTAATGTGCTTTTCCAGCTACACATCTATGTGTAGGTGCCCATGATTCTTGGAAAGTGAGGCAAAGCTTCCTCTTTCTTAGATATCTCCAGACATCATCATCAAGAGGATTCTTGTATGAGCTCTCCTTTGAAGGAGCAGCTTTTTCTTCCTTTCCCTTTGAAGGAAAAGAAGGCTTATGCTGAAAAGTTGCCTTTTCTTTTGGAAAGGCATCTTGAAGGTCTCTAGCCCTTTCAATAGCATCATGTAGGGTAGTGGACTTGGTAGATTTAACCAACCTATGAAGAGGTTAATCTAGACCATCGATGAACATGTACACCATTCTTGCTACAGACAAATCAAGAACCATAACAGAAAGTCTTAAAAAATCAGAGATGTAAGTTTTTGTATTACCTAATTGTTTCAACTTTGCAAGGCTCATGAATGGTGCCTCTGGATCTCTTCGATCAAATATTTCCACCATCCTTCTAGTGAACTCTGAATAATAAGTCACATTGGCATGACCCAATGTAGACAAACCATGGAGCCACCAGTCATGTGCTTCACCTTCAAGGTGCAGCGCTGCAATCTTGATAGCCTACATCTTTGGGACCTTGTTCAACTGAATGTAGATGTCAAGTTTTTCTACCCAAGATTTAGTAGAACACTTGGATGACCCATAAAAATTGGGTAAAAGGAATCTACCCATAGTGTGGTGTCGATCAAGAGTCTGAATGAATCCACCACCTCTATGATGATGCCTTGGTATTTTATTGTCCTTTATGTGACAAAACTCTTGAAAACTCAAGTTATCTTTGAATATCTGATTTTGAGACTCATATTCTTCAAAATAGTCTTCAAGGGATTCATGCTCTTGAAACCCTTCATTTCCCACAGAAAAAAAGGTAGGCATGGTAGAGCATTGGGAAACTTGTGGCTAATGCACTGTTTTATCATTCAAGTGATGATATATGCCATTTCCTTCTCCAAGATGGAATCCTTTAGGGGATTCTTTGATTCTGTCCATTCTCATCTCTTTGATCTCTCTAGCAAGATCTTTCATGGCTCTTAGTAGGATCTTAGGAAAATCCTTACTTTCATCTTCACTTCCAGATAAAGGGGCTTTACCCTTGTCTTCATTATCATTTGTGTAATCAAATTTCTTCTGACTTCTCTTTAGATACCTCTTCTCTCTATTACTAAGAGGCCCTTCTTCTTTAGAAGACATATTGGCTTCTTAGAATGAACAGGTTATGCCAAGATGATGCTCTGATACCACTATAATATTCCCAAATGGGGAATGCAACAATAGAATGCAGAATGTTATGAAAATAATGCAGTTCGTCTTAAATAGAGCAGGAGGCCAATATGGATACCCTCCATTTGTTATAACAGTAGAAAAATAGATGTATAATTGGCCCATAAGATGCATAACAAGAAAATATAGCCTCCAATAGAATAAAATCCTCAAAAAGAGGTGTTGCAACCATATATAAAGACTGGAATTTTCTTTACAATGTTATTTTATTGGGCTACAATAGCTAAATATTACACTTTAGATCTAGAGAAAATAAGTGCATCAAAATTCAGATCTATAACAGATCCATACACTATATAGGTTCTTCTTCAGAATCCCCTTGGGGTTTTTTAGCATTACACCATGTACAACTTGTAGATCTGAGATCTAAGTCTGCAGATCTACAGAAATATTTAGATCTGGAAATGGATCTGATCTGGTATGAAAAAGAGAATGATCCCCTCCAATGGATCTCCAAAGTGAAGGGAAGATCCCCAACACTTGAAAACCAACTCTCAAAATGGTATGCCAAAAGACCCTGCAACTGCACCTACAGGAATAACACAGATCTGGAAGTAAAACTATGCTATAGGGTTTAGAATATGGTTGGCAAAATGCCAAGATTAGAAAATGAAGCTCAAATCATCCAATACTCTCCTTCCAATGGAATAGAAGCCTCCTCCACTGAAAAGGGGCACTAAAATGGCCTAGATCTGAAAATATCTAGCCTCCACTTGCTGCAGCTTGCAAAGACAACCAAACCCTCAACAGGATTTGCATTGTAATTAAAAGAATAAGCTTGGCCTTCAGCCAGATAGTGGAAAATACAATGCAAACTCTCCCAATATCTACTCAATGGGAAGAGGTGTGATTCCCGACCAAGAACACCCAATGCTAAAGAGCATTAATTCTCAGCTAAACAGCAAGAGAATGAAATATGTCTAAATAGACCATATACTCAGAAAAATATCATATCATCAACAACCTCCTAATGATTCCATCCTCTTTCTTTTATAACTTAAGAGCTTGCAAACCCTAAACCACTTTCAATGAGATCACTTCTTTCACACAAGCCATCTCCATCTAAAACTGTGTTGTGCCTCATTGATGGCCACTCCTCCATGAAAGCGTTGTAGATTTGGTCAAGGTTGACCTAGTCAAAATATCCATCCCCTTTCACACCTAAGGGTGCTTGTTTTAACAGCCAAGATGTAGTATTTTTCACATTTGGCATTGATTTATTCTTTATTAAGGAGTATTATGAACCTCCTTTTCTCTTTTATTATTTAAACAAAGACAGAAAAAAAAAAATGAATATTCCAATTAGCTCATGAATAATTAGGAATATTACAGTAATTTGTCACCATGCTCACTTCCTTTCCTTGATCCTGAAGTGAAGTGCCCCATGATAGACCTTGTGCAATGTTTCTATCATAAATAAATATGTAAATACATCCCTTGAAGACTTAAAGAAAACTTCCTTTTAACATTACTAATGGAACATGGTCAAAACCCTAGTTTTGTGGATCAACGCATTTTTTAGTAGCCTACTCATGCTGATGGCAGTTTGACTGTTCTGGACTAGCAATGTCAGCACTGTTATTTCTAGGAAAATCAAGTTGAACCCTTTCTGGAAGTGTATCCTCAAATGGAGGAGAAGCTTCTACCTCTAGAAGCTCCAGGGCATTGAGTTGGTTGTTAAACGATGGTGATAGGGTTGAGCTCTCTGATTTTAGAGCTTTGATCTCATACATGGGGGTTTATCCCTTAGAAAGTGGGCCTTCCTCCTCCTTTCATGGGCTCCCAACCTCTTCTCCCTTCCTATAAATTGATCCCCATCCTTCCACTACTGGTTGGTCATTGTTGGGCAGGTATGATCTCTCATTCCCTTTACACTCCTATACTGTGACAACTCCTAAGCTACAAAAGGAATGCTTTAGAGCTTCAGTGAAGGACTAAAATTTTCACCAAAATGAGGCATCTAATATCAAGGCCTGGGTTGTAAGCTCTTCCTTTTATATTTTTCAATAAAACATCTGATGTTTTCTTTCTATATTTGCCTAATCATTTGTGAAAATATTCTAGTAATCATTGATCTGCTAGATAGATAATGTTTAATGATTATTATGTATTGGATTACGTTTGTTGTTTCCTCTTGATCATCCACAGGTATTTGTGTGCCACCAGTCGCAAGGAGTGAGCCTAAGGGATCGTGGATCAAGGTAACCATCAAAGTGTTCAAGCATAGCATCAAGAAAAAGTAACCCTATCTCCTTTCTTGTTGCATTTTGAATATTAGTTAAGAAAGCATTGCATTAGAAAGTCTCATTAGTTTCTAAATGCGCTCTAGGGCTAGAGAGATTGCCTCTGTCCACAGATGGGATTTATCTTCACAACACCTAGATAGGGGCTTATTGTACATTTTAGCCTGTAACCATTGACAAGTAGATGGATTCCCTCCTCATCTATGGTTCTAATCTGAACAACCCCATTGTCATGGCATTTTTCCACTTGATAAGGTCCTATCCACCTTTTCATTAGTTTTCCCTTAAAGTCCTTGAATCTAGAGTCATAGAGCAGCACCCAATCTCCTTATTGAAATGTATTTTCTTTGATGTGCTTGTCATTCCAAACTTTCCTTTGCAGCTAGATTACCTCTATGTGGAGGGCCTGCATTATGAATTAATCCTAACTATTTAGTTGCAAAACCTTTCTTGTTGTGCCTTTGTGATGTCTAATTCCAACTGAGTTTCAATTCTCTGGGTATTTTACTCAAACTCAATGGAAAGAAGAGCTTTCTTCCCATAAAATAGATGATAAGGAGTAAACCCTATTGTTTTCTTCCAAGTAGTATTGTAAGAGAAAGTGGCTTCGACCATTCTGTATGCCCACTATTTTATGCTACTGCTCACAACCTTGGTGAGGATGTTCTCCAAGACCCTATTTTTCATTTCCACCTAGCCATTTGCTTGAGGATGATAGGTAGTGGAAGTCTTGTGCTTTATCTTGTGCCGCCTCAAGAGGTTTTCAATGAGATGAGATGTAAATTGAGCCCCCTGATCAGTGACTACCTTTGTGGGGTATCCAAACTTGTAGAACACATTCTCTCTCAGAAACGCAACTACCTTCTCTTTTGTTGCTACCTTCACAACCCTTGTTTCATCCCATTTGGTCAAGTAATTGGTACAAACTATGATATACATCTTCTTCCTGGATGGTGGATTAAAGGGTCCAATGAATTCCATGCCCCACTTGTCAAATGGATATAAATCCATATAAGTGTACAAGGGAATTTCATCCCTCGGTGTAGGTCTCTCCATCCTTTGGCACTAATCACATCTACTAGTGTATCTCTTGGCATCTTGGTGGAGGGTAGGGCAATAGTAACTTGCTTGCAAAGCTTTGAAGGTCATCCTCTTAGTATCAAAGTGGCCCCCACAGGGACCATCATGACATGACGGTATGATGTCAAAAATTCCTCTGCCCTCACACATATTCTGAGAATTTGGTCAGGGTCCAACTTGAAGAGATTTCCACCAATCCAAGTGAAAGGGTTGTTTTTCCTGATAATATTGTTATTTTATTTGGATGAAAGGTTTCGAGGAAACCTTTCAGCAACCAAGTAGTTAGCTATGTCAGAAAACCAAGGAGAGATTTTTGAGATAGAAAATAGGTGTTCATCCGGAAGCTGATCATCCACCATCCCTTCCTCATCTGTAGGTAGAGTTAGTCTAGATAACAAATCTGCAAAAACATTTTCCTTTCCTTTTTTATCAACAATTGTTAAATCAAATTGTTGTAATAACAAAAAACATCTAATGATTCTAGCATTAACACCAAGTTTATTCATTAAGTACTTGATGGTTGCATGGTCAGTATGTACAAAGGTTTGTTAACTAGTAATATAATGCCTAAATTTTTTTAAGGAATGGACAATGGCTAAGAGCTCATTTTCTGTGATAGTATATTTAAGTTCATCTTTAGACAAATTCTTGCTAATGAAATATATGGCATAGGATAATTTGTCTTATAACTACCCCAAGGCTACCCCCACAGTTTTATCTGATGCATCTGTGTGGATGTGGAAGGGCAAAGCCCAGTTGGGACCTCGAAGAATGGGGGCAGTGGTTAGTTTTTCCTTGATGAGCTCAAAAGCCTCTTGATAAAGAATAGACCAGAAAAACTTATAATATTTGGCCAACAATCTGAATAATGGTGAAGAAACTTTGTTGAAGTCCTTAATGAACCTCCTATAGTAGCCAACCAAACCTAGGAAACTTCTGACATCTCTCTGCTTTTGAGCAACATGCACCCTTTTAATGATGGTGATTTTGTTTGGCTCTACCTGTATTCTTGCTTGTGATATTGAGTGGCCTAGGAATATCCTTGCTCTTTTTTAAAATTCACAGTTTTCTGGACTCAGGGAGAGATGCATTTCAATGTACTTTCTTAGTAATTTTCCTATATTTGAGAGAGATTCTTGGAAATCATTCCCATAAGGTGTGAAATTGTCTGTGTAGATTTCTACATAGTCATGGACTAATTCAAAAAAAATTCTTAGGACTGCTCTCTGTAAAGTAGCAGGGGAATTACATAACCCAAAGGGAAGGACTTTGGTAAGCAAAAGTGCCCCAAGGACATGTGAAAGTGGTCTTGTCCTAATCCTCAGGGATAATTTGGATCTGGTTATACCCACTGAACCCATCTAGGAAAGAGAAAAATGTCTTCCCTACAAGGCCATTGTTTGTGCTCAACCTAGTGTTCCTAAATTGAGTTCATTAATTGTCAACTAGGGCTAGTAAACTGCTGAAGTGTGGTGCACTATATGTGCCTAGGTATTTGTTTCTCACTACGTTGTATTTTGTGTTTTATGATGTTTTTGGTTTTATGGTTTTATGTTGAAAAAGGAAAGAACTAAGTGCTGGTGAAAAGAAGCTATTGGTTGTGTTAAAACAGAACAAAGCCTAAACTATGGATGGCAAAAAACAAATGCAAAGTTTGATAATGACTTCAGTGCAAGAAAATAAATCACAACATGAACTTAAAATTATCCAATTCATTCATTAAAGATGTGTTGGAAGAGCTTGAGAAATGGACAAGTTAAGTATAAATGAAGTTCTCCTAATTAAACAATCAAACAATCAACTTACAATGTTACAACATCTCATCCATGATTAAAGGTTTATTGGAATATTTTTGGAAAAGAACATTTGTAGCACAATAATATTTCTACTCTAAACTAGCTTCTAATTCTGTTCTGCAACTCAATTTAACACCACTAGGCCTCACTCAAAAGTTATAGATTTCCTTTTTAGAATAGTCTTTGAGAAAAGGCTTGTTTGTGAAATGGTAAAAAGGTTGCAAAATACTCCAGGGCTTAGACTGATACTAGCTTCTGTCTAGATGATTATGTATTAATATGAGTTTGGAACAAAAGAAGTTTTGTAAATAATGAAGACCGTGGTATTTAAATTTAACAACTAATACAATTTAAAATGCAATGGATAGCAAGTAAACTGGAATGTTAATACAGTGAGCTAAGACTAAACTAGAGTGCTACTAGTCTACTTGGAGTACAATGAACAGTGTTAAACTAAAATGCCATTATCAAACTGAAATGTAGTGACAGAGCTGAACTAAATGCATTCTACCTCTGGAGTTCTGTAACTAAATTAACATGCAACTAACCTAAGGAATTCTACAGCCCATCTTGTTCAATATGAATGATATTTTGGAAGAGTTTGTGAAAACAAGTATGACTGTATTATTCATTGCAATTGAACATAAACATAAAATTGAAAGCAAATACAACTAGAATCTAAGACACCACAGCTGTTTCTTATTCGTTTTTAATGATGTTTTGGAAGAGTTTGTAAGAGTAAGATCGACTGTGACACTTAGTGTAAACAAGCAACTAAAACCTACAATACCACAACTATGCCTTATTCATCATGATGATATTTTGGAAGAGTTTATTAGAGTAAGTCTAACTGTGATAATTAACGAAAGGAAATGAAACTAAAACCTACAATACCACAGCTATGCCTTATTCACCGTAATGATATTTTGGAAGAGTTTATAAGAGTAAGTTTAGCTATGATAATTAATGTAAACAACTATGAACATAAACTTCAGAAATCTACTTAAGCTAGAAATGAAAACGAGACTAAAATACTTATCTAAACCATATAAACAAGGCTGCTCAGGAGGCGGGGGCCCTCTACCACCGGAGTAGCATGAAATCTACTTCAAGGTTGACTCAACGCTTTCAAGGAAATGATACTTCTTGCATTAAAAGAGAAACTTCTTCAAAACAGAGTGTTTTCGTACTTCTGAAATCTAGCAATAAAACACGAAATCTAACCTTTGTCCCTCGGTTTCCCGAGCATACTTATAACAAAATTACATAACCGTATCTAATATAACATAGGAATAATTGTCTTTCCTAATTAGAATCGAACTAGAACTCTGAAGGTGGTCTCGTAATCTGATTAAGGACATCTGGACTGTCCTTATCCTGTTAGGAGTCTACCTCCTAATTTGAGTTCCCACGTGCATAACCGCCTACAGGATTCCGTTCAAACTTCGTGGAGAGCAAAAAATGATAAGGAGATGATGTGGAATACGACCATATGTGATTTTCTCTGAGATGACACCTGGAACCTGTGTAGACATGAAGTCGGCTACAGAATTGGAAACTAGCTACAGAATGCCTGCATTCTGTAGCTAGATTTAGTTCAAAAAGTACTACAATGAAAAAATCATAAAAACATAGCAAGTTAGTCATGATATTCATTCTCAAAGCAATTTTAACTAATTCTATTAATCATTTGAGCTTGTGATTAATAATGGACAAAAGAAATGGAGTGGAATGTGGTGGAAGAAAGAACATTCTTGGAGCTCAACAGCCATCAAGGACTTGATATATGAAGGGCAAGGGGAAATGGTCACTACAAGAAAAAAGGAAATTGGTGAGGGTCATGCTTGTGATGGACCTTTAAGGTCTGTCACCAATGTCACATATGGTTACGGTACTTAAAAAAGCATCATTGTAAGTGTATATAGTGATGGTCCTTTAAGGTTCGTCACCAAAGCCAATTTCAATGACACTTTTGGTGAGGGTCGTTAAAGGCCCATCACTAATTCTCTCTTTGGTGACACTTCTAGGGACGAACTTTTAATGACCCTCACCAATGCTTTTTTTGTTACTTTTGGTGACGGTAAAAAAATGTTCATCGCCATTGATCATTCCAATGAGTTTTTCATGACATTATATGCCTGTTAATATATTTTTTCCAAAAGATAACGATTTAAGGCCATTATTGTGGAGTATTTTTTATGATATTTCCAAGGCCATAGTGGTTAGAATCAATCAATTTTTTAAGAATTAATTAGTGTGTATCATTTCCCTCAAGTAATCACCTGTCGAATAGAGTTTTCCTATGAGTAAACACATCATTCATATATATTAAGTTTATTATCTATCAAATTCCCTTTAGTTAAGTTCCACTAGTGTGTGTAGCAAATATATTATTTAATACATAATCAAGCTCTGACAATTCTATTAATGAGAAAGACCTAAGACTCCTTAACAATGCGGGCAAACCTTAAATTAATGCTAATTTGTCACACACTAACATTTATTAGCACCTCGCATATCTTGGAACATCTTTGTACCTAGAACATCTTGTCATGAAACTGACACCCAAGCACATGGTGGCATGCGCTAGCACAACATGGAACTCTCCTAGAATGTGTTGGCATGCATGTAGTCCCTAGCATGCCTTGGAACACCTTGGTTGAATGCATTGACATACATTAGCACTTGGCACACAATGCCACTTGGAATGTATTGGGACCTATTATTAGTGTGACTAGCATGCCCCTTTTGAAAAAGATAAATTCTTGGCTCATTAACCCTCTTATGTGTTCATTTCCTTACATTTTAGCTTGGTTCTTTCTTTTGTTGCCTTGACACTTCTTGACAAATATTGACATACCCTGGCACCCTCCACATCCTTAGCACCTAGCATTTATTGGCATATCTTGGCACTATTTGGAACATATAATTAGCACACCCTGGAACTCCCTAGCACACTTTGGAACTTCTTTACATGCCTTGATATTCCCTAGCATGCCTTACCAATGCTTAGCATACCTTTTCACTCCCTCCTTGGCATGACATCTAGCACTCATTAACAGTATTCCATGGCACACGTTCCTCATATTCATTAACTTCCATGAATTTTGACCTAGTGCTCCCTTAATTTTTTGTCTTATTACTCCTTAACACTCCTTAACATGCATTAGCACTCTTCAACATGCCATTCCACTTCATAGCATGCATAATAGTCCCTGGCACATATTGGCGCTTGGCATGTGTTGGTGCTTGGAAAGTCTTAACATGTATGGAACACGTTGAGATGCCTTGGTATGATTTGGCATGGTTTAACATTAAATTTATTTGAGAAAAATTTTTGGAAAGTAGATGAGAAGCAACAAAGGAAGACTTGGTGTTACACCATTTTTTGGTCATCTAACTCTTCATCATTAGATGGACCCAAGTACACCATGTAAGACCAGTTTTACCCCAAGTAAAACTGCTTTCACTATGTTAATTAGGAAACCCCAAAAGGAATAATTAATTAAACCATAATTTAATTATTATTCCCAGTCATGTTTAACCCAAAAACAAAGAAATTAATGAGATACACCCATAGTTATCTTATTATTTTCCAGGAATAATTATTTAAATAATATTCCTTGTTAAATATGACCAAATCAACCACCATTAATCAAATAAATCATTATTTATTTGATTATATCCCAACCACTTCCTTAAAAAGATAAATAAATCATTTATTTATTTATTTTTCACTAATCAAGGGATTTGACCCAAGTCAAACACCTTTTCCCTCCAACAAATATAATAAAATATTCCATAAAAGGTGGATCTAGATTTGGTTAACATTATTTTAATCATGCACCAAGATCTAGAATGACCCAATATTTTGTTATAAATAGGAGGGTTTTCCCATCATTCTTCACCTTTTGTTGCCTATTACCTTTTGTTGCATATTAGATCACTCTGGATCTATACACTTGGTCTCATTCTTCCACCATTTTGCTCCCATTGAGCTCTATTTTCTGCATTGGGTTTTCTACACCTACAAGAGAGAGAAAGCTTACATCTGAAGTGCTGAGGACTACAAAGAACCCATCCCATTGAGGAGAGCTGGATACACCTTCTTGTTTTCCTCACAGGTGCCCTGTAATATAAAAATTCATTCAAAAATCGTGTTCTTGTCTTGTTTGTTGGATGCATGGAGCAAACCCTTTACTTTACTGCTTAATGTCTTTCCATTTATAGATCTGTTTGTTGCAGCATTTTAATTACTAATCGCAGATCTGAAGATGTTTGGCAGCCTCTATTGTTGTTAGGGCTATTAGTTATGCGTAGCTAAAGTGGTTCTTTTTCGTACACTTCGACAAAGAATACATACTAACAAATGGCGACTCCACACGGGTTTTAAATTCCGACCGCTGTCGTTTTCTATATTCCTGCATATCCAGCTACTTCAGGCCCTAGGGCTTCTTTTCAGCTGCTTATTTTTCCTCTTTTTATGTCATTTTCTCACCTAAAACCCTAAAATTTTAAAATTTCTAACTTCCGTGTGTTTCTGGCCTTATTGCGCAGGTAAGCGACACCAGCCGCAACTGAGACGGCAACTTTTCTGAAAATCTGCCGCCGAGACAACCGGAACGGGGGGTCGCACTTTTTGGCCCATAACCTGCGACCTGGAGCTCCAGGTCGCACTTTTCTGCCCATTTTCTACGACCTGCACTGAAAACAGGTCAGAAACTACAACCTGCCAGTTTTTTAGTGATTTTTCTGCAATTTTTCTGGGTTCTGCTGCAGCTTCTGCTAGGGTCTTCCAGCCTCTGTCTCAGCCCGCCTTGACCAAGATCTGATCTGTTTTTACTCATCTAAGTGGGAACCCAGCCCCTTAGGGCTTTAGTACCCTCCACTTTTTGTGGAAGAGTTTCCGCTGTTTCAGCCGTCGGTTTCAGAGCTTCAGCCCTCTCTTTTTCCAGATCTGTGACCTCACTTCCAGATCCTTTGAAATCAGCCTCTTTTCCTTTCAAATCACCTCTTGTCATTTTGTTTGGACCTCCTCTAAAGGCCTCTGCCTTGCCCCCCCCCGGTTTTTTGCTGATTTCCCTTTTTCCAGCCACCTTGCCTCTGTCTCTTGGCTGTGATCTGCACCCCTTATCTGCAGCTTTATTCTCCAGATCTCTGTCCCCTTTGACCCTAGATCTGTTGAGCTTCCCTTGTGTGTGTTTCCATAGTTTTCCCTTTCTTTTCAGCATAGTTTTGAGAGACCCACTTTCTTGGGTTTGATAGATGCATATGTAGCTGTTATTTTTCTGTTATTTCAGCATTTTTATTCTGTTCTCTGTAGGTTTATTTTCAGCTACGTTGCACACTTTTTTGCTCTCAACAACGGAAAGGGTTTAAAAAATTAAAATTAACGCACACCACACACTGACCCTAAGTGAAGAAGCGCCTGGTTTACACCGCCTGGCAAAGACTCTAAAATCAATTGTCACTGCACCTTATCTGCCCTTGACCTTCTTGATTTTGTCCCTTTCTGCCCTTGTCGGTTTCCTTCTTTCTGTCATCATTGCGCCCCCAAGGCGCCTTTCCCGGAGACTTCTTGGCCTTCACCCTCAGTTTCCGGTTGATCGACCTGCTCCGCACCGCCGTCGTCGAGCCAGTCCACCTTCGAGTCCGCACTCCGACTCCTCTCCTGCTTCATCGGGTCCTCCTTCTCCTCCTAGTTCTCCCCCTGTCACCTTCACTATGTCTGGTCCAGGGCCTAACGCTAGCGGTTCTCCCGGCCCCAATGCCGGCCCTACTACTAGCGGAACCGCCACAAGCACTTCCCCGGCCACCCCTGTGCTGCCGTACATTGTAGGCCTCAGCCTCCCCGATTTCCATCAGTTGATCAATGACCCCATTCACCACAATGCTACCTGGCCCGCTATGCCAACCAAGCTGCCCTCTGACATCCCTAAGTTCGAGGGCCTTAATGGAGAAGATCCAACCAATCATGTCCGATCTTTCCACATGTGGTGTTCCTCCAATTCCATTACCGATGACTCCATCCGTCTTCGTTTGTTCCAACGCACGCTTACCGGCGAAGCTTCTAAATGGTATGTCGAACAAGCCACCTCTTCCCATACCACATTTGAGACTCTTGCCCAAGCCTTTTTGTCATACTTCCAGCTCCCTCTCCGATACGACACTGGCACGGAGCTCTTGACTTCCTTTAAGAAATCCTCTTCCACACGCCTTTCTGCCCATGTTCAGGAATGGCGACGAAGACGGAGCTTATGTCGAGCCCCTCCCTTTGAAGATCGGGTTTAAATGGACTGGTTCCTTCGCACCCTTCCGTCTCCCATCGGCAAAGATGTCGCCTCTCACTTTCCTCAAACTGAAGAAGCCACCCTCCAAATAACCTTAAAATATGACCTGATCTACGCTCAATCTGGTTATGTTTATACCGTCCTTCCTGACATCCCCAGGCCCGGTGGCGCTAACGCCCCGGGGGCATCTCATTCCGCCGACGGTATCATTGGATCTCTTTCCCATCCATCTGCTCATCCTCCTATGGGCTATGGTCTCCCTCAGGGAGGGGCCAACACCTCGAGCACTCTTCCCCCTCCCGGAAACATGTATCCAGGATACGACATGCCTCATCCTTTTTCCCAACCTCCTGCTTACCTCAATGTTGCTCAACCCAACCCTTACCTTTATCCACACCCTGGTGCGCCAGCTCCTCCAGCATATGCGCTTCCACCTCCCTTGCCTCCTCACAACCCACAACAGCACTTACAGCCTCCTCCAGGGCAAGTATTTGCACAGCAGGGCGCGACTAATCCCCCTTCTTCTCAAAGAAGGCGGAGAGGCAACCAAAACCAATCTGCCCCTGGTAACCGCGGACCCAATTCTGGTATGGACCCTAACACTAGCAACCAGTAACAGGGCCTTCCGCCCAAGCCGGACAGGCCGCTTCGCACAAATAAGCCCTGTTCGTGTTGCGGTGTTTATGGTCATTACACTCACGATTGTCCTCTCTTACCCCAGATGCGGCAGATGTGGGAGTCTCAAGCCACATTGCGTGGACAACACGCCTCCCCTCATGCTCCTCCTAATGTGGCCACTACCCAACCAGCTGTGTTTACTGATCCTTTCCCTCAGCAAGGATTCGTGGCTACCCAACCGCCTGACAGCCAGGTCGCCACTCCCTCTTCCCTTTCTGGTTCCTCTGATTACCAGATCCTTATGATGCACTCCGATCCTTCCCCGACCGTCGACCTTCACCTTCAAACTTGGTCTCGCCAGTACCCCAAGCCTCCTGCTCAGTCTGCCCCCGAGCCTCCTTCTTCAGGTTCTACAGAGCCTCTTTCGACATCCAGTGGCCCCTTACATATCCCTCAACCCAAATTTGAGGTTCATACCAAGATTCCTAAGGGACCCCTATGTCGAAACGCTGCTTCTGATCGAGCTTCTCATTCGCATATTATAGTAGATGATTTGGCGTAATCTCCTGCTGCCATTTCCACACTGGAACTCCTCCAGTCGTGCCCTTCCCAAAATAAGGCTCTACTATCTGCCGTGGGCGCTGTAGATCCTGCTGATGACCAAATGATTGTTTTCGACGCCACTCAATCGGACCATCCCCCTCTTCCTGCTTCCGTCGCCTTCCAAATCCCAGTCAAAATCTGGAACGCCAACGTTTCACGGTGTATAATTGATGAGGGGGCATCCACCTGTGTGATGTCCGCTTCGGTTTGGAAGCAACTCGGATCCCCTGAGCTGGCCCCTTCCACGATCACCCTTCGAGCATGGGACGGTCATGCCTCCCAGCCTATTGGCCTGTTTCGTAACTGTCCCATCACCCTAGCCGGTAAGACTGTTTGCGTTGATGTCGAAGTCATTGACGCCCCTCTAGACTACAACATTCTATTGGGGCGAAGTTACACCTATGCCATGTCTGCTGTCCCATCCGCGGTGTTCCGCAAGATGTCTTTTCCACATAATGGGAAGATAGTCACCATTGACCAGCTATCTTATCATGAGCCGCCGTCTCAGACCTCCTCCGAGACGACCATCTCTTCTGTAGCCAACAAGCAAACCATCGATTCTTTGACCAGTGTCTCCCCCGGCGTCTACAAAGATTCCACCCTGCTTGGTACTTTTCCTCATCTTCCCCCTCCTCCTGTCACTGATCCCAGCTTGTCGAATGTTTGCATGATGCAATCGTCTCAGGCTGCCCATAAGCGGCCTGCCTCGGCTAGTCAGTAACCTCCCCCCCGCCCTCCGCAACCCGCTCCTAGCCATTCATCTCAGCCAGCCGAACCTCCTCCTTCTGGCCCTCCCCCTACAGCTGGTATCCCTAAACCTCTTTATCCTCCCGGCACAGTTCCCCCTGGCCTTAGCCACCTTGGAGCCGTCCCTCCTGGTCATTACCCCGCGGGGCAGATACCTTTCCTGGCTCCCCCTCCCGGAGTTTTTTCTGTCCCCGTCATGGCCACCCTCTCTCTCCCTAATCTGTCCATCGGCCTCCCCGTCTGGTACATTGACCCTCCAGCCGCTACCCCTCGTGACCACCCCAAACCTTACCTTGCTTTGACATCGGTTCAGCCGGTCCCCCTCACCTCTTCCGGGCCCCCCGCACCTCCACAGAACCCTACCCCTGTGGCGCCAACCCTCGGAAAGAAAGGCAAAGCTCGTAAGGGGGCAAACCATCAGGACCAGGCCGCCCCGACAACTCTTACCCCCCCACGACCACCAAAGCCCGCCATCCAATGCGCTTTGTGTGATATCGTCGGTCACGCCACTCACATGTGTCCTGAATTGCCGCACCTCAAGCTTCTGGTCAACGAGACATTCCCCGACTCTGATATCCCAGAAGTCTATGTCACTATCCCCGACTCTATCCCAAAACTCAAACACTTGTGCACAAACCACCCTTGTGCCTTGTGTGATTTTCACGGCCATTACACCCACCTCTGTCCTCGCCTTGACGAGTATCGTTCCTCCTTGGACATGTACCGCCAATTCAAGGCCACTTCGATTGGACCCGAGGAAATTCCTACTCCCATTCACATTCCTCCTCCCGCTATCCAGCCAACGGAGCCCTCCACCACCATTTTGTACCTGTCATCATCCTTGCGCAATAGTTCACCGGCCATTCAACCTACCGATCCCCTCGGCTCCTCAGCCGGCCTTGGATCTGTTGATATCGCCCATCTGAGCCCTTCTCCTCATGATGACCCATCCCACACCACTACTTCCTTGGGTGACCCATCTTCCTCCAGTCTTCCCATCTTCCACTCTGATGAAGACATCATGGAAGCCATGACCAATCCCGACTTTCCCTGGGATGATATGCACCATCGCGCATATTTCCTCCCACAGCAGTCCCATGACCAATACGCTGTGGAAACCAAAGACTTCATTCCTCATGCAGTTGATTGGTTCAAAAACCCTATCCCTGCACCTGATGCTTTCGAAGAAGGAAACATGGCCAATGTCTCGCCTACCATCAAAATTGACATTTCAGTCAAACCAGGAATCGAAGAATACATCCCCATGGGTGGCCAATGCACCCCGGAAGAAATTGAAGCTTACACCAAGCTTTTCAAAGAATTCCGCGATATCTTTGCCTGGTCCTATTCTGAAATGCCCGGACTCGATCCTGCCATTGTCGAACATCATATCGACACATGGCTTGATGCCAAACCAGTCCGACAAAAGATGAGACCCATTCATCCTTCCCGACGTGACGCTATCAAAGCCGAAATCGATAAGCTCAAGCAGGCTGGTTTCATTTACCCCATTGAATACACCACTTGGGTGTCTAACCCAGTTCCCGTTCTCAAAAAACAAGGCACCATTCGTGTCTGCACGGACTTTCGCGACTTGAACAAAGCTTGTCCCAAAGACAACTTCCCCACACCGTTCATCGACCAAATCATTGATGAGTGTGCGGGGCATGAGGTCCTATCCTTTATGGATGGTTTCTCTGGGTACAACCAAATTTCTATCCGTCCTGCTGATCAACTAAAAACCACGTTCATTAGTCCGTGGGGAACTTTTGCTTACCGGGTCATGCCTTTCGGCCTTAAAAACGCCGGTGCCACCTTTCAACGGGCCATGTCTTATTGCTTCCATGACTTAGCTCATATTATCCTTGCCTATTTAGATGACCTCACGGCGCGTTCTAAGCATTGGGCGCAACACCTACACGATCTGCGCACCATCTTTCTCCGATGTCGCAAGTATAATATCCGCCTCAACCCGTTGAAATGCGTTTTTTGCGTTCCCGCCAGCCGTCTCCTAGGCTTCATCGTGTCTAAGGAAGGTATCACTATTGACCCTTTGAAAGTTCAAGCCATTCTTGAACTCCCCATTTCGCGTACCCTCCGCCAGCTCCAAAGCCTCCAAGGCAAAGCTAATTTTCTTCGTCGGTTCATCCCTGACTATGCCACCACCGCACACGGGTTCCTTCGACTCCTACGCTCTCACATCCCATTTTTTTGGGATACCTATGCTCACAAGTCTTTCGATGCCCTCAAGCAGGCTCTCACATCTGCTCCCTTAATTCGCCCTCCCGACTTTAATCGGGACTTCATCCTATATATCTCCGCTTCCACCTATCCGGTCGCTGGAGTCCTTATCCAAGAGGATGACCACGGCATTGAGCATGTGATCTACTATGTCAGTAAGAACCTTGTGGGACCCCCTGTCTCATACTCCTATGACGAGAAATTAGCGCTGGCTGTCGTGTTCTCAGTCCAAAAACTTCGTCATTATATCCTCCTGCGCTCCACCAAGGTTGTGACAAATTCCAACCCTATGGCTTTCCTATTGATTCGTTGTATCCTCATTGGGAAATACGCCCGTTGGGTCGTTATTCTTCAGGAATTCGACCTTGAGTTTGTCACCCCAAAAAGTAAGAAAGGCTTAGCCCTCGCTGAGCTTATTTTTGAATTACCTACCGGATCGCAAGACCCTCCCGTTAATGACGATTTCCCTGATGAACACCTGTTTTCCATCACTTCCGATGACCCGTGGTATGGCGATATTCTTACTTATTTGCGAACCCAAAATTTCGCCCTCCACCTTGACCGTGAGGCTCGCCGACGTATCCGACACCAGGCCCCCCGATACGTTCTTATCGGTGACGACCTCTATCGTCGCGGGGTTGATACTGTCCTTCGTCGTTGCCTCACACACGCTGAAGCTAAACAGGTCCTTAATTCCTACCATAGCGGCGCTTGTGGTGGCCACCTCTCCGGTCTTGCTACTGCCCAAAAAATTATGCGCGCCGGGTATTTCTAGCCTTCTCTCTTCAGTGATTGCATTGAAGCAGTCAAACACTGTCCCAATTGCCAAAATTTCGCCCCTAAGGCGAGATCTCCACAAGATCCCCTCCATCCAGTCGTCTCCACTGGTCCCTTCTATAAATGGGCCATTGAATTTATGGAGTGTCGCCCGCCATCCTCTGGTAGCCACAAGTATATCATCGTGGCGGTCGACTATTTTACCAAATGGGCCGAGGCCATGCCAACGTTCAACAACACGGCAGCTACCGCGGCCCTCTTTTTCTTTAACCATGTTATAGCTCGCTTCGGGGTTCCCAAGCAACTGGTCTCTGATCATGGCAGACATTTTGAAGATGAGATATGGTGTGAGCTATCCTCACTGTTGGGTTTTGAGCACCAATATTCCTCCTCCTATTACCCCCAAGGTAATGGCCAAGTTGAAGCAGTCAAAAAAACCCTCAAGACTATGCTTCAACGAATGGTGAATAAGCACAAAACCAGCTGGCATCTCATGCTTTTTCCTGCCTTATGGTCCTATCGAACCTCTGTTAAAACCGCCACCGGGTTCACTCCTTTCCACCTCGTTTTTGGAGAGGAGGCAGTTTTACCGATCGAGTGTGAAATTCCTTCTCTACACCTAACCGTTGAACTTCTCCCTAACACCCCACCGCTAGAACAACGACTTATCATGCTTGAGCGTGCCTCTGAAGACCGCCGTGTTGCCTTGAAAACCATGGAAGTGGCCAAAAAACGCACCAAATCTCAGTATGACCGAAAAGTCCAACCTCGCACTTTTCACGAAGGCGACCTTGTTCTAGTATATGACCAGGCCCATGATGTCCTCGGTCATGGGAAGTTTGACTCATTATGGCTAGGCCCTTACATCATTAGTAAGGATCTTGGCAAAGGGGTATACCTCTTAGAGGATTTCGAAGGCCATCCCCTTCCTAACCCTCGCAATGCACTCTATCTTAAGAAATATTACCCTTAGCATTTCCCCTCTGAAATGCATGTTTTATTTTCTTTTAGATAGCCAGCATCTATTTTTTCATGTTTCCTACTTCACCAGGACCCATTTCGTCCACGATAAGTTACCTCACCTCCATTTAAAATCGAATTTCCTTACTTACGACACTTGTACTTGGGGCACCATATTGCTCCCTTACTTGTCCATGTTCGTGTCGATTTTCGTCATGAGTTCCCACCTTGTACTCATGCTTCCGGGGTCCCCCATTAAGACCTTTACTGTGTGGCAGCACCCTCGAATCGCCCTTGTTTAGAGCATCCAAGTTGAGTCATCATTGCATCCATGGAGTCTATACCACGTCCCTTTGCACCCCACTATAGCCCTCCATCCTTCATTGCTTGGTCTCTCTCTTGTGTCGCACATTATGACCTTCAGTCTCACTGTCCCCTATCCCTTATGATCTTGTGTTAGTCGATGCCATGTCATCCATGCTCTTTATGCTCTAACAAGGGAAGTCGTCCATTCGCTACTCAGTCCTTCCCATTTCCACTATCGTCATTAGTGTCAGTCTGTCCGTCGCTCTATTGTTTTCTCTCGTGCCTTAGTTGAGGATCTCTCATTACCTCACCTATGGCGGACCTCCTTCTGTCGACATCAGCACATTCATTCCAGAAGCCAGGTCTAGAGGGCGGTGTACCTTGGTTCCAGCTTCCACTCTTGTTCGGTGCCTCGGATCAGGCTGGGGGATCTCTCATTTCCCTTTGACTTGATCGTTTCTCCAGCTCCTTTCAGCATGATCGAGATTCGTATACTAGACGGTCCAGTGACCCAGCAGCAGCTCTTGATGATTCCCGGGTATGTGTGAGATGTCTCAACCCTCATGAGGGGGTGGCCCTGCAGGTAGCCCCCCACATGTCCGGATGACCTCTTCTTTGCAGCCTTCGATGCCGCTCCAGATTTTGATGATGTTGGCCTTAGCCACTTGCAGCACCTCTTTGATTTGCATGGATCAGTCAGATTTTGTGAGCCCTCCCACATTTACAGGGGGCATTTGGGTTGTATTTATCTCATGTACTCAGATATTATTGTACTAGTCCTGGCTGTTACCCCAGGCACAGCATGTATGTAAGACTCTTCATTGTATTTTTATTTGGCTCTTGATTATGCCAGCTGTACTCTATGGTTCGGTCCCTTGTTTACTGGACACACTATTCTTTTGTACTTTGTCTCGGCGGGCATAGGTATGCCTCCCCCGCCGCCTTCAGCACAAGTACCCTCTCATAAAAAGAGACTTGTTGCACCTGTGAGTCTCGTCTCCTCAGGGTCTAGTCCTTCAGCACACTATCTACCTCACATTTCTCTCTCTGACATCCCTTTTGTTTTCTAGTGATTGTGTTCTTACAACGTACTTCGGTCATACGATTTGCTCCTGACACTCGCACGCTGGGGGGAAATCTGTTACACCATTTTTTGGTCATCTAACTTATTACCATTAGATGGACCCAAGTACACCATGTAAGACTAGTTTTACCCTAAGTAAAACCACTTTCACTATGTTAAAACAGGAAACCCCAAAAGGAAATATTAAACAAACCCATGTTTGTTTGACTTTCCTCATGGAATAATTAATTAAACCATAATTTAATTATTATTCCCAGTCATGTTTAACCCAAAACCAAAGAAATTAATTAGATAAACCTTTATTTATCTTATTAATTTCTAGGAATGATTATTTAAATCTTGTTTAGATAATATTCCTTGTTAAATATGACCAAATCACCCACAAATAATTAAATAAATCATTATTTATTTGATTATCTTCCAAACACTCCTTAAAAAGATAAATAAATCATTTATTTATTTATTTTTAACTAATCAAGGGATTTGACCCAAGTCAAAGACCCTTTCCCTCCAACAAATATAATAAAATATTCCATAAAAGGTGGATCTAGATTTGGTTAACATTATTTTAATCATGCACCAAGATATAGAATGACCCAATATTTTGTTATAAATAGGAGGGTTTTCCCCATCATTCTTCACCTTTTGTTGCCTATTAGATCACTCTGGATCTATACACTTGGTCTCATTCTTCCACCATTTTGCTCCCATTGAGCTCTATTTTCTGCATTGGGTTTTATACACCTACAAGAGAGAGAAAGCTTAGATCTGAAGTGTTGAGGACTACAAAGAACCCATCCCATTGAGGAGAGCTGGATACACCTTCTTGTTTTCCTCACAAGTGCCCTGTAATATAAAAATTCATTCAAAAATCGTGTTCTTGTCTTGTCTGTTGGTTGCATGGAGCAAACCCTTTACTTTACTGCTTAATGTCTTTCCATTTATAGATCTGTTTGTTGCAGCATTTTAATTACTAATCGCAAATATGAAGATGTTTTGCAGCCTCTATTGTTGTTAGGGCTATTAGTTATGCGTAGCTAAAGTGGTTCTTTTTCGTACACCTCGACGAAGAATTCATACTAACACACAACTCCATTTTATAGGAGATGGAGAGGATAAAACTTGCCAAATCTTTCAACCAGTTTGTAATGGGAAAGATCAAGATGTTTCCTTGTTCTTCCATGCTTTTTCCTTCCTTAGGAGTCCAGTTATATTTGGCAAGGCCGAATAAATTTTTTGTGCTTTTTAGTTTCTATTTTGAATTGTCTCTTTATGAGAAAAAGCTGGAATTGCTAGTCACTTTTCCGCAAGATATTTTCCCTTTTCACACTTAAACACAGATAACGCTGCCCCTTGGGAAAGACAGAGCGTTACCCTAGGTACTAATGCTCCCTTTACATGTCTCAAGTGTGTTATAAAATTGTCTAGTTGTTTCTGGGGTGCGTTACCTTGGCAGAAATGGGTCTTGTCTAGGTCATTTTCTTCCTTCCATGTTACCTTCTCCTCTGAGATGATGAGGAGGTCATTTGTCCTGTAACAGATGCCCCCTAAAGTGTGAGATCAGAGATGAAGATGATGGACAAAATAATTTATAACAAGTGTAGTAGAATGAGAGGAATTGGAGGACCGAGGAAAACCTGAAACAACAGCATATGTCAGAAACTATAGTATCTATCTTGAGTCGGGCATTCCCACACTCATTAGCTAATCAAAATGATTTCTATAGAACGAAGATATGAACAATATATCCACTGATAAGCATAACGTGAAATTGTTTGTCATAAAAGGATCAAACTGAAAAGCTGTCTCCAAAAAAACAATATCGCAACTTGGGGGAGGAAACACAACTGTAATGGTGTAACCCTCGACCCAAGGTCTTGGTCGCTGCTTCACTAAACTACAGATTCCCATACATGTGAATGAATGAGTCATATTAAAAAATGTAGGAAATCATCTGATTAACAATAAATAACAAAAAATGTTAATAGATGCGAGGGCGAACACTGATAATGATGATGGTCCCCAAGATGCACAGTAAAATATAGCGAGTGTGAATAAAAGGATTTGATGTTGAACACTTGTATAATTATTCGATCGGGAGCCAATAATGACAACCCCCAATCAAACACAAGATGACCTACCACTGATGTCTGCAAGTATCCGAGTACTGACATGTTTCTAGATCAACTTCCTAGATAAGATGTTGAAGTCGATAGGAAGATATCTGTCAAAGGGTAGGCACTGAGGTGTCATACATCAGTTGGCACGAAACGGGAAAAGATGATTGTGTACTGATGGAAATAATCAAGATCAAATGGGAATAACTGATGACAAATAATTTTTGGCATATGATGGCTTTGGTTGATACAAGGAGAAGTAGATAGCGAGATCCTCTTGAAAAATAGAAGGCACTCTAACAGGGTACTAGGTAGCTTAGGCTTAATGAACACCAAAGAGTGTTAGGATTCACCAATGCAGGGACACTTGGAGATGAAGTCTAAACTCATAGATGGTAGGGTTCGGCTAAATGTGGAAGAGTTTTCTGGGAAGTGTCATGTTTAAGATTTTGTGCTGCCAAATCAACCTTTAGAAAATGTAACAAAAGAAGTATCCATGCTGTCCAAATTTTTTCCCCATCTGATTAAGTTTAACGAGTCCAGACAGGTAAACTCAGTGATTTTTTCATATTTAGAGAGTCTGGAAAACATAGTAAAAGACAACTCTAGGGGGTACCTTTGTCATGTTTGATAAATGAGCGCGACAAAGGGAGAATAGTAAGCCCGAACCAGGTCATTTTCCGTGAGTTAGTCCATTGAATTATGAACAGTGAGAAAGCTATGTTCGATGGACATCTACCTCAGTTTGTTATGAGTATGAGGAAATGGAGTACACTCAATGTTCTTTGTGAAATTTTAATGAGTCCAACAAAGAAAAACTCGATGCTCTTTGTGGAATTTTAAGGAGTCACGCAGAGAAAAACTTGGTCACTTTTTCTGTTTAAAGAGCTTTGAGAAAGATGAAAATAATGGCTCATATGTCTCTGTCGTGGTAGTTTAATGAGCTTGACAAAGGAAACTCAGGGTTTCTTCAGTTTTACGAGCTAGAAAAGGTCCCTAAAAAGAAAGCTCGACAAAGGGTCGACTATGGTCATATCTACATATAAACATTTAAAACCCATTAGAGCATCGATAACATATAAAAACCAAGTTGCGACAAAATGTAGCATGAATTTACCAATTTTTATCAGACTAGATGAGTGAGTATGACCTTCAAAATGGCTATAAGAAGGCCATAGACCTTCATTTTCACTTTGTTGAGTGCTGTGATAGATCTCTGGAGAAAAAAAGTGGTAAAACTTCAGCCGTCAATTGTGGATGATCCGGGCAACGGTTTTTCATTCCGTGAGATCCAGGTAAAAGCTTAAAACGTTTTCTAGCATTTCATTATGTTTTTAGTTCTTTTTTCTAGTTAAAATTGTCAATTTTAGCAGGCCCTAAAAAATTCAAGTGGCTAACGCAGGTTCTTAGTGTTGTGCCCGCATTAAGCGCACTTCCCAAGAAGAAACAGAGCATTAGCACACACTGTTGGGCATCCAATGAAATTGTTGCTTGTGATGGTATAAAGCTATTTACCATGAGAATTTGGCGCGAAAGGGAGCATGAGCGGGAAGAATGTGAAATGGTTACCGTTGCAACTACTTTGCTAGTTCTCCGTAGATGCAGATTGCTAAAGTATTCTCCTTTAGAGTTGATGAGGGGATAGGAGGACTTTCTGAGGTGGATAATCCAGCAATCCGTCAACATGACTTTTATATCGAGGGTAATGAACTCTCGATTTAAAAAGACGACATCTATTTTTTGACTGGCCTGTCATGCAGAGGACCAAGGCCCAATTTGACAAGGTCCATGGCTAATCCTTGCACCACTGCTGATTTGATCCATACTCACTGCATAAACAATACTGCAGTAGTAAGTAACCAGGTGCCTATCACACGGGTGGCATCGAGACTGTTGAGGTCTCTGTTATGGATGAGAGTTTGCTTGGCTGGTGCCAAGAGTCAGCACATGGCCACAAAGGCCCAAGTATTGTTAGCACTGGATTTTATGTAGCCCCAGGTATTTGACTAGTGTGAAGGTGTTGTCTGCTGAGTTCGTACAGAGTTGACATCATGTAAGACTCAGACCCAAAGACAGTTTGGGTATGGTACACTGATCGTGTCATTCATACTAGAGCGAGTGCCGACCATGAGGCTAAGAACGGTCACGGATGGATTGGGCCCGCGGGAGCCAAGATAGGTTCATTGGTCAGCTTTGATACCACAGACTAGAGAGGGTCCAATCTGTCACTATTTTGATGAGGGATTCTTCGAGTGGCTTGAAGACCAGATCATCATGATTGAAGATTATCCCTATGCAAGGATGAACTATAAAAGATATCTAGAGTTGGTATTGCCCCTGGGCACTCAGTGGGGCCTAGATGGTAAGAAAGAGCTTGATCAGTGTAGTTTGAAGTATTTTTTGTATCTTTTGAATGTTTATGCAATTTTTTGTTTAATGGGTGAAAATGTTTTTTGACATGAAGCTTGTTTCTTGACACAGATGTGGCACCTATCCATCCAGCTAGAGCCCCTCGCTATGCAAGGCGAGGAATGCAGCTACCTAGGGCTAGTATAGCAATAGAGGTTGCAGAAGCCACTGAAGAGGGTGATGACACACAAATTTTTCAGGAGCTTACTAGAAACCTGGAGGGTTTAAGTATGGGTGTGCTGCCTCTTTCCATGAGAGAGATTCTGATTCGTCTGCAGCGGCATACAGTGGGTGCGCCAGAGAGATACTTGGTGCCTCTGAGGAGGATATCCAGAGTATTTTTTTGCTATTTTGAGCAGCAGACTTAGTAGGAGGAGTGGATAGATGTGAAAATGTCATAGCGAGGCTTTAGTGAAGCCAATTTTTTGTAAAACACCTAAGTTTTGAGAATTTTTTTGATGTAATATAAACTGGACACGATATATATATATATATATATATATATATATATATATATATATATAATACATATTTTGATGATTTTGATTTATAAAAAGAAGGATTACAACCATTGGTTGCACCAAGCCCTCCTCAGTCTTCCAATTCCTCTCTCTCTTTCTCTATCTCTAAGTGTGATGATGCTCAAGGCAGAAATTTCTCAATGAACTTCACCGATCTTCAAACCTCACATTACAACAATTAAATTATTCTCCATATATATTCAATCCTTCGGCCCTAGACCAAGAGCTCACAACTCCATTTTATAGGAGACGGAGAGGGCAAACATTTCCAAATCTTTCAACCAGTTTGTAATGGGAAATATCAAGATGTTTCCTTATTATTCCATGCTTTTTCCTTCCTTAGGGGTCTATTTATATTTGGAAAGGCCTAATAAAAGGTTTGTGCTTTTTAATTTCTATTTTGAACTAGCTCTTTATGAGAAAAAGCTGGAATTGCCAGTCACTTTTCCATAAGATATTTTCCCTTTTCACACTTAAACATGGATAACGCTACCCTTTAGGCAATACTAAAAAGCTCCAAAAATAGAAGAAAAGAGATATCAATGCCTTAGAAATAAGCCACTTCGAGGGGGAAACCTCCAATACATTACATAAATGAACAATTCTTGGATGATACAATTTACAAAACCTCCTTTATATATATAGGAGTCCATGTGGCGATAATTTAATCCTAGTGGGCCACAATGTAATCCTAGCTGACCTAACAATAATGATTTAAGGGCACAATAATAACAAAATGGGGGTTACAAGGGTACAATAATAACAATAAGGGGGTTACACTAAAAACAATAAGGGACTATACTAGTAATATAGGGACCTAACATGCCCCTCTCCTTCAAAAAAGTGTTGTCCTCAATGCTTGAGTAGCTCTGGGTGCTTCTGTATAAAATTCACATCCTCCCATGTAGAATCTTCAGTGGGTAAGTTCTTCCACTTGATGAGATACTCTAAAATTGATCGATTTCATAGCTGTCGATTTCTTGTTTCCGTGACCGCTTCAGGTTCCAATATGATTTTTCCTTCCTCATCAAGTTCGGGCAATATTGTTTGAATTGGAAGATTTTCACCTATAACCTTCTTTAAGCATGAAACATGGAAAATTGGATGCACTCGTGAAGAAGCAGGAAGCTCCAATTTGTATGCCATAGTACCAATATTTTGCAACACCTTGTAATGACCATAGTACTTTGGCGATAATTTATTATCCTTCTTAGCTTGCTTGAGGGACATTTGTTTGTATGGTTGTAGCCGTAAAAATACCCAATCTCCTACATCAAAACTTCTCTCGCTGCGATGTTGATCTGCCTGTTGTTTTATTCGATTTTGTGCCAAATTCAGGTTATCCTTTAAGAGTTGGAGAACTTCTTGCTGATGCTCGATGTGATCTTCCACTGCTTGAACCTTCGAATTTTCCCTTAAAGATGATGTGATGGATGGTGGATGATATCCATAAAGTGCCATAAATGGGGTCATTTTTTGCTGCAGTATGGAAGGAAGTGTTATACCACCATTCAGCGAGAGGTAACCACTTGACCCATTGTGTTTGTTTATCAGATACAAAACAACGAAGATATCCTTCCAAATATTTATTTACTATCTCAGTTTGACCATCAGATTGAGGATGATAAGATGAGCTATGAGCTAATTGAGTCCCCAAACAAGAAAATAACTCCGTCCAAAAATTTCTAGTAAAAATGGGATCTATGTCGCTCACAATAACCCTTGGGCTTCCATGTAGCTTTTGAATTGTGTCCATAAATGTAGTAGCAACTGTACTTGCTTTAAATGGATGAGATAATGCACAAAAGTGTGCATATTTGGTAAGTCTATCAACTACCACCATGATGACACTCTTTCCTTCAGACTTAGGTAAACCTGTGATAAAATCCATTGAAATCTCCTCCCAACATTGACTTGGAATGGATAAAGGTTGTAGAAGTCCCAGGGTCTTAATTGTCTCAACTTTATTCTGCTGTCAAACCAAACCTTCTGCCACAAAATTTTGAATATCATATTTAAGGCCATCCCAAAAAAATTCTTTCTTCACCCTGTGGTAAGTTTTTAAAAATCCCGAGTGTCCTCCTAAAAGAGAAGTGTTCAGTTCCAAAAGAATATTTTGTTTTATTTGGGAATTCCTACAAATATATAAGCAATCTTTGTACCATAAGGAATTATTTTTCCAACTAAATGTATCAGATGTACTAGGATCTTGCTGCAACTTTTGAATGAGTGTCCATACATATTTTTCCTTCTTCCATTCATCTCTTGCTTTGGTTATCCAATCTGGTTCGATAATAGAAATGGCACAAAGTAATGCTTCCACCTCTTCATTATTTCTTGAGATTGCATTTGCAACAACATTAAGCTTTCTTTTTTTGTAGATTATTTCAAAGTCATAACCCAACATCTTTGTGACCCATTTTTTCTGCTCTTCTGAAGATAGTCTTTGTTCCAAAAAGTGTTTAAGACTATCATGATCCTTTTTTACCTTGAAGTGTATTCCCATTAGGTAAGTTCGCCATTTCTTTAGTGCATGCAGTATTGCTCACATTTCCTTCTCATAAATAGGTTTTTGTAAATACTTTCCTTTTATTGGACGACTTTCAAAAGAAATGGGTCTTCCTTCCTACATTAAAACAACACCAATTCCATTTCCTAAGGCATCGCATTCCACAATAAAGGTTTTTGTGAAGTCTGGCATAGCTAAGACTGGTGCTCGACACATTGCCTCTTTAAGATGTTCAAAGGCTTTAATTGCTTCAGGAGTCCATGAAAATGCATCTTTCTTCAATAATGTTGTTAGAGGTGCTGCTATTCTCCCATAATTCTTAACAAACTTGCGATAATACCCTATTAACTCGAGAAATCCTCGCAACTTCTTTATGGTTGTGGGGGCTTTCCATTCCTTAATGGCTTTAATTTTGTTAGGGTCTACCTTAACACCCTCGTGAGATACAATATGACCCAGATATTCCACCTCTTGTACTCCAAAGAAACATTTGGATGTTTTTGCATATAATCGTTTCTCCTGCAATAGTTTGAGCACCCTGTCAACATGTTCAACATGATCCTTCCAAGACCTGCTGTAGATTAGTATATCATCAAAAAATACTAGTACAAATTTTCTAAGGAAGGGTTTGAAAATGGAATTCATCAACCCTTGAAATGTAGAAGGTGCATTGGTAAGGCCAAAAGGCATGACCAAAAATTCATAATGACCCTTATGAGTTCGAAATGCTGTTTTTGGAATATCTTCAGTCTTCATTCTAATTTGATGATATCCTGAACGAAGATCCAACTTGGTAAAATAAATTGCTGCATGTAATTCATCCAATAATTCATCAATCACAGGAATGGGAAATTTGTCTTTAATGGTGAGCTTATTGAGCTCCCTATAATCTGGACACATTCGCCATGATCCATCCTTCTTGTGTACCAATACTACAGGAGCAGAGAAAGAACTTCGACTAGGTTGAATTATACCTGCCTCTAACATTTCTGCAATCATACGTTCAATTTCGCTCTTTTGGAAGTAAGGATATCTATAAGGCCTGATGTTTGGAGGAACACTTCCCGGAATCAAATGAATAGCATGATCATGATCACGAATAGGTGGGAGTCCTTTGGGAGTTTCAAACACCTTGGAATGATTGTCCAAGACTTGTTGGAGATCTACAAAAATAGATGATTTTGATGTCGGAACTTCTAGTGAGCATAATTGTGCAATTACGCCTCGTTGTTCTTTCTTTAGAAGCTTTGTCATGACATTAGAGCTTATTATCCTTCCTGGCTTTCCCGCAATACCCCGTAATTCGACTTCCTTTCCTTCTGAAAAAAATTTCAAGAAAAGTTCTTGAAAATTAAAAGCTACCGTCCCCAAAGATTGTAACCATTGTACTCCTACTACAACATCAACACCTCCCATAGGAATGGAAAGCATTGGAATAGTCAATACATATTCCCCCATGGTTAGCTTGATATTATGGCATTTTCCAGAGAAATTTATAGTTCCTCCATTTGCAACCATCACTTGACATTCTGGTGCTGGGTATAGGAAACAATTTAATTCCTTGGCTACCTTACAATGAACAAAATTATGGGTGCTACCTGAATCAATCAACACTATTACCTTTTTCTTCTTGATATGTCCTTCTATCTTGAGAGTTTGAGGAGTGGTAATTCCTGCCAGTGCATTACACGATATGGTTAGATTCATTTCTTCCCCTTCTATGGCTGGTTCCTGGTGTATATCCTCTTCTTGTTCATTTTCTTCTTCCTCTTCACAATCTATGTAAAATAATTTCTTCTCAGCACACTTATGACCTTTAGTGTATTTTCTATCACAAATATAGCAAAGCCCTTTTGCTCTTTTTTCTTCCAATTGTTGTGGTGTCAACCTTGTAGGTTGTGGAAATCTAGGCGTAGCAACACTTCCTTCTTTATAGAATTGAGTGGTAGGCTTCCTTGTCGCCATAATTTTACATTCAACTTTTCTTGCCAACCCGAATGCCTTCTCCAATGAATCAGGTTCCAAAACGCGAACTTCATGTTGGATGTTATCCTTTAAAGTGCCTATGAAGAGATCAATCCTGTGTTCCTCTGGAATATCAGTTACCCTTATATTCAATTTTTGGAAGTCCTCAATGTGCTGCCCCACTAAACCCTTTTGTTTGAGATTTATCAATTGGCTAAAGAAGGTGTCGCTCTTTGTATCCTCATAATGTGCTATCATTTCCTCCGTAAAAATTGACCAAGTGACAATTTTTTTACTGGAGCAAAGCCATCGATACCATAGAAATGTATTTTGTTCTAAATGTAAAGTTGCAATGCGTACCTTTTGTGTGTTTTTCACATTATGGAGATCAAAATATTGCTCCATCTGTAGTATCCATGTTACAGGATCCTTTCCATCAAACTTCCTCATATCCATTTTTGGAATATGGTGGTTCTTCCCGCTAACATTAGAGTTTATGAAATCACGATTAACATTTATTTTGTTCTCATCATGAGGTTCTTCTACTATCTTTTCACCATTAGGAAACATTTCTTGTATCAACTTTGTCAAACCTTCTATGTCTGCTTTTAGATCATTCTTCATGTTTTCCATGTTGTCTTTCATGTCATCCATATTAGCTTCCATGCCAGCTTCCATGCCATCCATATTACCTTCCACGCCTTTCTTCAAAACTTCCATTTCATTTTTTGTTGCTCTTTGCGAGAGCAAAATTTGGTGCACTTGCTCTTGTAATTTTGATAGACCATGTTGCAATTATTCACCTTCATGAGTCATAGTAGAGCCTTCTGAAGGCTTAATGGGTGTTGAATTATTTTTATAGGGTATCTTTTAGAACCCAATACTGATATCTATTCTACAATATGCCCTTGGAATCAATTCAAATTGATTCTTCAAATAAGACTTATGCAATTCGGAAAAAAAAATACACACCTTTTTCTTGCTTTTAAGGAGCTTGATATTGAAATTGGATTATCTCTGTGATTGCAGCACTTCAATATTTGAATTTTGGTACTGACGTAGCCCTCTAAATTCTCTTTCGAATGCCATAGGTCTTACTTGATTTTGATTTTCGAAGAAAAAGTTGTGTCCAATCTCCCACAATGACCTAATTATGGACTGGTTCAGTAGAGCGAACTTGTACGACTTTCCGCGTGTCAATGTTTCGTCCTTCGGCTCTGAAATTTATATCCAAGAAACTAAAGTACGTGTACACATGAAAATTTTTTATGGCACTCCAATCCGATGATCAGAGAGAGAGTTATGAATATTTTCCCACGATCACCTCTTTGAGATGAAATTTGGGAGCATGAAAAAGCACTACCTTCCACAGATCATATCTCCGAAACTATTGCGAACCAAGTTCTGAAAGTTTTTGACGAGTTTCCTTAGGATTTCAGTTTCGCACCCTAAAAATTTCAGATTTTGAACCTTCATAGAAAAAAATTTATAGTGAAAATTCCATGATGACCTGTTTAGAGCAGCGAAACCCTAGAATCCAAAGCTCTGATACCAATTGTTGTATAAGCAACTCCAAAAATAGAATAAAAGAGATATCAACGCCTTAGAAATAAGCCACTTCGAGGGGGGAAACCTCCAATACATTACATAAATGAACAATTCTTGGATGATACAATTTACAAAACCTCCTTTCTATATATAGGAGTCCATGGGGCCATAATGTAATCCTATTGGGGCCACAATGTAATCCTAGCCGACCTAACAATAATAATTTAAGGGCACAATAATAAAAATATAGGGGTTACAAGGGTACAATAATAATAATAAGGGGGTTACACTAACATCAATAAGGGACTATACTAGTAATATAGGGACCTACCAGTTACCCTAGGTACTAACGCTCCCTTTACAAGTCTCAAGTGTGTTATAATGTTGTATAGTTGTTTTTGGGGTGTGTTACCTTGGCGGAAATGGGTCTTGTCTAGGTTTTTCTTCCTTCCATGTTACCTTCTTCTCTGAGCTGATGAGGAGGTCATTTGTCCTGTAACAGTTCACTTGCTATATATGGAGAGGATGGAAGCCTTTGTTATTCATGTTTTAGATTATCATTTTGATATTGGTCTATTTAGACTTTGCTTCCTCTTGCTGTTTAGCAGGGTTGTTGTGCTGTTTAGCACAAGGGTGTTCCTGATCAGGAATCCCTACCTCATCCTTAGGGAAGGAGAGGTTCTTTGGGCTGCATTTCCTCATTCCGGCATTATGGCCAAGCTACCTCCTTCAACTACAGTGTAGTTTCTATTTAGATCTGGGTTGTATTGCAGGGTGTAGCAAAGGAGGATCACATTGAGCCATTTCTGGGCTTGTTTTTTAGTGGAGAGGTAGCCTATCCATTGGAGGATCAGAAAGAAGGGCTCTTGGGAATATTTCCACATCTTTGGCATCAGGAAAACCATCTACTATCCCTCACAGCACAATCACAATTCTAAACTACGTTATTTTTGGAAGCGGTTGTTGGGAGGGTTCATTGAGCTCATCAGGAGGGTCTATTTCTGAGTAGAGGGATCAACCTTCTATTTAGAAATACCATTTGAGGAGGACATCACCATTTCAGATATGTCACAGCCTCATTCCATATCAGATCCAGTTTTCAGTGGCATATTAACCCCAGGGTTATTTTTCACATTGTATATTTCTTGGTATTTCTAGCAATCTTTTCCGGGTTGGCTACAAATCATGTATTAGAGCCCACATCTTCATTTCTGGGCATCTCTTTTGTTTCCTTCAGCCATAGTTCACTTATGTATGTTTACAATAGCATCTACACTGATATAGACAATTCTGTGACTGCTCTCTGACATTCTATATGGTTGCAGCAACTCATGTGCTGATTGTTCTTATCATTGGAGGATTGTTCTTATTTCTTGAGTGGATTGTCCCTCAAGATATTTTTGTATATTGTTGCTGATATATTAATAAAATTATGGCTGCATATTTATCCCTCTTGTGTCATGATCAGATTTTTTGTGTTTTACATTAGTATGTCTTGTATTGCTGCTATTTCCATTTTAGGATATTACAGTGGTATCATAGCATAATCTTGGCTCAGCCTGTGCATTCAAGACATTATGCTATTAGAAGGCAAATATTCTTCTCATATAAAGGAGAATTTGTACAAAAGAAATAAAGGCATGACTCCATTATTTGGAGAAATGAAGGAAGAGAGGATCTCCCATCTTCTTTTCCAAACTGTGAAGAATATCAAAGAAGATCTCAAGGAGATGAAAGGGGAGAGGTGTAGAAAAACTTCAAGAGGGTTTGAAAGTGAAGCAAGCCCTAGGTATTCACATGATGGGTGTGGAAATTTAGCCACACATGCAGATCCACAATGCAGTTTATTTCCCACATTCACTACAAGAAGGATGAAGGAGGGAGATGCACCAAGGGAGGAGACCTTGAGTAACTATCTTTAGGAGTTTGAGTCTCAATCATGGAGATTCAAAGAGCACTAAGACTTCCAACGGTTTTTCCAACTCAAGGAAGAGAAGATACAACAACCATGATAGAAGCAAGAGAGGTAGAATCTTTCTATCTAACTTTGATGTATCAGCAAAGTGCACAACCAAAGCATGGGTGAAGGAGCTAGATTCCTATTTCCAGCTACACCAAGTTTCAGAAAATGAGGCCATTATAGTAGTAGCACTACACCTCAAAGGTATGGCCCATGATTGGTGGTTTTGTAGTTCTTCTTCATTTAATCATGCAAATGTAAACACTTATGCTGGGTTCACTAAGAAATTAGTGAAAATATTTGATATTAAACATTGTGAAAAATATTTTGTTGAACCCAAAAACTCAAAACCTTTGCATGAGTTGGAGAGATCTATTTTTCCAACTCCACTCCATATTTTTGTTGAGGGGCATAAAAACATGCATGATTCTTTTCCAAGGGCAATATCCCCACTTCTTGATGAGCCCTCTTCTATAAATGAAGACATGGAGTTTCCTCCTTCAAGAGAAAACCAAGATCAAGGGTCTCTCATTAATGATGAGGAATTCTCAAATATTGATGAAGAGGATGAGAAAAGAAGATTTAACATCATTGTACCATTAGGAGGAGATCAATCACCACATGGATATGGGAAGGGATCCATTGCTTCCATTAGAGGAGCCCTTGTGTCTTTGCAAGGAGTTCCAAATGATTTAACATGTGGGAATCAAAGAACAATTCTAGAGTAGCATGTATCAGTTTTGTGGATTGTGAGATGGAAGAAAAGAAGGATCAACATCAAGGGATGATGAGCATTCACCCTCATCTATTTCAGGAGGTTTATATGCAAAAGAAGGAGATTTTATTGCACATTTAAGAGAGGGACAAATCAGTCCACTCATATATACAGTCTACTTCAAATTTTGATGCCTCATTACATGGGGGCATTCCACCCGGGAGGCCACCAGATCTGGAGTTCGTGAGAGACATTTTTCCATTTGGTTCACCACCCTTATATTTTGGAGGGGTGAAGAACTTGGAGGAGTCTATTACAACGCAAAGACTTTGGGATAGACTCAAGGAAGAGGGAGACATTCTCCCATTTTTAGCATTACCAACTCTCACTACATATAATGCACTGACAGAAGTTGCTGCAGTGATGGAGGATGAATTTTGCATGAGGGATGTCGAAGGGGAAGAAAACAGCATGTGGGGAGCTTCACATTTTAGATCTTCAGTGTTGTCTCTTAGGAGGATTGATCCATATTGGAGTTCTCAACTCTTGGTATATTACTCCAAGGATCTTGGTGCTTGCATGATTCTTGATGACCTGGAGGGAGATGATAGATACATGGTGGTTGATTAGGTCATCTATTATTATGGCAGAGTCTTCTTAACTAGTGTTTCTAAGTTCAAGAGGAAGCTACTACATGCAGCACATGTGGAATTTATTTCCATGCACTTTGATGCATATCATTCTTGGATGGAGGAGTTAACTTGGGAGGGCATTCAACAGGATGTATATCAGCATGAGGAGAGATGCATAGCCCGAATGCTGATGGAGAGGTTGTCACAACTACTTCCCTACTCATTGAGAGTGGCGGAGAATTTCCAGCTAAGCCATTTCAGCTCAAGGACCAAAGTACATGGTGGATAAGGTACAATTTTGCATTATGATTTGTACTTCTTTACTTTATATGAGTAGCATGTTGTACCAAGGAGGATTATACCTTCTTGTGGCAGCAAAAAAGTGGCTGGAAGGGAACTTTTTATTCTTTGATTTGAGGCAGGCAGGGGATGCACTGTGCTGGTTCCATGTGCGGAACTATGACCCACTTTCCAATTTTCATATGGCAACTTGTTTTCATTGGTTTTTTCTTCCATATTTTGGTGATGTTATTATGTTTATGGAAAGCTTTGTTGGGAGAGTGGCACAAGAGTTGGAGGTTCCCATTGGGAATGTGATTCTCCCTACTTTAAATGTTTCATTTTTCAGGAGAAACAATGGGCAAACCATGATTGCCACACTACATCTCTTTTATTCATATGGGGGGAGCCATTTGGAGAACTTGAGTTCTTGGAGGAGGCACTTCATGGCTGGTTTTTTTGGTGGGGTAACTTGGGCCATTCTTGGAGGCCATGAAATTTCAGCCCAAGATCAGTGGCAGCCCCATACTTACCATAAATGGAGGGAGAAACAACTTGAATGGAAAAATTTAATCTCTCCATGCAACCCCAATACATTGCATAAACTGGGGGTTGAGGATTTCTTTGATGAGCTACCTAGAATGCCTCATTTCATTTGGATGATAGCATGGGCATGGAATACTCTCATTGGGGATGAGATTCACTATGTTTATCATCACTCCTACCTTGAGGAGGCCATGGGATAGCAAGAAGGTTTCCACTTACGCCTTCCACTTTTTCATGATGTGAGCCATTTGGGTTTGCATAATGGGGAGGAACCATTAGAGGGTAGATTTATGGAAGATTATGTTGAGTTGTGGTGGGAACTATTGATGAGGATGCCACAAGAAGAGGAAGGGAGTAATTTTTCTCCACCTTTACAGTTGCTTGAGGGCAAGAAAAATTTTGGAGGGGATGACTGTAATATTCCAAAAATTTAGCCTTCATCTAAATGGAATATTATAGTTCGTTTTATCACTAGGTAGCTAAATAAGTGGGTGGGGAGACTCATAAAACCCCTTTAGAAGGAATAATAACACTCTTAATGTAAAAGGAGGAAGAATAAGCAGATGGATTAAGCACCTTTAGGTGTGAACAAGGATTGGATCATGTTGATTCAGTCAACTTTGACCAAATCAACATCGTTGTCATGGAGGAGTGGACTTTATGATGAGACAACGCAGTTTTAGTGGAGGAAAACTTGCATGAGCTTGGTGGCAAGTATGGATGGGACCCAATGTGAGGAGGTTCACTTTCCATATATGGAGAGGATGGAAGCCTTTTTTATTCATGTTTTATATTATCATTTTTATATTGGACTGTTTAGACTTTGCTTCCTCATGCTGTTTAGCAGGGTTTCTGTGCTGTTTAGCACAAGGGTGTTCCTGATCAGGAATCCCTACCTCATCCTCAGTGAAGGAGAGGTTATTTAGGCTACATTTACTCATTCTAGCATTCTGGCCAAGCTACCTCCTTCAGCTACAACACAGTTTCTATTTAGATTTTGGTTGTGTTGCAGGGTGCAGCAAAGGAGGATCACATTGTGCCATTTTTGGGCTTGTTTTTCAGTGGAGAGGTAGCCTATCCATTGGAGGATCAGCAAGGAGGGCTCCTGGGCATATTTCCACATATTTGGAATCAAGCCAACCATTTACTATCCATAACAGTGCAGACACAATTCTGAACTGCATTATTTTTGGAGGCAGTTGCTGGGAAGGTTCATTGAGCTCATCAGAAGGGTCTATTTCTGAGTAGAGGGATTAGCCTTCTATTTAGAAATACCATTGGAGGAGGACATCACCATTTTAGATCTGTCACAGCCTCATTCCATATCATATCCAGTTTAGAGTGGCATATTAACCCCAGGGTTATTTGTCACATTGTATATTTCTTGGTATTTCTAGCAATCTTTTCCGGGTTGGCTAGAAATCCTGTATTAGAGCCCACATCTTTGTTTCTAGGCATATCTTTTGTTTCCTTCAGCCATATTTCATTTATGTATGTTTAAAATAGCAACTAAATTGATATAGACAGTGTTGTCACTTCTCTCTGACATTTTATATATTTGTAGCAACTCATGTGTTGATTGTTCTGGTCATTGGAGGATTGTTCTTATTGCTTGAGTGGCTTGTCCCTCAAGACATTTTTGTATATTGTTACTGATATATTAATAAAATTATGTTTGTATCTTTATCCATCTCATTTCATGATAAAATTTTCTATGTTTTACATTATTATGTCTTGTATTGCTGCTATTTCCATTTTGGGATATTACAGAGTGCGTGCTATGATATTTGGGACTACCTGACCCATCTAATGCTCGGTACTAGTAGCTGATTTACCAAGAAGCTCATGAATCAAACTCTCACGCGTGATTATGGTACTTAGTGACCAGATCTAGGGCATCCTTCCCTATAGGTGACGATGCAGGCAACACTAGATCCTCTACCCATTACCTTGGTCGATTTTTCGGCTGCTAGAAGGCGTCGCTAGTTATTTCGGGATGTTAGCCCCAATACCCACTAGAAGATATCTTTGCAAGGCCCAGTTACAATTGAGAGTGTGAGGATGTTTTATGTCTCTAGGATTTTTTAGTACCACGTGAAAAAACAACCAAAACCTGTTTTTGATTGATTGATCACATAGAAATAATTTAAAAGAAATCAACTTTTGTTTTCACATTTTTTTTTTATGTATGTGGTCACCATTTTTTCTTTGATACTTCACCTCTCATAGAACTGAATATTTTTTCAAAAACCATACCTAGTCGACACCATAACAGACCCAACGGGACCTCTTCAATAAAGATTTATTTTGTACCTATCCCCATTACCAGGAGGATTTCCAGGTCTTTCGCCATTTAGGCGTCAAATACGGAACACCGCCACCCTTATTGGTTCATCCTTTATCAGCGCATCTTTAGTTGGGAACCACAAAGGGTCACCCAAAGCTACACTAGTGGAAACCCCCATAGGGTCACCACATACCACTCCTCCCACAACCCCTAGGGGGCAGAGGGTGCTACCCATTCGAGGAGCCAAGTGAATGCACAACCAAACATGTCATAGAAAAACCCCATATCTAACTAGAAAACTATGTCTTCACAGTCTGCAATGGCTCTTAACCCAAAACGACTGTTCTTAGCATCGTTGAACATACCTGATCTAACAAAGTTAACAAATTACCCTATTGCACACAACCCAACATGCCCCCCCATGCCCATGAAGCTCCCTTCAGACATTCCAAAGTTTGAAGGGAAGCAAGGGGAAGACCTAGGAAATCACATAATGAATTTCCACCTGTGGTGTTGTTACAGGTCAAAATACCTCCTCATCAGCTCAGAGGGGAAGACAAATATGGAAGAAGTACAAAGACCTAAATTAAACCTATTTCTACCAGGGTAACGCATACATAGAATAGAACAAGGGCGTTATAACGCAGGAGAGAAATACATTAGCCGCGTTAGTGGCTAGGGAAACGCTCTGTTTACACTAAAAGGTCGCGTTACCCGTGTTTTAAGTTTGAATTGGGAAAAGAGCGCGGAGAAAGATTTGAATCTCCGACTTTCCCTCACGAAGGAGTCAGTGCACAAAGGAAACTGCAGAAGCACCAGTTCATTATTGGTCATTGCCATAGAAGACCGAACTCCAAGAGAGGCAAAAGCATGGAGATCAAGGAAACATCTAAGCCTTTTCCATTCCAAACTAGTGGAAAGAGAAGGGCAACAATGGCTTTCTCCCTCTCCTATAAGAAGGAGTTGAAGGCTCTTAATTGAAGGTCGAAGGATTGCTCAAAGGTTCTTGCATACTTGTGGAATAGAGAATAGTGTGACATTGTGAAGGCCAAGAGTCAAAGAGGCTCCCAGAGAGCTTGTTGGCTTGGACTTCTTCACTTGATAGAGAAGAGAGATTGGGAGACTGAGGAGGGCTTGGTACAACCGATGGTTGTAATCCTCCTTCTTTCAAAACCAATAGAACTATGTTCGTTTTGTCCATTCGATGCTTAATGTTATATTGTTATTTCAATATTTGTTTAGTATGATATGAATGGCTCAGATGTGTATAATCTAGATGTTTATTGTTGATTTAATTGATAGAATACTTGTTATATCAGAAGTTACGCGGGTGCTTTCACTGATTGCAGGATTCAGATTTGGAGCCGGTGGAGGAAGGACTCTTGCTTTGCTGCGTAGCGCTCTCCAAAGGATTCTAAAGTTGTCAAAGAGGTAATTCTCTGTTGTATTCTTTCAAGTTATTTCAGGCTAATATGAACATGCTCATGCCATCTTTGTGAACAGCATAGCTAATCTGACTGTCTGCCTCGGGCACCGGAAAGCCCTGAGAGGGATATACGAAAACCAACCACCCAAGCAGTTTACCCTAAAGCAGAATTGGCGACTCCACTGGGGATAGTTCCCCATAGTTTCCGGGCTATTTCCTCTTTCATTTCTTCTCTCCTCTGTTCTGTATCCTTCCGACCATTTTTTGATGCCCTGTAGACATACCAATCGCTTACAGAGTTCAATCATGTGCCTGTCTGGCCAACTGAAGAGATTTTCCCTGGTTAACGCGACCTATGCAGTGTATCCAGTGCATTATAACGCAGTCTAGGCTTAAATACAGTGCGTTATAACGCTGTATTTGCTCACAGATAGAGCGTTACCCAGCCAAAAAACCCTATTGTTCACTACCGTGACTGTGTTTTAGCTGTGGAGTTTTTTGGCCACCAGTACCTTTCACAGACCGAATCCCTGTGCTTGTCTGCTAAACTGGCGTTGATTATTTGTTTCTCTTATTTAGTTAAGTGTGCAAAGCATTTACTTTTTTAAAAAGAGAAATTTTTTTTATTTTTCTGCATTTAGATGAGTTTATTCTGAAAAGTTTGATTCACAGACTGTTAAAAGAGGTAGATAGAAAGTTGAATCTTAAAAGTTGAGCTGTGTTATTTACATGTTGGTGCATGGATGATTGATAAAGAAACCTCTCCTTGTAGAAACATCGTTCATTGAAGTTAATATCTAGAGCATGTTTTGCATGGTTTATTGTGTCAGCATCTCACTATACTTCATACGTCCATTTCCCCTCCGCCAGACTAATAACAAAGTACACTAAAAACAAAGCGATAATAAAATCAATCTAATAACTCTTTTTGAGCTCACACAAACAGTAGTTCAGGCTAGGATCTTGGGTTAGGACAGTGAGAAAACTACCCAAGATCTCAAAACTTGAAAACTAGAGTCATTAAAGAGTGAAATCCTGCTGCACTCACATTCTTGGGACCGTTCCTTTACCGGAGCTCAGCGCGAGACAACACTTGGGTGCACTAGAAGGTAGCCCGCCTTCGACTGCATCCTGTGGGTGTGTTATATATTGGGGTTCCCTTTGGGGATGTCGAAACTAGATCGGGGATCTAGGTATTCTGTCCATATAGCACACTGTCCTTGACCGTGGACCCCCCTGATAGTGTCTGTGATTTGAGGTATCCTTAGTGGCTATACTTTTAGGGACTTACACAAGGTGACTGGGACGGGCTGTCCTGGTACCTGAAACAGATGGACCTACTCTGTCTTCAGTCTTTAGGAGGGTACTCGTCTTCACGAGAGTGCTTACACCTATCGTCCGGGGTTCGGGCGAAGCTCTAGAGTAACCGTAACTGTACTTTCGACCAACCCTCTCTGTATGCTATTGTGAGACTGGATTTCATCACCAGTGAACGGTAGTACTCAGACAGGGCACCCTATACTGGCTGCTTGTTGATTGATTTTAGAGAGTCTTTTTTCTTTTTAGTAAGTGTGTGGTTACTGTCACTTGAGACTTCATAATATATCACATTTTAAAATAAAATTTGTTAAAATTAAACCGGTCACCGTGGCGTCCCCTGACCCACGTCGTTAGTCTAGATGACAGCAAGGTCTACCTCCTCTCACCTTAGAGGAAATATTGAACCTTGGTGAACCCGGGCCTTCTACGGAAGAGCAGTCTCCTTTGACTAATCTGGATTATCACATAGACCCTTATCAGCCGGAACTCCCGGAGGACCCTTTCACTGAAGGCGTTGTACCTAATTACAATCCTCCGCTCACTGATCTGTTAGGACCGGTGATAATCCAGATTCCACCGCGCCAAGATATGTCTGCGGCAACACCAACATCTATTTCACCACCGGTATCCACAGGGTCGATACCAATGGCAACCATTCCTGGTTCGCCATCGTCCTCCCCGCCGGTGGTCAGTTCTATGTCATTACTGGGTAACCCCAATAGTCAACATATGCCTACCCCCAACCCTATGGTCAACACAACTGTCAGTAGTTTACCGAACCCTTCGGCATCTACTCCTACCGTGACCACGTTGGGGACAACGGTAGCTCCTCCCACGAGCACGACTACTTCGGTGCCCTTTAGCAACCCTTTCGGTTGGAATCCTCTGTTGAGTTCAAACCCCCTGGCCACTATGCCAGGGGGCAGTGTTATCAGTACACAGGTAGCAGGGAATATTTCTCTTCCTATGCAATCCTTAGGACAAATGGGACAACCCATTGTAAATACTATCCCCTTAAGTGGTTCAAACATAGGCGTAGGATCTATACCATTGCCAAATTATGCAAGTACTAGTATGCCTCCGGGAAACTCTATTGCATCCATTTGGACTAACCAACCCCAACCTCCATCTGGAGTGGGAGGGAATTTTTACACTGGGGGCAACCAACCATTTGCCCCTCAATACGCTATGCCCTATGGACAGCAACCGTATGTTCCTACTCCTCCACCTATGGGAGGTTTTTATCAAAGTCCCACTTACCCTTCTGGTAACACGTGGATGGGGGGACCCTATGGTCCAAATAGTCAACCCATACTGCCTTGGTTAGACTCGGGGGCAAATCCACAATTGCCTTTCTTGGCAGCTTTGGACATACCCGACATCCATAAGCTGACAAACGACCCCATCAATCACAACTTGCTTTGGCCTCCTATACCGCATAAGATTCCTTCAGATATCCCGAAGTTCGACGGGAAGCATGGAGATGACCCAGCTGCACACATCACTACCTTCCATTTGTGGTCCATATCCAATTCCATGGTAGATGATAGTGTCCGCCTTCGACTATTTTCCCGCACCCTTACAGGCAATGCCGCCAAGTGGTACATTGAATTACCACGCGCCACCATCAATACGTTTGGCGCTTTAGCGACGGAGTTCTTAAAGAACTTTCAACTACCAATTAGAGTGGAAACCGGCACAGAATTGTTAACATCACTGCGCCAAGACACCGCCACCCACATCTCCGACCATATTCATGAATGGAGATGTAGGAGGAGGCTTGTCAAAGCGCCAATTCCGGACCATCTCTTGGCAAATTGTTTTTACAAGTCTCTTTTACCCCATATCTCTAAAGACATTGGCCTTTCTGGTGCGGTGATAGAAGATCAATGTATTCATCGTGCCCAGCACCTGGATTTGATCTATTCACAATCTGACACACTTTACGATCTGCTCCCCCATGCCCCTGGTAACCCGAACCCTCCGGCTACTAAGAAAACCGGAGCTCATGCCGACGGTCTCGTTGGCGCGATCTCTGGTGTAGCCACCAATCAGTCTCAAGGGCAAACCTCCCAGCCATCCTCAGCTGCCACCGCCCCCCATCAAACGACTCCTCTCCCTTCCGCTGAGGTAAATTCGGTGCAAACCTCACAAAAACCCAACGGGAAAAATAGGAAGAATAAGAAGAAAACATCTTCTTCGGAAGAGCAGTCGAATAATCAGAATAACTCCAATCAGAAAAATGCTGCAAACGAAAAAGGAAAGGATAAACCCATGAGATTCCCTTGTAAAATTTGTGCGGAGGACCACTTGACATACAAATGTCCTCGGTTGCAGGAATGCACTGATTTTATTGCTAACAAGGATTCTGGGAGAACACCTATCGTTCTTCACAATCCTTTCCCCAATCAACAGCAGCAACATCAACATATGGTTGACAACCCGCCACAACCCCATCAACGGGGCAATGGTGGTTCGAATCCTTCCGGTGAAGGACCATCTGCCATTTATGGCATCGAGAGTATTGACCTCCAAACTCGCGCCAAGCTTTATGGAGCCCCTACCATAGATGCTCAAGAACCTGGAACTAGTTCCAATCCGCCGCCGCCTAACGATTTGCATATCGAAAGGCCTAATGCTGAACCTGTAATCCGTCCCCCAAAAGGGACACTTCGACGCACGACTCATAATACCTCTGCACGTGCAGCCCAAAACTACAATATTGTAGAAGATTTGGCGCAGGCACCGTCAGCCATGTCTGCACTTGAAGTATTACAAACCTGTCCAGCACAAAGGAAAGCCTTGCTTTCGGCCATTGGCGAAATAGATCCCCAGGATTCCATGCTAGCAGTCTTTGATATGGAAAAGGCTAAACCTCGCCTCTCGCATCAACTCGCATTCCAGGTGCAGGTTGTGTCGAAAGGGAGACCCATCCATCGCACTGTCATAGACGAAGGTGCTTCGACCTGCGTTATGTCACAAGCTTGCTGGCTGAATTTAGGTTCTCCTTCTCTAACCCCGCCATCGAATTCCCTGAAAGCTTTCGATGGCCACACGTTCCTACCCAAAGGATACCTTGCTAGCTTTCCTGTCACTCTTGGTGGGAAAACGATAAACGTGGACGTTGAAGTCATAGAGCATCATCTCGACTATAATCTATTGCTCGGTTGCAGTTGGTCTTATGCTATGACCGCCATCGTGTTTTTGGTCTTCCGACTCATCCTATTTCCATTGGATGGGAAAATAGTCACGGTCGATCAACTATCCTTCTGCACCCCTGATTATTCCACTTTACCAAGTAGCTCTGTACCCTTAATAGGAGGTGTCCCTGACTCTTACGTCAGTATCGGTACCAGTCTTCTGAAGGCATCTTCCCTACTGGGTTGTTTTCCTCTTCCGCCGCCTCAGATCCCAAACACGGTTGCAATGATATCCACCTCTTCGGATGGCTCTATCGACCCATGGATCATTCTGGCACCTTCAGAAATTGATTCCTATGGAGATCAGATGTCGCTTTCGCCGGTTGAGTTGGCTTACCAAGCCATCCAAGTCGCATCTGAACCCTCCACTGATATGGTTTCGACCACAGGTACACCCCTCTCTCCCATAACGGTTCTCTCTAAGGATCTCCTCAATGAAGTCTGGCCTACAGACGAAGCTATTCGAGAGATCATGTCATTAGAAGAACTACCTTGGGGAGATTTCCATCATCGCGCTTCGACGATTGATTCGGAGGCGATAAAAACTGAAATCCCGTTCTTTGACCAACCTGAGATCGTTCCCTCCTCTTATACGACTGTCCACACTATCGATTCAGAAGGGAACATGGGTAATCTTTCCAAGACACTACTCATTGATATCTCGGTCAAGACAGGTATCGTGGAAAATATTCAAATTGGAGCCGACTGCAATCCTGAGGAAATTGCAGCCTTCACAGCTCTCTTTAAGGAATTCCGCGATGTCTTTGCTTGGTCTTACAACGAAATGCCCGGCATAGATCCTTCTATTGTCGAGCACGAAATTAAGACTTATGACAATGCTAAACCTATCCGACAATGACTCAGACCTGTCCACCCCCGCAAAGTAGCTGCCATCAAGGTCGAAGTAGAAAAACTTTTAAACGCTCGCTTCATTTACCCCGTTCCCTTAACTGAATGGGTTTCCAATCCGGTTCCCGTTGATAAAAAACAAGGCACTATTCGAGTTTGCGTCGATTATCGTGATCTAAACGCCGCTTGTCCAAAAGACAACTATCCTACGCCGTTCATTGATCAAATTCTCGACGATTGTGCCGGATGCGAATCTTTTTCCTTCATGGATGGATTCTCGGGATATAACCAGATTGCCATAAAAAAAGACGACCAGCATAAAACTGCTTTCATCTGTCCTTGGGGCATCTTTGCATATAAAAAGCTCCCATTTGGCCTGAAGAATGCTGGAGCAACTTTTCAGCGGGCTATGGACTATGCTTTTCATGACATTCAACATATTGTACAAGCATACTTGGATGACCTCCCGGCTCATTCCAAGAAGCGACGAGACCACCTGGCTCATTTAAGAGAAATATTTGCTAGGTGCAGGTTCTACAATATACGCTTGAATCCTCATAAATGCGTATTTATGGTCGATTCCGGACGATTGTTAGGGTTCATTGTTTCCAAGCACGGGATTAGGGTTGATCCCGATAAGGTAAAATCAATTATTGAATTGTCGGCACCACAATCCATCCTTCAACTCCAAAGCTTGCAGGGGAAGGCAAACTTTTTGCGACGTTTCATCGTTAACTATGCTGAGATGACGAAAGGCTTCATGTGATTATTGAAGAAAGGAACACTATACTTGTGGGATGACCAAGCTCAACGGTCATTTGATGCTTTGAAACAGGCACTTGTTTCAGCCCCACTCCTTAGTGCCCCCGATTAATCACGCGACTTTCTTCTCTATCTCACAGCATCACCATCCTCACTTGGAATGGTTTTGGTTCAAGTACACGATGACAACAGCGAACATGTGATTTACTACTTATCAAAAGGTCTCATTGGACCTGATTACGTTATTCACATGTGGAGAAACTCTCTCTGGCGGTAGTTTTCGCCGTCACCCGGCTCCGACATTATATATTGCTGTGACAGACTACGGTGATTGCTTTGGAGAATCCCATGCGACATATCTTGTCTAGACAAATTATAGGAGGGAAGTATTCCAAATGGATCTTCATCCTCCAACAATTTGATTTGGTGTTCACGGCTACCAAAGCAAAGAAATCCCTTGTCTTCGCCGAATTACTATCGGACCTTCCCAGAATCGACCCGGCGGAGGTAGCTCATGATCCATTCCCTGATGAATCTGTCTACTTGGTCGACTCTTTGGACCCCTGGTATGGAGACATCTTAGTCTACCTACAAACTCAATGCTTCCGCCCAACTCTCACGTCTGATGACCGTCGTCGTATCTGACACCAAGCAAAGCGCTACCTCGTGCTAAACGACACACTATATCGTCGTGGTGTTGATACTATTATCCGACGTTGTCTCACTATCAATGAGGCGGAACGCATTTTGAATGACTGCCACGCGGGGGCATGTGGTGGTCATCTTTCGGGCATAGCTACTGCCCAAAAAATCTTGTGCGCCGGTTACTGGTGGCCCACTTTGTTTAAAGATTGCATTGCAGCAATTCAGAAATGCCATCCATGTCAAATTTTCACAAAGAAAATGCGCGCACATCCTGCCCCCCTTCACTCGGTTATCTCCGTCGGTCCTTTCGCTAAATGGGGAATTGACTTCGTCACCTGCAACCCCGCTTTGGAAAATGGACACAACTACATCGTGGTTGCGGTCGATTATTTTACGAAATGGGCTGAAGCCCTTCCCACTTTTAAGGCCGACGGCGAAACCGCCGCTCTTTTCCTGTTTAATCAGGTCATCTGCCGGTTCGGCGTACCCCTATCGATTGTCACAGATCATGGATCTCACTTTCAAAATCACATGATGACCGAATTAACATCCATGCTAGGTTTCCGACAAGATCAATCTTCGTCTTACTATCCTCAAGCTAATGGTCAAGTAGAAGCCGTAAATGGCGTCCTCAAAACCATGATTCGTCGATTGGTCGGAAACCATAAAACTACATGGCATCGGAAGTTATATTCCACGTTATGGGCATACCGAACGTCAGTTAAAACTGCCACAGGCTTTACACCTTTCCAACTTGCTTTCGGCCTGGAGGCAGTACTTCCGATTGAGTGCGAAATCCCATCGCTTAAACTAGCCGTTGAACTCCTGCCTGGCACCACCGCCACAGAAGAGCGCTTGCTCTCGCTCGATCACTTGGACGAAAATCGTTGAGATGCTACACTAGCACTCGAAGCTCACCAGCGCCGAGTTAAAGCTCAATACGACAAATCTGTCAAGCCTCGTTCTTTCCAAGAGGGTGACCTTGTTCTACTTTATGATAAAAAACACGACCTCTTGGGGGCAGGAACACTCCAACCATTGTGGCTCGGTCCTTACATCGTTACTAAAGCCCTCTCAAAAGGAGCTTACGAAATACAGGACTGTAATGGAATTCCACTCGAGGAGCCCCGCAACGGGCTCTATCTGAAGAAGTATTTTGCCTAGTTTCACACTAGGCATATGCTTTGTAATTTTATGTATATAAGTTTTGCCTATTTTTATTTTGATGCTTTTGGATTACTTGTTTGGTTTAAAGTGTTTTTCTCATGTAATCTTTTTCTTTCGCACAGATGTCATCACACTCGTTATCATACGTTGGGTATGCGGACAGTGCTAGTCGTCACAATAGACACATTGCTTCAGTTGCTTGGGTTCTCTATACTCCCGAGTCGGACCTCCTTGGTTCCGGGGGGATCTTCCTGGGTAACGCCACCAACAATGTTGCCTAGTACATGTCAGTGATCCAACTCCTCACGGAAGCGGCATCTCGTGACATCTCCGATTTAGAGGTCAGGTTAGATTCCCAACTCATCATTATGCAGCTAAACAATCATTACCGCGTCCGCCACCCTGTATTGTTGCGTTATTTTTTACGAGTACGAATTTTAGAACGTCAATTTCAAACAGTCACATTTGAGCACGTTCCTAGAGAATTTAATGCATTAGCTGATTCTTTGGCAAATTATGTGTTAGATTGGCATTTGTCACATTTATTGTAAAAGATTTACTCATGAGTACATATATTTTTATCACATCAAAAAATGCATAAAAATTTAAAAACACAAAATCACCAAAATATATATATATATATAGATATATGTCGTGTCCAGTACATAGAAAACATCAAAAAGAAAATCTCCCAAAACTTGGGGTGTTTTACAAAATTTGGCTCACTAAGCCATGCTCTGACACTAATACATCTACTCCAAGCAGCTAAGCCTGATGCTCATAATAGCATACAACTGCTCTAGCTATCCTCCTCAGAGGAACCAGGTATCTCTCTAGCACACCCACTGTATGCCGCTGAAGACGAACTGGAACCTCCCGCATAGGAAGCGGCGGTATACCCATACTCAGACCCTCCAGGTTCCTGGAGAGTTCATGTAAAATCTGGGTGTCATCGTCGTCGTCGGCTTCCGCCTCCTCTATATATGCGCCAGCCGTGGGTAGCTGAAATCCTCGCCGTGCATGGAGAGGGGCCCCAGCTGGACGGACAGGTGACACATCTGCGTCAAGCAAGAAAACGTTTCATGTCAAAACTTAATTTTCACCCCTTTTTCAACAAAATTTTTTTTACATAAACATTCAAAAGCTAAAAACAAATTTTTTTTGAAAAACACTGTTTATTTCTTACCATCGGGCCCCCACTGGGTGCCAGGGGGCAGGACTAGCTCGGGATCGCCTGTGAAGTTCATCCCTGCATAGGGATAATCCTTAATCATGATGATCTGAGAGTCCAGCCAATCAAAAAATCCCTCATCAAAACAGTGACGGACAGGACCCTCTCCAGTCCGTGGAAGCAAAGTGGCCCACCGAGCCTGCCTCGGCTCGCGTGGACCCAATGGCGCTGTTGTGATCCTGGGCCTCATCAGTGGTATCCGCTCCAATATGAAAGAAACAATCAGTGTTCCGTACCCAAATTCTCTTTGAGTACGGGTCTTGCATGCAGTAAGCTCTGCTCGGACCCGACGGACTACACCGTCACACCAGTCGAAAACCTGAGGCTGCATACAATCCAAGGCTAAGAGCATCTGGGCCTTGGTCGCCACATGCTGACTCTTGGCACCAGCCAAGCGAACGATCATCCATAGAATAGACCTCAAGGGTCTCAAAGTCACCTGTGCAATCGGTATCCGGTTACTCACGGCCTGGGTGTCACGTATGCAGTGCGCACGGATCAAATCAGTAGTAGAACGAGGGTCAGCTCTGGACCCTGTCAAATTGGGCCTCGCCCCACGACATGACAAGCCGGTCAAAAAGTAAACATCATCTTTTTCGATGGCGAGCTCGTTGCCACCAATCCGAAAGACATGATGCCTCTCGTCCCACTGCTGGATCAGCCACCTCAGGAGGTCCTCTTGACCCCTCATCAGTTCTAAACGAGCATACTTAAGCAATCCGCACCTCCGGAGAGCCATTAAAGTTGCCGCATCCGTCACCATTTCTCGTTCTTCCCGCTCATGCTCTCTTTCTCGCCAGATACTCATGATTAACAGCTGAACACCTGCAAATGAAACATTTCCAACCGATTAAAATTTGCCGGAACCACTTCAAGAATGAAAAAATTGAATTCTTAGAAAGCATGTTGCGCCTAACGCGGACATTAGTACAAAACAGAGCGTTCTAACGCGCTGTTACCTCACGGGTTATGCGTTTAACGCGGCTGTTGTACTCCTGACCCGCGTTAGGCGCAAATATTTTTCTAGGGCCTCAAATTTTCCTAATTTTGAACCAGCAAAAACTAAAAAATTGGCAATTAAATAATAACAGGAGGTTCCAGCTCTTACCTGGATCTCACGGAATAGAAAACTGTTGCTCGGATCGACCGTAATCACCAGCTGAAGTTTTCACCCCTTTTGTACTCCAGAGCTTCTTCACAGCACTCGAAACAGTGAAAATGAATGTCTTCTGACCTTCTTATAGCAATTTCTGGGGCATGACTCTCTTAAGTCAGTAGGCAAAAGTTGTGATTCCTCGCTGTACACATGTCGCAACTCTTGAGATTTGGTACTGATGATTCTAATAAGGGACCAAGATTTATGAGCAGACACACTCATGTGTTACCGAGCATTCTTTTTACGGTATTTTTCTTGCTCGTTAATCCGAAAAACCTTGAGTTCTCTTCTTCAGACTCGTTAAACTTACACGAAGTTGGCATCGAGCGTTCTTTTTATGGTCTTTTCTTGCTCGTTAATCCGAAAAACCTAGAGTTTTCTTCTTCAGACTCGTCAAAACCATGAAGAAGCTCTGAGCATTCTTTTTAGGAATCTTTTTCTCGCTCATAAAACCGAAAAAATCCCGAGTCACCTTTGTCAGCCTCGTTAAACTACTGAGACAAAGAACAAGGAGCTATTCTTTTCCTCTTTTTCAACGCTCTTTAAACAGAAAAAGGTACCGAGCTTTCTTTGTTGGACTCGTTAAAATTTCACAAGGAATATTGAGTTTACTTCGTCTCCTCGTACTCATAACAAAATGAGGTAGACGTCCATTGAACATAGATTTCTCACTTTTCCGGATTCGATGGACTAACTAACGAAAAATGAACTGTTTCGGGCTTACTATTACCCCTTTGCCGTGCCCGGTTATCAAGACATGACAAAGGTACCCCAATGGAGCCGTCTTTTACGACATTTTTCAGACTCCCTAAACATGAAAAATTCACCGAGTTTACTCGTCTGGACTCGTTAAACTTAATCAGACAGGACATGGAGTTGTCTTTTACGACATTTTTCAGACTCTCTAAACATGAAAAATTCACCGAGTTTGCTCATATGGACTCGTTAAACCTAATCAGATGGGGCACAGAGTTGTCTTTCCTGACATTTTTCAGACTCTCTAAACATGAAAAATTCACCGAGTTTACTCGTCTGGACTCGTTAAACTTAATCAGACGGGTAAAAATTTGGACAAAATGGATATTACCTCTGTTACATTTTCAAAAAGGTCGATTTGGCAGCAAAATTCTTGAACATGGCACTTCCCAGAAAACTCTTTCGTAGTTAGCCTAACCCTACCATCTATGAGTATTAGCCTTCATTTCCCAGTGTCCCTGCACCGGTAAAATCCTAACACACTCTTTGGTGTTCAACACGCTTCAGCTGCCTAGTACCCTGCTAGAGTGCCTTCTATTGTTCAAGCATATCTCGCTATCTACTGCTCCTGTTATCAACCAAACCGTTCATTATGCCAGAAATTATTTGTCGTCTGACGTTCCCATTTACTCTTCCTTATCTCAAATCATAAACAAAACCAGTTGGTTTCCGTTTCGTGTTGACTGATGTAGGACGCCTCAGTGCCTACCTCTCAACAGATCACTTCCTATCGACTTCAACACCTTATCTAGGAAGTTGATCCAGAAACACATCAGTACCCAGATACTTGCAGACATCAATGGCAGGTAGTCTTGTGTTTAATCAAGAGTCTTCATCATTGGCTCTTGGTTGAATGATTCTACGAGTGTTCGACTTCAACTCATTTTATTCAAACTCACTAGATTGTACTAGGAATCTTAGGGACCATCATCATTATCGGTGGCCACCTTCGCGTCTGTTAACAGTTTTCATTATTGACTGGTAATCAGACGATTTCTCACATGTTCGACGACAACTCCCTCATTCACATGTTGAGAAATATGCAGTTTAAGTGAATCGGCGGTCAAGACCTTGGGGCAACGGCTACACCATTAAAGTTGTGTTCCCTTCCCCAAGCTGCGATATTGTTTATGGAGACAACTTCTTCAACCTGATCCTGTTATGACAGACACTTCCACATTGTGCCTATTGGTGGATACATTCTTCATATCTCTATTCTAGAGAAATCATGTTGTTTAAAGCTACTGAGCATGGGACATGCCCGACTCTTGGCAAATACTATATTTTCTGACATATGTTATTGTTTCAGGTTTTCCTCAGTCTTTCAATCTCTCTCTCTCTACAAATTATAAAGTATTTCGGCCATCGTCTTCGTCTCTGACCTCACACTTTAGGGGGCATCTGTTACAGGTCAAAATACCTCCTCATCACCTCAGAGGGGAAGACAAATATGGAAGAAGTACAAAGACCTAAATTAAACCTATTTCTGCCAGGGTAACGCATACATAGAACAGAACAAGGGCGTTATAACGCAGTCAAGAAATATATTGGCCGCGTTAGTGGCTAGGGCAATGCTCTGTTTACACTAAAAGGTCGCGTTACCCGTGTTTTAAGCTTGAATTGGGAAAAGAGCGCGGAGAAAGATTTGAATCTCCGACTTTCCCTCACGAAGGAGTCAGTGCACAGAGGAAACTGCAGAAGCACCAGTTCATTATTGGTCATTGCCATAGAAGACTGAACTCCAAGAGAGGCAAAAGCATGGAGATCAAGGAAACATCTAAGCTTTTTCCATTCCAAACTAGTGGAAAGAGAAGGGCAACAATGGCCTTCTCCCTCTCCTATAAGAAGGAGCTGAAGGCTCTTAATTGAAGGTCGAAGGATTGCTCAAAAGTTCTTGCATACTTGTGGAATAGAGAATAGTGTGACATTGTGAAGGCCAATAGTCAAAGAGGCTCCTAGAGAGCTTGTTGGCTTGGACTTCTTCACTTGGTAGAGAAGAGAGATTGGGAGACTGAGGAGGGCTTGGTACAACCGATGGTTGTAATCCTCCTTCTTTCAAAATCAATAGAACTATGTTCATTTTGTCCATTCGATGCTTAATGTTATATTGTTATTTCAATATTTGTTTAGTATGATATGAATGGCTCAGATGTGTATAATCTAGATGTTTATCGTTGATTTAATTGATAGAATACTTGTTATATCAGAAGTTACGCGGGTGCTTTGACTGATTGCAGGATTCAGATTTGGAGCCGGTGGAGGAAGGACTCTTGCTTTGCTGCGTAGCGCTCTCCAAAGGATTCTGAAGTTGTCAAAGAGGTAATCCTCTGTTGTATTCCTTCAAGTTATTTCAGGCTAATATGAACATGCTCATGCCATCTTTGTGAACAGCATAGCTAATCTGACTGTCTGCCTCGGGCACCGGAAAGCCCTGAGAGGGATATACGAAAACCAACCACCCAAGCAGTTTACCCTAAAGCAGGTGTTTGTCGAACAAAATCATTGATGATACTATTCGATAGAGACTATTTCAACGCATCCTAACTGGACCAGCTGTGAAATGGTATGTGGAGAAACCTGCTGCTACACATGGAACCTTTAGTGCCCTCACTACCGTGTTCCTAACATATTTTCAATTACCCATCCACCATGATTTAGGGATGGAATTAATGACACATTTTAGACAGACACCAGTCATCCATATCTCAGACCATCTCCATGAATGGCGGTGATGTCGTAGTTTGTGCAAAGCCAAACTCAACGATCGAGTTCTGTTGGACCTATTCTTGAAAACTCTCACCGCAGATATTTCAAAAGATGTAGCAGCCCAGAAAACTACATCCGAAGAGGATTCCATCGGTAAATCCCAGCAGCTCAATTTTATTTACATGTATTCAAGATACATTTATAAAATCCTACCTAACACCCTATGCCTTCAAACTTATAAAGAATTTCCATGCACGTCGAACTCTGAAAACGGTTTGATTAGGTCACTAACCCAAAATAGCCTAGGCAGCAGTAGTCAGTACCTCGGTTATGCATATGATCTTAACTAGAACATCCTACAACCCGGCTACCAAATTCATCATTCACCTTTGTAGAATATCACTAATAGGGCGCAGTCATACCATCATTAGAAATGAGGCCCATACCCTCTGGCTCAAGAAATCCAGTACACAACTAGAAATGCTAACGGAAGAACTCCTACCTAGCAGCCATTCAAAAATCAGGGACAAGGACCCCAATATTCCCAGTCCCCAACACAAAAACCACCCATGCAAAATAATGCATAGGTGAACTTTGTGCAACCTTCCCAGGCACAACCGCATCAATCATACAATCAGGATAATCCTAGCTATCCTCCAATGCGGTAAGGAAAAAATAAAAAACAAATAAAAGGGAAATACTGGACAGGGGAGCAACAATCAACAATTCCCTTCACAATCTCAGGCTAGAGGTAACTCCAACTGAAATCAAAACTAGGAGCCAAATAACTCCTAAGGGTAGAACAAGAGGGTGAATCTTCAGACCAACCACTCTTGCACAATATGTGGTGAATATGGCCATTACACTCACCACAGTCCTGATATCCTTGAGCTAAAGAAGGTTCAGGGTAATCAAGGACAAGGGGGATCCTCAAAACAGACAACTGTCATGCAGGATCCCTTCCCCCACCAAGGGACAATTAGCACCTAAAAACAAAAAACAACTCTCAAATATTACAGAAAAAATAGCCACGAAATCTACATGACTGGCGAATTTTTTTTTTTTTTTTTCAGACATGGAATCGGAATTAAGATACCCCACCGGACACCAATTAGTCAAGGGCTAGCATGAGTGCACCAAAAACACTGTTGACTATATCGAAGATACCTATTAAACCTTTTCCAAAGATGGCTAAGGGACTAACTAGGCGAGCAGGAAACCATTCCAAAGCGGTCCATAACTATAGAATTGTGGAAAATTTATCCCAATCTCCCTCTAGCATGCCATCTTTGGAGGTATTACAATCATGCCCAAAGAAAAGGAAAGCCTTACTTTTCACGTTAGGCGCCATCAACCTTGCCGATTCGCGCCTAATGGATTTCGATTTAGATAAAGCCACCCCTAGGCTTCCTTCGATGGTCACCTTCCAAATAACAGTGTTAGTCTAAAACATCACCATTCATTGTTGCATCATTGACAAGGGTGCATCCAAATGCATCATGTCAAAGAACTTCTGGAAAAATTTAGGGTCTCCCGAATTAAAGCCATCAGACATCACACTCAAAGCATACGACGGGTGCCCATTTTCTCCCGTCAGTCTCTACCAAAATGTCTCAGTCTACTTGGCCAGAAATACGTTCCTTATAGACATTGAATTATTGGATGCTAAACTGAATTACAATATACCCCTTGGGCGGAGTTATATGTATGCCATGTCAACCATAGCCTCCTCCGTGTTCCGAACCATGATGTTCCCCTATGAGGATCACATCATTACTATTGACCAATTGACATATCAATGACAAGTGATCCCTAAAAAATAATAATTTTTTTCTACCCTATGTAGAAACATCTACCAAGACGCTTAAATGGTACCAAGAATATGGCCCTAGTGAGTTCAAACCATCATTTATCCTTGGGTCATTTCTAGGAGATTCCCTTGTTATACTAGAATCATCATTTGATATTGCAGAGGCTCCATTGTGCATGATGTATACATCAAGAACTGAAGCCACCCAAGAGACGAAGATGAGCAGTAGCGACACCGAGACCTCGGCCATGGTAACCTCTCTATCCTACGTCACCTCCCAAACTCCTTTCCTCTACCCCCCATTTGGTTTTTTGTCACAATAAGTCTTGGCCACAGTGGTGTTGCCAAACTTATCATTTTCAATTACAGTTTGGTACCTATTCCCACCTACCACGATGGGAGTCACAAACATCACCTCTACAGGGTTAATCCCCCTCAGTCCCGAGGAGGCCCAATCTATTAAGGAGATTGTTGCAACCATCCCATCGAAGGAAATTTCCATCGCAAAATCGATGGTTACGACCAAGAAAACTAATAAAAAAGGGAAGAAGGTAGAAAATCCCACCATGAAATGGGAATTGCAACCTTGCGCCATATACGACATAGTAGGCCACCCTTCCTACATTTTCCCAGAGCTAGACGAGCTAAAACTGCTCCTTAGTTCTGCGGTAAATATCGCGGCAACAAGTTCTCGAAAAAAGGAACCAACAACCAAAAATCAAGGCAAAGCATTCCAACCATGCATGCTCTATCTATGGCCACTATGGCCATTATGCCCATCATTTCCTATAAATTCCATGATACAGAGACGCCTTACATGCCATTGAGCAATCCTATCAAGAGGACCCCTCCATCCAGTCAACTAGAGAGGAACCTTGCGTCATTTTATACCTGCAGGAGGCACGACAGTCACCAGAAATATTGTCGTTCATCTTCCCTCCTCCTATCATACGATGTGAATTGTATGATGAACATGACCACTTCATTGATGAATGCACAACCCTAGAACTCATCCAAAGGTGGTATCTAGTTGAACGAGTGTATTATGTTGGCTTGCGAGCAACACATTTGGATGTTCGATATGTTCTGGCAACCACACTTTAGAATAGTGCCATTACATCCCTCGGTTTCTCTTAGCGCTAACTAGTTTACGCACGGCCATAGAATGCCTCTCCCTTGAAGATGACTCTAAGATAGAATCCATGGATAGCTTGATGATGTAAGAGGATGTGACGAATAGATCCATCCTCTTCCTGTTAGCTGAAAAGCATCCAGTTGGGGAACCCTTAGTCACCCCCAACCGCCCTCCATGGAGAATACCATCATGTGCGTTATATAACACATGCAACCATGTGGTCACCACGTGCCCAGACATATAAGCGCTTTGCCACTGGTACCTGATCATGTTTCCAAACGAACAGGACGGGAACACCCATGTAAAGCTTTTTTTCCTAGTATGTTAGGGAAACCACCATGAGCAACGCTTAGTACAACTAGATTTAGTTGAGTAAAGTTGACGATAGTCGCTCCAGCACAATGAGGCCCATAAGAAGTGGGTGAAAGCATCGTTCAATCTCAACATCAACCCTCGTTCATTTACCGAGGGAGAGTTAGTCCTCTGCTACGATGTCGCAAAGAATCCCTAGGGCTAGGAAAGTTCAAAACCTTGTGGAAAGGACTCTACATCCTAAAAAATTGTCTCTTAAAGGGGTATACATCTTGATAGAGCCTGATAGAACATGCCTGAGAAAACCTGTAATCGATCTTTACCTCAAGAAATTCTATGCATAAGGGCCAAGAGGGCTCAGCTCTAGAGTCAACATACACACATATAAAATTTAATTTTTGATCACAAACTTGTCACAAAAAATGCTCTAGTACCACAAATGGATTTTCAACCCAACCATTACTTTGGATTCGCTAATGGAGCATTGCGATGGTCTCAAAGTTTAGAAGTAGCTGCCTGGGTCATCTATCACCCTGATTGATAACCGTTCTTCACCAACGGAGTATGAATAAGTTAAAAAAAAAATATTCAGGCAGAATATGACGTTTTCATTGGGCTCATGTGTGATGCCTTCAATAAAGGCATTCACCACTTGCATATCTACCTATATTCCCAGTTAGTGGTGTTGCAGTTAAACCAAGAATTTGAGGTACGGGATTCGCATCTATTTAGAAAATATTTGCGTGCAAAAATATTAAGCCATCAATTTGATACATTACATTCACACATGTGCCAATAAATCAAAACTAGGAATCAGATCACATAGCTAACCATATCCTAAATTGGAATCATCTCGGATAAACCATCATACATATAAAAAAAAACATAAAAAACATAGATATGCATTAACATAAAAATTCATCCATAAAAACATATCAACATGGGACACATCATATAGAGCCATAGAAAACACATCTCCCTCATATATATATATATATATATATATATATATATATATATGTCTGAGTACAAAAGAGGAGTTGTGTATTTGACTCATAAGTCAACCAAAAAATACATATGTGCAAGTCAACAAAAATAAGGGAAGAATCCTCATAACATGTTCTTTCCTTGTGTACAAAAATCCTCTAGGGCTATGCCTCTCTAGGTTGAGCACCTAGACCCACAATTTCTCCTCGTACTAGCACAAGGGCAGCTGTCAAGACTGAGGCCACCACCTGGCGCATATTTGGTCAATAGCCCCTCTCATGGGCCATTACGTCTTCAACCAGACATCGTCCAGATCATCCACAAAGCCATGGGTAGGCATCCTTGGGTAAGGCAGTCTACCCAACCCCACACATCCTCTAGATTGTGGGCCTTGACCTCTAGAGTATCCATCTACTCCATCACCTCTGAAACATGGGCCTCCGCCGCCTTGGTGCGAGAAATCGCCACAACACACTCAGTAGCAGCCGAGATGCTACTCTCCTCAGAGGGGCTAGCCTTGTCACCAGGTACTCCACCCTGAGGTTGTGTCAAATCCCCTCCCTGTCCCCTAGCTAGGAGAAGAATGCCTCAAGGCCTCCAGATCGGATGGTGCCCTAGCAACCAAGCCACATGATGCCTGACCTCGCCAACGTATGCAAGAGTAGAAAAAATATGTCAGTGTCATCATAATACACATATAAATAATAAATACTCAACAAAAGTAGAATAAAATGCAAAAAACATACCTGCTAGCCCCCATGCATATCCCGTAGGAATATGTACAAACCTGGTTTTTACGGACACCTGCCCAGTCACACTGAAAAAATTAAAATGCAAGATGTCATGGGGCCTACCTGGCTCAACAATCATGAATCTCGGTTACTCAGGTTGACTGCAACAACAAGAACACCTCTATAGAAGCCTTCGATCTGTACTACAACAAACCATCCATTGCCCCATCCATTGAAATTTCTAGAGAAGGTATCATTCTACCCTCAGCATGATAGAGATCTAGAAAAACTCTTCATATCCTGACATCATTTCTCTACAATAAATTAACCATAGGTTATAAACACCCGAACATGTTTATCATATCCCCAACTTGCACATGATAAACATCCTTTTCGGTCGGTAGAGCCTCCCCTCCATGGCATCCGTCACTCAAAGTAGACTGCACATCAGAAAAACCACAATGCTAGGGCCATACCACTTCAGTCTGGGAAGCACTTCATGCTCATTCGTCCACCATGCATCAAGTCAAGTTTTACCATATCGAAATAAAACCCCTTTCTCGGACTACCATTTTTTCAAGCAAATCGAAAGCGCCCCACCCCGTCTCGCATTTGGCCTACAATATGTTTAGTCTCAATTTTTTTTTCCATATTTATACATATTTACATTATTTCATACCCATTCAGCTCTCATTTCATAACTATCTAGCCTAAAACCCTACATCAAGTAACCATTTTCATAAATATATGGGTTAGGATCCTTGTTTTCCAAAGTTATTTATTTTATGTATTTAAAGTGAATTTATGATTAAAAACTAGAAAATTAACATGGTTTCGTATATCTATATATGTTTTATGAGTTTTGTGACATGTGTGGGCCAATTTTGGAGATTCCAGAAGGGTCTTACTTGGCATCCCAAGATCAAATTCGAATTTCAACTCAAGAGGTGGACCATATTCAAAGGAGAAAGATCATGGAGATATTGATGTGTCATAGGATTTGTATCTAGAATTTAGGGATAAGTTGAGACAAGTATGGATCTAGTAGATATTTAAGGGATCTACATTTATTGAGTAGATATCCCTAATTTTTTTATAAATAGGGGAAGCTTTCTCCTATCATGTCATGTGTAAAGTTGGAGTTATGCTCAAGCTTTTAATAAATAATTAGATTGTGGCACCTTACTCATGATTTTTCTTTCACTTTGACTTGGTTTTGCTTACATATGGAGCATCTCGACTCACCATCTCTCATGCTTTTGGATCAGCCATCTACAATGTGTGAGATTTATTTTCTTTCATAGATTAAGATTTATTTTCTTTCATAGATTAAGATTTATTTGCTTTCTTAGTATTACTTTTAGAATGACTATGTAATATTTTGCTTTCCTAGAACATCTCAAGAAAGTAGATTCTTTTATTTTCCAATTAGATTATGTTTGAGGCATTAGAGCTCACAATTGTTTAGTTTATTTACATGTTTTTACACTGCTTTCATAGATCAGATCCTCAATTATGTGTATAATTGGATGCTTGTAAATCATGCCAAGAAGATGAATCTGTCATACTTCCAAATTGGATGCTTGAGTATTTAACCTATACAATAATTGAGTTTTCCTTTACATGCCTTTACACTTTTTTCCTAAATTAGATCCTAAGTTAAATGTATAATTGGATGCTTGTAAATCATGCCAAGATGATGACTTTGTCATACTTCCAAATTGGATGCTTGAGTATTTAAACTATACAGTAATTGATTTTTCCTTTACATGTTATTTAAAATATTCTTAGATTAATTTTTGAAACTAAAGTATAATCAATTGCTTGTAAATCATGCCAAGAAGGTGGTTGTTATTCTTCCGAAACTAGATGCTTGAGTAGTTGGTCATACAATAGTTTCTTTTCGAATCCTTTGAATTTTATTTCTTAGATTAGAATTGTCATTTCAATTATTGGTCATAGGATTTATGTTTCAATCTATGGAATAGCAATTAGGAATGGTGTGATTAAATACTTTCTTTTTTTTTCGATAGACTGATCCCTAGCATATATTGTGCACATATGTCTCACAATTCCTACGGATACTGGATTGATAATTTATGTTAGTAATCTAATGTAAATTATTTTACTCAACATTTTGGCGCCGTTGCTGGGGAGGTGTACATAGGGATTAGCCTTAGAATTTATTTATTTTTGTTTCCATTTTTTTTTTTACTTCAATTTTTTTAGAATTCCATTTCGTTTTCCAATTCCATTTTTTTTACATCATGCAAATTCTCAAATAAAGTTTTTTTGCAAATTCATTTTATTTTATTTTATTTTTAGGCATTTTAATTCAAGTTTAATTGCATTTTAATTTATAAATAAAACAAAAAATCCAGAAATAAAAAATCCCTATTAAAAAAAAATTTAAAAACAAAAACACAATAAAAATCCAATTACAACAACAAATCCTCATGATCATATCCATATGAGTTTACTCATGATTTTGTTGCGTAAATGGATGCATTGGAAATTCTATTATACTTAAGAGAATGTTACATTTCTTTAGTAGAATAGGACTCACAAATAAAAATAAGTTTTTGTAATTTTTAGGATAAATTTTATGTTTTGTGGTGTAGTAAGAACCACCCATTTACTAAGCCTTGGCAGGAAATATTTACAACAAAACAAATGATTGAGAAAAAGGAGCACAAGAGAATATCATGCGCGATAATTTAAGGTATGAGATCGATCCTTTTCATTTTATTTTTTCAAAATTAAAAAAAAATAAATTCGACTGATAAAATCTTGAGTATGCTAACAAAATCAAAATCTCGAGTATGCTCTCCTCTTGCACTTCGTTTTACCTGGAGGATCATAAAAAGAATATGTTTTTTTTTGTTAGTATATCATAAAATCTAAAAAAAATTATTTAGGTACAGAATGCAATTTTTCAGCTAACTTCTGTTTTCATCATTTGATTTAATTTAATTTGATTTTTAAACATAAAAAAAAAATTGAAACAAAAATAAAACTTGTCAAATTTATTTATTAATAAATTTTAATAAAGAAAATTATAAATAATAATAATAAATTGTTTTGATTAAAATATATATATGTATATATTTTTAAATTAAAAAAAAAATGTAACATATATAATTTCTTTTAAAACTAAAACATTTTAATATGAAAACAAATAATTTTTTTTAAAACAAAACATAATATTTTTTTTTTCAAAATAACGAATACCATAAAATGTAATGACCCATGGCCTTTGAGCATAAGTGTAAACCAAAGGAGGACCATGCATATGCGTGAGGACCAGCCTTTGGCTTGGCCTTACGCATATGCGTAGACCTCCAATCCATGCAGACCACACAACCCTTCAAAATAAAAAAACAAAACCTGCTTGAGAAAACTGAAATTTCTCAATTTGGCCCCCTGCATAATTAAATCTTGCCCAAATGAAAGGTTTGCACATCGAATTCAATTTGTAAGCATGGCAATGGCTTCTCCATGGGTTCTCATTTGTTTAATGTTATTCCATACCGGTGGGAGAAAAAATATGTGTTGCGGCATTTTATTTAACCCATTGATAGTATTATGCCTCCTCCATTGAGAAAACTGTCTCTGATCATGGGAGTTGTAGATTATGCAGAATTCAGGAATATAGATATGGTGGAGAAAAATTCTTTGAAGAAAGAAATACTTAGAGCCTGGAGCTGAGTTGAAATTTAAGTCATCCTATGGCACCCCAATGAGAAATCTGTCTTTGCAATTTGAGCCGAATGTGGCGAACTATTGTAAAACAGAGCCAAAGCCTAAGCTTAGCATTGACGTTGTTGTGGATTGTGTGTAATATGTGCAAGGCAAAGAAATCATATACAATACTAATTAGAACACAGGCCACATTAAATCTATTCTAATACATGCTTTTTGCATGACAACAGAAAGAAGAAGACGAATTCAAATTGAAATAAAACATTACATGTGGGTTACCAGAAGAGAAAAAGCCAGGAAATGAATAACTAATAAAAAACGTCATTTTTGAATGCATTTTTTGATAAAACCAAGCCGAATTAGAAAAAAATAAGACATAGGTTTTTTCGGAACTGGGTTATTTTAGTAACCCATAAATGGTTTCCCCAGATTCATAACTATTTGGGATATTTTCAGGGGTCCTTGAAACTCCATTTTGCAAACTACGTGAGGTAAAAATGATTTTTTTTTCATAGTGAATTATTTGAATATGGCACATTGAAAGGAGAAGAATTCAAGTTAATAACAAACAATGCTATTGAATTTGATCCACATGGCACATGATCTAAGAATCCAATTTGATTCAATACTTTGTCTCAACCGCATTACATATTTCATTTCCCGGGGTTTCGCTTCTATTGTCAAGAACTTGAAATACACTGATTCACATGAGTGGGTCAAAATTGATGGCTCTCTTGATGTTATCGAAATAATTGACCATGCCTAGAATCATCTGGGAGAGGTTGTGTTTGTTGAACTACCAAATGTAGGAGTTACCATTTCAAAAGAGGGTACTCTTGGTGTTGTATAAAGTGTAAAGAAACCAGTGATGTATTCTCGCCAACTTCTGGAAGAGTTGTTGAAGTCAAGTTCGATCTTAATGTCTCTCCTGGCTTGATTAATGGAAGCCCATACGATGGTGGATGGATAGAAAAAGTACGCATGAATAACCCTGCAGACATGGACTTATTGTTAGATGAAGATCAATATACATTCTGTGAAAAGGAGGATTCTAATCATTAAGTACCAACTTCTCTCTTTCATGAACCGTAATGATCTGTGAAAGTCCTTTGATTCATTGTTTCGGTAGGAATTTTATTTCTATACTTTGATTTAACTTTCAAGGGAATATATTTATCGTTTCTTCCTAGGAGTTCGAGCTGTGTCCTGTAATCAAAGAATATTGACTTAAGAATTTTTTTCTTAGAGAAAATTTAGCGCTACTTTTCTAGAGACAACCATCATGCTTGTCTTGTGGATATGCTGATACATATATGGTTTTGTTAAATGGCAGTTGTTCTTAGCATCAATGTTTATGAATAACACTAATAAATAAATAAATAAATAAATATAAATATAAATATAAATATATATATATATATATAAACATGTTCACTACATACTAAAGAAAATAAGGATTTACTTGTTCTTCTTCAAGAAGCATTATTGAATTTAAAGATTGGATTGATTATTTTAATAACTATGTATACTTAACTTTATGTTCAAGTTTTTTAGCTATAGAAACTGTGAAATTCTATAGTTGTTGTGCAATTCTGTAGCTAAACATCAATTATATAGCTGAGAAACTTCACTGCTTCACCCACATTTCAAATTAGCCTAAATTTCCCATACAATATCGGATTTTGACAATTCAAGCATCATTGAAAATATTGCGACAATATATACACAATGAGAAAGCTATCATCATATTTTGAAACGGTAAAAAAATGAAGAAATTGTTGAAAATACACAACATGTAACTTGAGGCACTAATTTCGACGCACGTATAAATTCTTTTGGTTTTTCTTCGTAAAATTGTTTTATTAGTACCAATTCTTAGTTTTTTGTGTAAATTTCATAACCAGAGAGATTCATCACCTCTCTCTTTTGAAAATATTACGTTCCATTGTAGAAAAAGTATTAGTTTTTTGCAGGTTCCAAGGGGGAGGACAAATGACTACAAGCAAACAATTCCTCTCTTAGAGACCACATTTATTTTACAAGAAGATGATCAACAACAAAGAAAGAAACATCAATGCATGAGTACACGCTAATGAAAATTAGATCCAGCACTTGCAACCCTTTCAGATGCCAATGTCTCCATTGCATCCATGCTTCCTCAGTTAATAAAACATTCACCTCATTTTCCTTTACATTCGCTATTGCATTTCTACTTAGTCATTCAATAAAATCCTCGTCTCATTTTCCTTCACTACTCATTTCTTTTCACAGTCATTATATTTTCCTGCCCTACTTTCACTAACTTGTAACCCAACAATAAAACCATTCAACTCCTCCAAAAATCTGATTCATTCTATTTCCATTTTCATTTTTTCAAATAAACCTTGATCCACTGCAAAAATTTTCTTACATAGTCCTTCAAAAATTATTATTTTATGCTTGTGTTAGATGATGGGGGATTCCTTAAGGCCTCCCTTCTAACAATTCTTGGCCTATCGACATCAGCATATTATCTAGGTCCAAGAATAGAGTCCTTATTAATACCTTGAGGCTTATATGCATTAATGACAAGTTCTCTCGCTGAAAATCATGGAAATACATAAATTTCCCTTGATCGTTAGATCTTGCAAGTGGCTCAACATCAGCTCATCTATCCGCACTTCGCAAGATGTACTAAGGTACCTTGGCACTCATTGACATTAATGGTGAGTTTGCCTCACATTGGTTAATGACATTCATCAATGGTTGGTAATCCAATGACTTATCTTCATGCTCGACATCAACACATTTATTCACATGACTAGAATTGTACCATCGGATTTTGTAACGATTGAAGACTACATCATTTAAAAAGTTTGCAACAGAAATCAATTTATATGTAATATTCCTAAATGAACACACAGATAATTGGAATATTAAATTTTGATTTTTTCTCTTAGATAGAGGAATAATAGGGTATGTAGACCCATAAATCTCCTTAGTAGGAATAAAAGATAGGAATGGAAGTCATCTAAAAACTAGATTGAAGACCCTTAGGTGTGAAAAGGGGCTGGAGCATGTTGAATAGGTCAACTTTGACCAAATCAAACAATTTTTTTATGGAGGAGTGGCATTAATGGTGGGACAACGTAGTTTTGGAGGGAGATTGATTGCATGATGGTGGAAACCCTGACAAGTGGAACCCAAGGTGAAAAGGCTCACATCGTCTATAAGGAAGAGGATGGCATCCATATGGGGGGAGGTTATGATTATTATTTTGATATGTCTGTTTATACTTTCTTTCCCTCTTCAACTGTTTAGCTAAGATTTCAATGCTGTTTAGCATAGGGTGTTCTCGAGCGGGAATCCCACCTCTTCCCATGAGAGGCCTCTTGGGAGAGTATTGATCAATATTTTCCACATATTCGGCATTTTTTCCAAGCTTCAGTCTTCAGCTACAACGCAGTTTCTGTTCAAATTTGTGTTGTGTTGTAGGGTGTTGCAGTGGAGGGTTGAGAAACCCACTTTCTGAGCTAGTTTTTCATAGGAGGATATATTCCTTCTCTTGGGAGATCAGTAAGGAGGGTTTTGAGTACATTTCATATCTTTGGCACTAGGACAACCTATTCCCATCATTCAAAGCATAGTTTCAGCTGGGAATTGTGTTATTTTTTAGGGTAGTTTCAGAGGAAGATATAGTGGCTCTTTTAGAGCGTTTTCTTGTAGGTGAAGGGTTCAACCTTTCATTGGAGGGGACCCTTGAGGAGATCTAAATCAGATCCATATTATTTCATCCTTATATTTTTAGGGGCTTCAGATGCAGTGGCTCTTCAGCCCTAGGGCTGTAGATCACCATTTGCGTTTGGGTGTATTTCCGGAAACCCTTCCCGGGTTCTCTTGGAAAGGTGTCTAGGAGGCTAGATCTTCAATTCTAGCATTATTTGAGCTATATAACAGCATATCTACATTGATCTATCTTTATACAATATTTTATGCCCTAAAATGCATTGTCTTAGCTCAGGGGAATTTGTATGGAAGCTATTTCTCATGTGATGGCATATTTTGCTTGTAGAGGCTTGTTTTGTATTGCTTGAGTGACTTGATCCTCAAGATCTGTGCCTATTATTTGTTGATATGTTTAATAACATGGTTGTACATTTTTCTCATATCATGGTGTGTTGATTTATTCATTTTTATTTCCATTGTTGTGTTCATGTATTGCTGCTTCCCCATTTGGGAATATTACATTGTATCAGCAGCAATAAAGATCCCAATATTGTCATCAGCACAAAGAGAACAAAGAAGCAGATCAAATTCCTTTATTTACATACTTCATGATCCAAAAACATCAACAGTCACACTCTTTAGTACACACAACTCATACACATTTAAGGTAAGTAAAGGTATGTGGTTTTCTAATTTTTAGTCATGTAATTCCTTAGAATGCTAAAATTGTAACTTTGGAAAAATTTCTCACTCCCTTTTTCACATTGTCATATCTTTAGTTGGGGGGAAGGGACATCATTTCATATTCACATGTCATACACTATCACACATTTTCATTTCATTCCAACCCGCATATACTTCCCAACCAACTATTGTTGCAGTATTATTCCAAAAGATTATATGCTTTGCAAATTATCAATTCATTGATGAGTTATTATAGTATTTGATTCTAAATTTTTTCATGATCTTTGATGCAAAAAAGAAAATGAAGCATTTTTACGCAAGAACCATTTCTCAAAAATCAGTTTTCATGCAAGAACCAACCAAAAAAAAAAGAGTTGCAATCAAATGTATTATACTTTGCCAAAACAAAATATCATGAAGAAAAGTTTGGAAAGAATATATAAAAGTCAATACTCATGGAAAAATGAATCAATGCAATTGTTGCATGAGGACATGCAACAAATTCAGTTGGGGGGTATGTTGAGTCTCAAAATTGTCTTCCATATTCATACATATTTCCATTATTTCATAACCATTCAGCTCTAATTTCATAACTATATAGCCTAAAACCCTACATACAGTAACCATTTTCATAAATATATGGGTTAGGATCCTTGTTTTACAAAGTTATTTATTTTATGTATTTAAAGTGGATTTATGATTAAAAACTAGAAAATTAACATGGTTTCATATATCTATATATGTGTTATGAGTTTTGTGACATGTGTAGGCCTATTTTGGTGATTATAGAAGGGTCTTACTTGGCCTCCCAAGATAAAATTCGAATTTCAACTCAAGAGGTGGACCATATTCAAAGGAGAAAGAGCATGGAGATCTTGATGTTTCATAGGATTTTTACCTATAATTTAAGGATAAGTTGAGACGAGTATGGATCTAGTAGATATTTAAGGGATCTACATTTATTGAGTAGATATCCCTAATTTTTGTATAAATAGGGGAATATTTCTCCTATCATGTCATGTGTAAAGTTAGATTTATGCTCAAGCTTTGAATAAAGAATTAGATTGTGGCACCTTACTCATGAGTTTTCTTTCACTTTGACTTGGTTTTGCTTACATATGGAGCATCTCGACTTACCATCTTTGATACTTTTGGATCGACCATCTACAATGTGTGAGATTTATTTTCTTTCATAGATTAAGATTTATTTTCTTTCTTAGTATTATTTTTAGAATGACTATGTAATCTTTTGCTTTCCTAGAACATCTCAAGAAAGTAAATTCTTCTATTTTCCAATTGGATTATGTTTGGGGAATTAGAGCTGTAATATTCCAAAATAGGAAAAGCAACAATATTGAACACAATAATGGAAATAGCAGTGAAAATCATTACATAAACATAGGAGACCAATATGGAACCATTATATTAAGAAAATCAACAACCAATAAACACAATACACTGTGGCACAAATCAGATAAGAGAGGAAAACAAGCCTCCAATGTAAAAACACTCTCAAAAGTGAGATGTTGTTTCTATAAAAAATGTTAGAGATGTTGCTACAACGCAGTCCTAATGAGAATAACTACATTGAAATCATACAATGATATATAACAACTGATATATTCCTCAAAGGATGATATACATAAAGAACAATGCTCTATATCAACTTTCCAGGACAACCCAAGAGGGTTTCCGGAAATACATCAAAATTATAATAGTGAGTTGCAACCCTAGGGCTGAAGGTTCATTGTAACAGAGTAGATGGGAATAAATGGTTGTAGCTAATGTATAAATATGTAGCCCTCCTCCATTAGACTCTCTGGGTGGAAGTTTGATCCCTCCAATAGAGATGTAACTCCCCAAATCATGCACTGAAACCCCCCCAAGTAAATGATATCTGAAATAACGTAGTCATGGACTGAAACTATGCTTTTGGGGTTGGTGGTAGCTTGTATTGGTGCCAAATAATGATATAATTCCCAAGGACCCTCTTTGCTAGCCTCTCAATGGAAATTCTACTTCTCCACTGAAACACAAGCTCAGAATATGACCCTGCAAACACTCTGCAACTTCTACCCTGCAACACAACACAATCCTAAGAAGAAACTGCACTGTATAATAAGACTGAAGCTTTTGCCTGATGCCAGAATGTGGAAATGCAGCTCAATCACCTCTCTCGAGTGGGCACTTGAAGTCCCACGAGGATGAGGGTGGGATTCTCGCTCGAGAACACCCTTGTGCTAAACAACATTGCAATCTTAGCTGAAGAGAGAAACAAGTCATACAGACCATAAACAAAATAATAATCAATCATGCCTTCTATGGATTCTGTTAGCCACCTATAATATTTTGTTATACCAAAAGGTGGCTAATATATTTTTTGAGCCTCCAAGGAACAAATTTTATCACTAAAAAATTGTTGGCTCTTGAAGACTCCTTGTAGGCCTCATGCCTTTGCCCAAAATCCTCATTTGCTGTCCCATTTTTATACTTAGAAATTTCTGTTGATTCCAACTGAAAGACTGTTGAAAGATTGTCATTTCTCCTCTTCTCAAAACCTTTCATCTGCTTCCCTTTTTCTCCATCAAAAATACCTTGTTTTCATAAGTCCTTTTCTTTCCATTTATGAAAATTTCCCCTTTCATAGTTAAAAACTCACTTTTTGACTATTTCGGAACCCCCAAATCCATTAAAATCCTTGAAAATTCTCATAAAAAATCAAAGTTTCATTGCTATAGACCTCAGCCCCTTGACCTAAGCCCTAAACCACTTCCCCACCATACGTTTTTGGTCTGGAACCACTTGCTAATACGATAAAGTGCTAATCGCATCGAAAAGAATTAAAGGCGCAAGTCTTTGCCATACTCCAAAAGTTCCGATTACGATTAGCCTTGCTGCTTAAAGACCCCCGATCATATTATTATTTTCATATAACCCTAAGCCCGCCTCCGGCACTTGAAACATTGTGAATTTTCATCACTGTTCTGCTTTTTCCTTTATAAAACCTAAGAACCCGCTTATCCAAAATTTCAACTTAAAAGCTTGAAGTCACGTGTTAAATATAAAATGGTTAGATTAAAAAGACCGATCGCGCAATCGTAATCGGGAAAATTTCAATGGGTTGATCGAAAAGACCAGGCCCGCAGTTTCGATTGCGATTAGGCCCGCAGTTTCGATTGCGACCAGGCCGGCAATTTCGATTGCGATCAGGCCCGCAGTTTCGATTGCGATTAGGCCCGCTATCCTTTTTGCCTTTTTATGCAGATCTCCACCGTTGGTTTCCTTCATCCGATGGATTCGCTCCTCCCCCGCCATATGAAGCATTTTAAACCTATTTCCGCAGGATTTCTTAACTATTTTTATGTTTTGCAGGCATTTTAATGGTTTTCCATTGTTTAATGAAAGAAAGCCGAGGGTTGGGAAAGACGTTTCCTGCGCCTTCGAGCTGTTAAAGAGAACCATCTGCGGGGTTTCGCTCCTTTGTTTTCTCAATGCTTCATGGGCATTGATGCCTTTAAAAAGCCCAGTGTGGCTTGCACATCGACAAGACACTGTTTTAATTCAAAAACAGTTAAAGAGTATCAGTTTGAAGACAGAACACAACAAATGAATATTGAAGACGGTTTTTATGGGGATTACAGCTAAGACCATTATCAAAAGCCTAATCCCCAATCTAAAACACAGTTTAAAGGAAAAACCTAAAGTGTTTCATCAGATAGAAAGCCTCCACTGCCACATCCGAGGCAAATTGATTCCTCAGCTACCACCAAGCCACCTCTCGCCTCAAACCTTTCAAAACAGAGGCCGAAGTTATTGAAGAAAATCAGATATTCGCCTCCAGCGCAGCCAGGGAGTTACTTCTGCAAGGAAATCAATGCAGAAAATATCTGCAAAGTTACTCCAAACATTACATAAAGCCTCAAAGTCAAATAAAGCTCCCACCGAGCTTAATCCATAAATGTAAAACAGTTAATACAGTGTTCCACCTGTGAACTTCTTCATCGAGCCCCTCAAAGGGCCGAGAAGTCTTGAACCTGTATTAATTATCCTGAGAGATATTTTCTCAGATCACCTCCTCATCTTCCTATAAATACTTCTACAGAAGATGAGAAATTGTTGGTTGCTGTTTGATCACAAGTTGTAATATTGAAACTCTCCGAAATAAATATACAAGTCTGTTGAAGTTGAAAATAATTTGGAGTCTTGGATGTCTTGATGATGTCGTTGCATGTCTGTTCCTGAGAAGGCTCTATCATTGGATCCATGAGCTTGGATGTTGGTGAAGTGCTCTGAACTGTTAAATTTTTTTTCCCGTGTTTTCATTATGTTCCATAATTTCTTACTACAGTAGGCTAAACGTTTTAGACTAAGAAATGACTCCTGGAAGCACAGTAGACCTGTTCACCCTTCACTGTTTTATGTTTTCTTCTGCTCAAGTATTTTAGAGGCTTTAAAACTTCTCTTTAGTCTTCATGCTCGTTTATTTCCTTGATAGCTCAAATAGTTGGTTTCAGCATGTTATGGTTCTCCCTGCTTGTCTGCCATCACTTGAAAGTCGTTATTGAAATCTCCCTTCGAAGTACCATTGTCTTAAGTTAACCAAAGAGGTCGGTTTTGATCTTACCCTTTGCCCCTGCTTAAACAGTTGTTTTGAAGGTCTTAATTGCAAACACAGATGTTATTTAGGTGTTCCCTCTTCTATGAATGCAACTATCAGTGAATCTTTTATGTTTTCTAAATCCTTTAAAATAAGATCTTTGAGGAAATAGGGTGTTCCCCGAATCTTAGATTTCATTTTAGAAGTTGTCTTGAAATCATTATTTTCTTAAAGAATGTTTGTAGAATTTATGGTTAGCCCTGTCTATAAAATATGTCTTTATTGATAAGTCATGTTTCTCAAGTTCCCTTTGTTGAGAATTAAATTTCTTTTTCCAAACCATTAATGTCCATCTCATTCCAAAACAAAGGATCATGTGGCCAAGTTAGATTTTCCCTTTGATATCCCATATCCCTTGAAGAGTTTGTCATGATCTTATTTTGACTCCATTTCCCAATGAACCGGATATTTCCTCTTTCTGTCTATCTTTCCTAGACCTTTCATATTATGCTGTATCAACTCAACCCAACCAAACAAACATCTTCACGTAATAACTAGTCTAAAATCCATAACCAAAGAAAACAAGATAAACCTTTGCAAACGAATATTTGAGAGATCCCTCTCTGAGAACAGGAGGACTAGATCCTGGAACTCTAAAGATTGGTTCTGATGTTGCCTTGTCTTTTGATTTACCAAACTGTCAAAACACGGGATACCAACATAATGGCGATCACGGTGGGACCTGCTGAGAATTAGAGGTTTGCGAAACCTTTCCTTCAACTTTAGGTCCAGTATAACATAAGTAACTTTCTTCAAGCACTGCCTAACATAATGGCAATCATGATAGGACTCTTTTGAATCAGTGACAAACTAAGTAACCCTTAGGATTCCTTTTAAATCCTTATCAAAACCTTGAAGGAACCAGTTACCAAGCCATAAGAGAAACTCTGTTTGTTTGAACACCTTAGCTAAGTGCAAAATCAGACTTAGAACACTCTCTTAACCTATAAAAACAAAATAAACTCAGAAAAACCCAAAATATTTCAAGTTTGGCTTCATAATAAACATGGTGGTGGACCATAAAACCTTTTACCTCCTTAGGAGCTAAAAAGCTTCCACCTGGTGACTCCATAATCCTAAGCAGACCTTAAAAGACTCCACTGGAAAGAACCCTTACCATTATATAGTTTCCTAATCCAGTTAGAGGATTGTAAGATCAAAATTTGTGTAAACAGATCAGTTAACCTCTCAAAGATTGTCATACTTGGTTGAACTTTTCCTGTCATTTGGATCTCAAATTACGACATAGTGGCTTCTAGGAAGATTTATACTAGAGCCCATCCTGACCCCGATCCACCTGAGATAGTTGATGACCCAGAAAGTATCCTTTGGAAGTCTCCTAAGGTTAAATTTTCAACTGTTTTCAGATCACCCTTGAGAGCTAATTCAGTTCCTGAAAAACTTTTAGCTCTACAACAATCACAAGTTGACTTAGTAAACCCATTTAGAACTAGGTCATTTGATGATATAATTCAGATAAATCCCGAGTCTTCACTTTCATCCCCGGAAACAAGTGAATATCCTGATAGAGAATCAACACCTCCTGATCCACATTTTCTTTTTAACCTAGGTGTCTCTCATCCAAAATCAGCTCAGCAATCTACTGTTGTTCCATCCACTTCTGTACACCATTCATCCACTGTTCAAACCACTCCACTCCAGCCAAATCCCCCCCTTGTTAATCCACCACTTGTTAATCCACCCCCACCACATATCATGGCAGCATGGTATGCTCCCTTAGCCCTTAATATACCACTAGTCAATCTTCCATAGGACTATCAGTCCAAAATTCCATTATATGATGCTAATAATGCTACAAATGCATCACAACATGTGGATAATATGAATGACTATTTTGATCGAAATGAAATCGATGATGATTCTATCAAACTCAGACTGTTTGCTCAGAGCTTAGGGGGAGAAGTAAGAAAATGGTTTAAAGGTTTAGCCCCCCGTAGTATAAATGACCTCCAAGGCTTCCATCAAACATTCTTAAACAAGTGGGAAGTGAGAAAAAATCCTCTCCAAGTCCTTGCTGATTATAACAATCTGCATAGGAACCCTGGGGAAAGTGTACAAGATTATTGTACCAGATTTAACAGCGTGTATAACGCACTTTCCCCTGAACTAAAACCTCCTCAGGGCTCAACTTTAAACAAATTTCCTGAAGGGTTTGACCCAGACATGACATATTCACTCAGAGAAAGAGTTTTTGCAACTTTGGAAGATATGCAAAGAGGTGCCCTTTCCATGGAAGTAAACTTAATAGAAAAGAGAGAAAGAATGAAAACTGAGAAGAGAGTATCTTTCAGAGAGGAATCCCCTTCCTTGACTTCAAGCTCAAAAATGGAGAGAATGTTGGAAGAAATGATGAAAGAGATGAGCATAATTAAGAAAGCACAAGCAAATCAAAGCCAGACTGCACTTCAAAACAATCAAAACAGAAATAGAAATCAGAATTATAGAAAAGATAACAATCAGGATAAGAAAAAAGAAAGTGACCAACAAATCAGACCTCCCTTTCAACAGAACTATGTAGATCAATATGAGGAAGACAGGGAGTTGGAAAGATTGGAAGAATCACATGTAAACTTGATTGGATCAGACAGTGGGGATGATGTTTTCCTCACCGAGGAAGAACAAGGTTTCTTCTCAAATGATCAAAATACAAAAACCTATGAAGATTCTGATGACTATAGATTGGGTTTTGAAAATGCAATCATGGAGGTGCACAAACAGTATGATCTTAGGAGCAAGGGAAGTGTAGAGAATTCAAAATATAAGAATACTAGCATTGCTGTCAAGAAAAACATGGAAAACCAGTCCAAAAAGACAGCAGAAAAAACCAACATTTCGGCCAAGAAAACAGACTCAAACAAAGACAAGGGAATCCAGCCAAATGTTGAAAAAAGTACCCCTAGCACTTCAGCTAGTAGTCCCAATAAAACCATCCCAATTACTATCCCAAACCAGGTTCAGCAAATTAAAATTTCTGAAAGGAATTTAATTGAAAAAACAGATGTAAATATCAACAAATCAATTATTCCTTTCAGCCTTGAGGGGGAGATTGCCAAGATTAAGATTACCATCCCCCTAGCTGAACTAGTAACCCAAGATGTGTACAAAAACCAAGTTTTAAAAGCTTTAAACTTAGGAAGTGATACTGACACCTTAAACTTGACAGATGACAAACCTGAGCTGTTCTTTGGCCCAGAAGTTGAAGGAAAATATCAAGAAGGACCAGTCCCTCCCTTCTATGTCAGTTTGAGCATACATGATAAAATTCTACACAATGCCATGTTAGATTCTGGAGCTTCACACAATCTAATGCCCAAAGTAGTAATGGAAAGCTTAGGCTTAGAAATTACTAAACCGTACAAAGATTTTTATTCCTTTGACTCAAGTAGAGTCAAATGTTTGGGTTTAATCAGAGATTTATGTGTTAACTTAGCTCAGATCCCTGCCAAGAATCTAGTGATGGACATCGTTGTAGCTGACATTCCCCCTAAGTATGGCATGCTTTTATCAAGATCATGGGGAGCCAAACTTCAGGGAAGCCTTCAAATGGACATGTGTTATGCCACCATCCCTGTTTTTAACCAAAATAGAAGACTATACAGGGAAGCCCACATGAAGTATATGGTGAGTAACATGGACAAACCAAACAACACTCCGATCTATTCTATTCAATCAAGTTTAGATTCATTTATCTTGTATAACGAAGATGAAATTAATCAACCATGTAAAGAAAATATAGACCCACCAAATTTCACCTCGAATAAACTTCAAAACGTTGACGATCAACAGCGACAAGAAAATGAGAATGAGTCAAATATACTTTGGACAATAAATTTCGATGGATCCTGTAATAAAACTAGTGCGGTGGCAGGTGTCTGGATTCAGAACAAAAATCAGAGTTTGTCATACAAATTAGACTTCCCATGCACTAACAATATTGCTGAGTATGAAGCACTTCTCCTAGGCTTACAACTTCTTAAAGAATTAGAAGCCCAAAGGATATCCATTTTAGGGGATTCTGAGCTTATCGTCAAACAAATCAAAGGAGAATACTCAGCCAAGAATCCAAAGCTTAGGGAATATTGAAATGCTGCCCTTGACCTGTTAAAAACTTTCGAAAAATTTGAACTCATTTTTATCCCTAGAGCACGGAATCATCTAGCAAATGAACTTGCCTTCACTGCCAGCAATTGCCAAGTACCTGAGATAAATGAAAAACTCAGTATAAAGGTGAAACACAGACCTGCTGTGCCTGATAACGAAGATCACTGGCAAGTGTTCAAATTTGACAAACACATAGGTGATTTCTTGAAATCAGAAAATGATTTTAGCATACCAACACCAGAAGCTAGCCATGAAGAAAACTGCTTGTATATTGAAAAAATCCCAGAGGCTGAAATGACATATCCTGCTGATATAAATCATTGCGAAAATCCTTTTGAAGCAGAGGTTGTGAACAATGAAGACCGAGAAGACGTGGAAGTCTTACAATGCAAAAATGATGAAATCCCAAGAGGTCTCACACCTTTAGAACACTTGTTTGATCTCAACGATGTAGCTAAAGAACCCAGAATGGAGCCTGTGGAGACAAATGTAGAAGAACACAACATAGGCAGTCTCGCAGAACCCAAGATGATCAAGCTATCCAGCACCCTCCCAACCCACATAAAATCACAGTACATAAAGCTTTTTAAAGAATTTAAGGATGTCTTTGCTTAGGAATACAAAGACTTGAAATCATATGATACCAGCATCATCCAGCATAAAATTCCCTTGAAGGAAAATCAAAAGCCTTTTAAGCAAAAACTAAGGAGAATAAATCCCCTTTTATTACCTTCGGTTAAGGCAGAAATTGAGAAAATGTATAACGCTGGGATCATAGTACCCATTAGATTTTCGGAATGGGTATCAAACTTAGTTTCTGTTAGAAAGAAAACTGGGGAAATCAGGCTCTGTATTGACTTCAGAAATTTAAACAGAGCCTCTTTAAAAGAAAACTACCCTTTACCTAAGATGGACCATATACTTCAAAGGGTAGTTGGATCAAGAAGAATATCCCTATTAGATGGGTTCTCGGGTTACAATCAGGTGTTAGTTTTCCCAAGTGATCAAATCAAAACTGATTTTACCACACCTTGGGGAACTTTTATGTATGTCAAAATGCCTTTCAGATTAATGAACGAAGGGGCCACCTTCCAAAGGGCCATGGACATAGCCTTCTCTGAAGATATTGGCTATTTTATAATTATCTACCTTGATGACATAACTGTTTTCTCAAAGACTGATGAAGAACACTTGATTCACCTAAGGAAGGTTTTTGAGAAATGTAGAAAATTTGGCTTGTCACTAAATCCCAAGAAGACCCTCTTTGGACTCCAAGAAGGGAAACTTCTTGGTCACATAATTTCAGAAGAGGGAATCAAAATAGACCCTACGAGGATAGATGGCATATTGCAAATCAGCCATCCTAGAAGCCTCAAAGAATTGCAATCTTTCATCGGAAAGATTAATTTTTTGAGAAGGTTTATTCCCAACCTTGCTGAGCTATTGAAAAACATCACAAACATGCTTAAGAAAAATGTAGGTGTAAAATGGACTTTGCCAGCCAAACAATCATTCGAACTGGTCAAACAAGCTCTTACCCAAGCGCCAGTACTGATTAGTCCTGATTTTACCAAAGACTTTTACATTTTTTCTTTTGCATCTGAACATACAATAGCTGCAGTTTTGCTTCAGAAGAATGATTCGGGACAAGAACAACCAATATCCTTCTTTAGTAGGGCCTTAAGAGATTCCCCTCTCAATTATAATATCATGGAGAAGCAAGCCTTAGCATTAGTGAAAGCATTAAAGGACTTTAGGGTCTACATCTTACACTCTCACATAATTGCTTTTGTTCCGCATACTATTGTCAAGGATATTCTAAGTCAAGACCCTGATGGTAAAAGGGGAAAATGGATTGCAAATATTCTTGAATATGACTTAGAAATTAGGCCCACCAAACTGGTTAAGGGGCAAGGATTAGCAAAACTTATGGCTGAGTCAAACGTCCAAGCATTAGACATAAATATGGTGGATGTGTTGGAAGAAATGGAAGAATCTGATGCCCCTTTTATTGAGGAAACTTTCCTAAATTCCCCTTGGTATGCTGACATTGTTTATGTGCTTTTATATTTGAATACTCCTCCTTCTTTGTCTAAAACTAAAGCTATATTTTTGAAACAGAAAGCTTTGAGTTTTTGCATTTTAGACGGGGTGTTATATTGGAAAAACGCTGTTGGAATTTTGCTTAAATGTTTACTTGAAGATGATGCAGGGAAGATCATGCACGAACGACATGATGGGGAATGTGGAGGACACCTCTACTGGAAGGCCACAGCAAACAAAATTCTCAGATCAGGTTACTATTGGCCTACACTTTTCCCAGATACTCAGAAGCTGGTCATGTCTTGCCATAAGTGTCAAATCTTTGATGGCAAGAAAAAACTCCTTCCCTTACCCTTACATCCTATCAGAGTTGAGGCACCCTTTCAACAATGGGGGCTGGACTTCATTGGAGAAATTCATCCATCTTCCTCAGCTCGACATAAGTGGATCCTCATAGCCACTGACTTCTTCACCAAATGGATAGAAGCTATACCTACCAGAAATTCTAATGACTCTGTCATTATCAAGTTTCTTGAAACCCACATCCTATCCAGATTTGGTTGTCCCAGAAAAATCATAACAGACAATGCTGCTGCTTTCAAATCCAAAAATATGGTTGATTTCTATCACAAATACCATATAAAATTGGGCCATTCCACTGCTTACTACCCCCAAGGAAATGGATTAGCTGAATCCTCCAACAAGAGTCTCATCAATATCATTAAAAAACTGTTGGAAGAAAATCAAAAATCATGGCACAGTAAGTTGGTTCATGCCTTATGGGCTGATAGACTAACTACAAATAAATCAATAAATATGTCCCACTATCAGTTATTTTATGGCATGGATGTAATTTTTCCTACCTCATTAGGAGTTCCAGTCATAAAACTCCTTCAAGAAGTACAGGTTGAGGAAAATGATATGCAGAGGAGGATCAACCAAACAATCCATTTGCAGCAAACTAGAGAAGAAGTTTATGAGAGAACACAGCTGGTCCAAGAAAATATGAAGAAGCAATTTGATAAGAGGACTAAGGCAAACAATTTCCAAGTTGGAAGTGTTGTTCTTAAGTGGGATTCACGGAGGGAAGAGAAGGGAAAACATGGCAAGTTTGAGAACTTGTGGAAAGGGCCATATATTATTCATGCTGGGAGGGGTCATAATACATTTTTCTTGAAAGAATTGAATGGAGAAGACTTATATGGAGGTCCTGTCAATGGTAGGATGCTCAAGCATTACTTCTGCCAAGAGTCTTAAAGTTTCAAATCATTTTTGTCTCCATTGTAAATATCATAGTCTAACCATTGCATTCAAAAGTTATAAAACTTCAAAAATACAAAAAACAATAGGAAAAAGGAAAAGAGGGCAGGTTGTCAAAACAAGAAAGGTATAGCCCCATACCAAAAAAGAAACAAATCTGAAAGTGTGCAAGCTTAAATGCCACTCCCATAAAACGCACTTCTAGTTAGTCAAACTGTTTAATCTTGACTAATTAGCTTTCAATTTTCTGCTGATAGGTTAGTGAATTTGATTTGCCAAATTGTTTAATCTTGGCTTATCAGTAGATAGATTAGGATAGAAATTGAAGGTTCAAACAAACTCAAAATCTGAACCAAAGTTTCCAAAGAGAGATGACTCAAAACTTTTTTATTTTTCTGATTCATAAAAGAGAAAAACTGGTTCTTATTTGCCCAAAATCTGAATCAGATATCAAGAAAGAGACAGCTCAAAACAAAATTAAAAACAGAGCTGTAAAGAAAAAGAAGGCCATAATAAGAAACTTTCAGATCTTAAGCCTTCCATTTTGATTTAATTTTTTGCAAATAATAATCTATGTGCAACTTGTTCTTATGTCATAGATCATAGCAAGTCGAACAGCTCAATCTTGACTTGACTATTTTTAAATTTATGTTGTAGAATTTAGAGAATGAAATTTTGTTGGACTGTTTAATCCCAACAGACAGTAGACTAGGTAGAGAAATATCTTAGCTCAACTGTTTAATCTGAGTTCAGGAGAAATAAGGATTAGAAATAGATTAGATTTCCTGCTTTCAAAAGAATAAAATGTTGTGAATAGATTTTGCCAATCCAAGTGCACTCTGATGAAGAAAAAATGCTAGATTTGTAGGATTGGGTAGGTAGCAAGCTTGTTGATAAAGGTCCATTGTTTTCATGGCTGCCAAATATGTTTTTAGAGAAGATTATTCAAAGCACAAAAGGACAGCCCAATGGATGAAGCAACTGGTCAGCTTCCCAGAAGTCAAGTCTGAATTCTTGATGCCTTCAAGAAGGCACCATCCCCAAGTGGAGCCACTGTTAGCCACCTATAATATTTTGTTATACCAAAAGGTGGCTAATATATTTTTTGAGCCTCCAAGGAACAAATTTTATCACTAAAAAAATGTTGGCTCTTGAAGTCTCTTTAAGGCCTCATGCCTCTGTCCAAAATCCTCACTTGCTGTCCCATTTTTTATACTCAGGAATTTCTGCTGACTCCAACTGAAAGACTGTTGAAAGATTGCCATTTCTCCTCTTCTCAAAACCTTTCATCTGCTCCCCTTTTTCTCCATCAAAACTACCTTGTTTTCATAAGTCCTCTTCTTTCCATTTATGAAAATTTTCCCTTTCATAGTTAAAAACTCACTTTTTAACTATTTCGGAACCCCCAAATCCATTAAAATCCTTGAAAATTCTCATAAAAAATCAAAGTTTCATTGCTATAGACCTCAGCCCCTTGAGCTAAGCCCTAAACCACTTCCCCACCATACGTTTTTGGTCTGGAACCACTTTCTAATACGATAAAGTGCTAATCGCATCGAAAATAATCAAAGGTGCAAGTCTTTGCCATACTCCAAAAGTTCCGATTACGATTAGCCTTGCTGCTTAAGGACCCCCGATCATATTATTATTTTCATATAACCCTAAGCCCACCTCCGGCGCTTGAAACATTGTGAATTTTCATTACTGTTCTGCTTTTTCCTTTATAAAACCCAAGAACCCGCTTATCCAAAGTTTCAACTTAAAAGCTTGAAGTCACGTGTTAAATATAAAATGGTTAGATTAAAAAGACCGATCGCGCAATCGTAATCGGGAAAATTTCAATGGGTTGATCGAAAAGACCAGGCCCGCAGTTTCGATTGCGATTAGGCCCGTAGTTTCGATTGTGATTAGGCCCGCAGTTTCGATTGCGATTAGGCCCGCAGTTTCGATTGCGATTAGGCTCGCAGTTTCGATTGCGATTAGGCCCGCAGTTTCGATTGCGATTAGGCCCGCAGTTTCGATTGCGATTAGGCCCGCAGTTTCGATTGCGATCCTTCGATTGAATCTGGACCGTCCACGTGTCCAGATCGGACGGTCCAAAACTACTCCTCCTTATTCTTCTCCCGCTATCCTTTTCGCCTTTTTATGCAGATCTCCACCGTTGGTTGCCTTCATCCGACGGCTTCGCTCCTCCCCCGCCATCTGAAGCAGTTTAAACCTTTTTCCGCAGGATTTCTTAACTATTTTTTTGTTTTGCAGGCGTTTTAATGGTTTTCCATTGTTTAATGAAAGAGAGGCGAGGGTAGGGAAAGACGTTTCCTGTGCCTTCGAGCTGTTAAAGAGAACCATCTGCGGGGTTTCGCTCCATTTTTTTCTCAATGCTTCATGGGCATTGATGCCTTTAAAAAAATCCCAGTGCGGCCTGCACATCGACAAGACACTGTTTTAATTCAAAAACAGTTAAAGAGTATTAGTTTGAAGACAGAGCACAGCAGATGAGGATTGAAGACAGATATGGGAATTACGGCTAAGAATGCTTATCTAGAGCCTAATTCCTGGATTAAGCACAGTCAATAGAAAATCATAAGTGTTTCGCTGACAAAAAGGCTTCCACCGCTTCAAATGAGGCGAATTGATTCCTCAGCTACCACTGAGCCACCTGTCGCCTCAAACCTTTCAAAACAGAGGTCGAAGTTATTGAAGAAAATCAGATATTCGCCTCCAGCGCAGCCAGGGAGTTACTTCTGCAAGGAAATCAATGCAGAAAATATCTGCAGAGTTACTCCAAACATTACATAGAGCCTCAAAGTCAAATAAAGCTCCCACCGAGCTTAATCCATAAATGTAAAATAGTTAATACAGTGTTCCACCTGTGAACTTCTTCATCGAGCCCCTCAAAGGGCCGAGAAGTCTTGAACCTGTATTAATTATCCGGAGAGATATTTTCTCAGATCACCTCCTCATCTTCCTATAAATACTTCTATAGAAGATGAGAAATTGTTGGTTGTTGTTTGATCACAAGTTGTAATATCGAAACTCTCTGAAATAAATATACAAGTCTGTTGAAGTTGAAAATAATTCGGAGTCTTGGATGTCTTGATGATGCCGTTGCATGTCTGTTCCTGAGAAGGCTCTATCATTGGATCCATGGGCTTGGCTGTTGGTGAAGTGCTCTGAACTGTTAAATGTTTTTTTCCTTGTTTTCATTATGTTCCATAATTTCTTACTACAGTAGGCTGAAAGTTTTAGGCTAAGAAATGACTCCTGGAAGCACCTTAGACCTGTTCACCCTTCACTGTTTTATGTTTTCTTCTGCTGAAGTATTTTAGAGGCTTTAAAACTTCTCTTTAGTCTTCATGCTTGTTTATTTCCTTGATAGCTCAAATAGTTGGTTTTAGCATGTTATGGTTCTCCCTACTTGTCTGCCATCACTTGAAAGTCGTGATTGAAATCTCCCTTCGAAGTACCATTGTCTTAAGTTAACCAAAGAGGTCGGTTTTGATCTTACCCTTTGCCCCTGCTTAAACAGTTGTTTTGAAGGTCTTTATAGTTGCAAACACAAATGTTATTTAGGTGTTCCCTCTTCTATGAATGCAACTATCAGTGAATCTTTTATGTTTTCTAAATCCTTTAAAATAAGATCTTTGAGGAAATAGGGTGTTCCCCGAATCTTAGATTTCATTTTAGAAGTTGTCTTGAAATCATTATTTACTTAAAGAATGTTTGTAGAATTTATGGTTAGCCCTGTCTATCAAATATCTCTTTATTGATAAGTCATGTTTCTAAAGTTCCCTTTGTTGAGAATTAAATTTCTTTTTCCAAACCATTAATGTCCATCTCATTCGAAAACAAAGGATCCTGTGGCCAAGTTAGATTTTCCCTTTGATATCCCATATCCCTTGAAGAGTTTGTCATGATCTTATTTTGACTCCATTGCCCAATGAACTGGATATTTCCTCTTTCTGTCTATCTTTCCTAGACCTTTCATATTCTGTTGTATCAACTCAACCCAACCAAACAAACATCTGCACGTAATAACTAGTCTAAAATCCATAACCAAAGCAAACAAGATAAACCTTTGCAAACGAATATTTGAGAGATCCCTCTCTGAGAACAGGAGGACTAGATCCTGGAACTCTAAAGATTGGTTCTAATGTTTCCTTGTCTTTTGATTTGACAAACTGTCAAAACACGGGATACCAACATAATGGCGATCACGGTGGGACATGCTGAGAATTAGAGGTTTGCAAAACCTTTCCTTCAGCTTTAGGTCTAGTATAACATAAGTAACTTTCTTCAAGCACTGCCTAACATAATGGCAATCATGATAGGACTCTTTGAATCAGTGACAAACTAAGTAACCCTTAGGATTCCTTTAAATCCTTATCAAACCTTGAAGGAACCAGTTACCAAGCCATAAGAGCAACTCTGTTTGTTTGAACACCTTAGCTAAGTGCAAAATCAGACTTAGAACACTCTCTCAACCTATAAAAACAAAATAAACTCAGAAAAACCCAAAAATATTTCAAGTTTTGCTTCATAATAAACATGGTGGTGGACCATAAAACCTTTTACCTCCTTAGGAGCTAAAAAGCTTCCACCTGGCGACTCCATAATCCTGAGTAGACCTTAAAGACTCCACTAGAAAGAACCATTACCATTATACAGTTTCCTAATCCAGTTAGAGGATTGTAAGATCAAAATTTGTGTAAACAGATCAGTTAACCTCTCAAATATTGTCATACTTGGTTGAACTTTTCCTGTCATTTTGATCTCAAATTACGGCATAGTGGCTTCTAGGAAGATTTATACTAGAGCCCATCTTGACCCCGATCCACCTGAGATAGTTGATGACCCAGAAAGTATCCTTTGGAAGTCTCCTAAGGTTAAATTTTCAACTGTTTTCAGATCACCCTTGAGAGCTAATTCAGTTCCTGAAAATCTTTTAGCTCTACAACAATCACAAGTTGACTTAGTAAACCCATTTAGAACTAGGTCATTTGATGATATAATTCAGATAAATTCCGAGTCTTCACTTTCATCCCCGGAAACAAGTGAATATCCTGATAGAGAATCAACACCTCCTGATCCACATTTTCTTTTTAACCTAGGTGTCTCTCATCCAAAATCAGCTCAGCAATCTGCTGCTGTTCCATCCACTTCTGTACACCATTCATCCATTGTTCAAACCACTCCACTCCAGCCAAATCCCCCCCTTGTTAATCCACCACTTGTTAATCCACCCCCACCACATATCATGGCAGCATGGTATGCTCCCTTAGCCCTTAATATACCACTAGTCAATCTTCCATAGGACTATCAGTCCAAAATTCCATTATATGATGCTAATAATGCTACAACTGCATCACAACATGTGGATAAGATGAATGACTATTTTGATCGAAATGAAATCGATGATGATTCTATCAAACTCAGACTGTTTTCTCAGAGCTTAGGGGGAGAAGTAAGAAAATGGTTTAAAGGTTTAGCCCCCCATAGTATAAATGAACTCCAAGGCGTCCATCAAACATTCTTAAACAAGTGGGAAGTGAGAAAAAATCCTCTCCAAGTCCTTGCTGATTATAACAATCTCCATAGGAACCCTGGGGAAAGTGTACAAGCTTATTGTACCAGATTTAACAGCATGTATAACACACTTTCCCCTGAACTAAAACCTCCTCAGGGCTTAGCTTTAAAAAAATTTCCTGAAGGGTTTGACCCAGACATTACATATTCACTCAGAGAAAGAGTTTTTGCAACTTTGGAAGATATGCAAAGAGGTGCCCTTTCCGTGGAAGTAAACTTAATAGAAAAGAGAGCAAGAATGAAAACTGAGAAGAGAGTATCTTTCAGAGAGGAATCCCCTCCCTCTACTTCAAGCTCAAAAATGGAGAGAATGTTGGAAGAAATGATGAAAGATATGAACATAATTAAGAAAGCACAAGAAAATCAAAACCAGACTGCACTTCAAAACAATCAAAATAGAAATAGAAATCAGAATTATAGAAGAGATAACAATCAAGATAAGCAAAAAGAAAGTGACCAACAAATTAGACCTCCCTTTCAACAGAACTATGTAGATCAATATGAGGAAGACATGGAGTTGGAAAGGTTGGAAGAATCACATGTAAACTTGATTGGATCAGACAGTGGGGATGATGTTTTCCTCACTGAGGAAGAACAAGGTTTCTTCTCTAATGATCAAAATACAAACACCTATGAAGATTTTGATGACTATAGATTGGGTTTTGAAAATGAAATCATGGAGGTACACAAATAGTATGATCTTAGGAGCAAGGGAAGTGTAGAAAATCCAAAAGATAAGAATACTAGCACTGCTGCCAAGAAAAATGCAGAAAACAAGCCCAAGAAGACAACAGAAAAAACCAACATTTCGGCCAAAAAACCAGATTTAAATAAAGACAAGGGAATCCAGCCAAATTTTGAACAAAGCACCCCTAGCACTTCAGCTAGTGGTCCTAGTAGAACTATTCCTATCACTAGTTCAAGCAAGTTTCAACAAATCAAAGCTGCTAAAAAGAATCCAATTGAAAAAACAGATGTAAATATTAACAAGTCAATTATTCCTTTCAGCCTTGAGGGAGAGATTGCTAAGATAAAAATTACCATCCCCCTAGCTGAACTAGTAACCCAAGAAGTGTACAAAAACCAAGTTTTGAAAGCTTTAAACTTAGGAAGTGATACTGACACCTTAAACTTGACAGATGACAAACCTGAGCTGTTGTTTGGCCCAGAAGTTGAAGGAAAATATCAAGAAGGACCAGTCCCTCCCTTCTATGTCAGTTTGAGCATACACGATAAAATTATACACAATGCCATGTTAGATTCCGGAGCTTCACACAATCTAATGCCCAAAGTAGTAATGGAAAGCTTAGGCTTAGAAATTACTAAACCGTACAAAGATTTGTATTCCTTTGACTCAAGTAGAGTCAAATGTTTGGGTTTAATCAGCGATTTATTTGTTAACTTAGCTCAAATCCCTGCCAAGAATCTAGTGATGGACATCGTTGTAGCTGACATTCCCCCTAAGTATGGCATGCTTTTATCAAGATCATGGGGAGCCAAACTTCAGGGAAGCCTTCAAATGGACATGTGTTATGCCACCATCCCTGTTTTTAACCAAAATAGAAGACTATACAGGGAAGCCCACATGAATTATATGGTGAGTAACATGGACAAACCAAACAACAATCTGATCTATTCTATTCAATCAAGTTTAGATTCATTTATCTTGTATAACGAAGATGAAATTACTCAACCATGTAAAGAAAATATAGACCCACCAAATTTCACCTCGAATAAACTTCAAAACGTTGACGATCAACAGCGACAAGAAAATGAGAATGAGTCAAATATACTTTGGACAATAAATTTCGATGGATCCTGTAATAAAACTAGTGCAGGGGCAGGTGTCTGGATTCAAAACACAAATCAGAGTTTTTCATACAAATTAGACTTCCCATGCACTAACAATATCGCTGAGTATGAAGCACTTCTCCTAGGCTTACAACTGCTTAAAGAATTAGAAGCCCAAAGGATATCCATTTTAGGGGATTCTGAGCTTATCATCAAACAAATCAAAGGAGAATACTCAGCCAAGAATCCAAAGCTTAGGGAATATTGAAATGCTGCCCTTGACCTGTTAAAAACTTTCGAAAAATATGAACTCATTTTTATCCCTAGAGCACGGAATCATCTAGCAAATGAACTTGCCTTCACTGCCAGCAATTGCCAAGTACCTGAGATAAATGAACAACTCAGTATAAAGGTGAAACACAGACCTGCTGTGCTTGATAACGAAGATCACTGGCAAGTGTTCAAATTTGACAAACACATAGGTGATTTCTTGAAATCAGAAAATGATTTCAGCATACCAACACCAGAAGTTAGCCATGAAGAAAACTGCTTGTATATTGAACAAATCCCAGAGGTTGAAATGACATATCCTGCTGATATAAATCATTGCGAAAATCCTTTTGAAGAAGAGGTAGTGAACAATGAAGACCGAGAAGACGTGGAAGTCTTACAATGCAAAAATGATAAAATCCCAAGAGGTCTCACACCTTTAGAACACCTGTTTGATCTCAACGATGTAGCTAAAGAACCCAGAATGGAGCCTGTGGAGACAAATGTAGAAGAACACAACATAGGCAGTCTTGCAGAACCCAAGATGATCAAGCTATCCAGCACCCTCCCAACCCACATAAAATCACAGTACATAAAGCTTTTAAAATAATTTAAGGATGTCTTTGCTTGGGAATACAAAGACTTGAAATCATATGATACCAGCATCATCCAGCATAAAATTCCCTTGAAGGAAAATCAAAAGCCTTTTAAGAAAAAACTAAGGAGAATAAATCCCCTTTTATTACCTTCGGTTAAGGCAGAAATTCAGAAAATGTACAACGCTGGGATCATAGTACCCATTAGATTTTCGGAATGGGAATCAAACTTAGTTTCTGTTAGAAAGAAAACTGGGGAGATCAGGCTCTGTATTGACTTCAGAAATTTAAACAGAGCCTCTTTAAAAGACAACTACCCTTTACCTAAGATGGACCATATACTTCAAAGGGTAGTTGGATCAAGAAGAATATCCCTATTAGATGGGTTCTCAGGTTACAATCAGGTGTTAGTTTTCCCAAGTGATCAAATCAAGACTGCTTTTACCACACCTTGGGGAGCTTTTATGTATGTCAAAATGCCTTTCGGATTAATGAACGCAGGGGCCACCTTCCAAAGGGCCATGGACATAGCCTTCTCTGAAGATATTGGCTATTTTATAATTATCTACCTTGATGACATAATTGTTTTCTCAAAAACTGATGAAGAACATTTGATTCACCTAAGGAAGGTTTTTGAGAAATGTAGAAAATTTGGCTTGTCACTAAATCCCAAGAAGACCCTCTTTGGACTCCAAGAAGGGAAACTTCTTGGTCACATAATTTCAGAAGAGGGAATAAAAATATACCCTACAAGGATAGATGGCATATTGCAAATCAGCCATCCTAGAAGCCTCAAAGAATTGCAATCTTTCATTGGAAAGATTAATTTTTTGAGAAGGTTTATTCCCAACCTTGCTGAGCTATTGAAAAACATCACAAACATGCTTAAGAAAAATGTGGGTGTAAAATGGACTTTTCCAGCCAAACAATCATTCGAACTGGTCAAACAAACTCTTACCCAAGCGCCAGTACTGATTAGTCCTGATTTTACCAAAGACTTTTACATTTTTTCTTTTGCATCTGAACATACAATAGTTGCAGTTTTGCTTCAAAAGAATGATCTCGGACAAGAACAACCAATATCATTTTTTAGTAGGGCCCTAAGAGACGCTCCTCTCAATTATAACATTATGGAAAATCAAGCCTTAGCATTAGTAAAAGCATTAAAAGACTTTAGGGTTTATATTTTACACTCTCACATAATTTCTTTTGTTCCGCATACTGTTGTCAAGGATATTCTAAGTCAAGACCCTGATGGTAAAAGGGGAAAATGGATTGCAACTATTCTTGAATATGACTTAGAAATTAGGCCCACCAAACTTGTTAAGGGGCAAGGATTAGCAAAACTTATGGCCGAGTCCAACTTCCAAGCACTAGACATAAATATGGTGGATGTGTTGGAAGAAATGGAAGAATCTGACGCCCCTTTTATTGAGGAAACTTTCCTAAATTCCCCTTGGTATGCTGACATTGTTTATGTGCTTTTATATTTGAATACTCCTCCTTATTTGTCTAAAACTAAAGCTAGATTTTTGAAACAGAAAGCTTTGAGTTTTTGCATTTTAGACGGGGTGTTATATTGGAAAAACGCTGTTGGAATTTTGCTTAAATGTTTACTTGAAGATGATGCAGGGAAGATCATGCACGAACTACATGATGGGGAATGTGGAGGACACCTCTACTAGAAGGCCACAGCAAAAAAAATTCTCAGATCAGGTTACTATTGGCCTACACTTTTCCCAGATACTCAGAAGCTGGTCATGTCTTGCCATAAGTGTCAAATCTTTGATGGCAAGAAAAAACTCCTTCCCTTACCCCTACATCCTATCAGAGTTGAGGCACCCTTTCAACAATGGGGGTTGGACTTCATTGGAGAAATTCATCCATCTTCCTCAGCTCAACATAAGTGGATCCTCACAGCCACTGACTTCTTCACCAAATGGATAGAAGCTATACCTACCAGGAATGCTAATGACTCTGTCATTATCAAGTTTCTTGAAACCCACATCCTATCCATATTTGGTTGTCCCAGAAAAATCATAACAGACAATGCTGCTGCTTTCAAATCCAAAAAGATGGTTGATTTCTGTCACAAATACCATATAACCTTGGGCCATTCCACTGCTTACTACCCCCAAGGAAATGGATTAGCTGAATCCTCCAACAAGAGTCTCATCAATATCATTAAAAAACTGTTGGAAGAAAATCAAAAATCATGGCACCGTAAGTTGGTTCATGCCTTATGGGCTGATAGACTAACTACAAAGAAATCAATAAATATGTCCCCCTATCAGTTAGTTTATGGCATGGATGCAATTTTTCCTACCTCATTAGGAGTTCCAGTCATAAAACTCCTTCAAGAAGTACAGGTTGAGGAAAATGATATGCAGACGAGGATCAACCAAACAATCCATTTGCAGCAGACTAGAGAAGAAGTTTATGAGAGAACACAGTTGGTCCAAGAAAATATGAAGAAGCAATTTGATAAGAGGACTAAGGCAAACAATTTCCAGGTTGGAAGTGTTGTTCTTAAGTGGGATTCACAGAGGGAAGAGAAGGGAAAACATGGCAAGTTTGAGAACTTGTGGAAAGGGCCATATATTATTCATGCTGGGAGGGGTCATAATACATTTTTCTTGAAAGAATTGAATGGAGAAGACTTATATGGAGGTCCTTTCAATGGCAGGATGCTCAAGCATTACTTCTGCCAAGAGTATTAAAGTTTCAAAGCATTTTTGTCTCCATTGTAAATATCATAGTATAACCATTGCATTCAAAAGTTATAAAACTTCAAAAATACAAAAAACAATAGGAAAAAGGAAAAGAGGGCAGGTTGTCAAAACAAGAAAGGTATAGCCCCATACCAAAAAAGAAACAAATCTGAAAGTGTGCAAGCTTAAATGTTACTCCCATAAAACACACTTCTAGTTAGTCAAACTGTTTAATCTTGACTAATTAGCTTTCAATTTTCTGCTGATAGGGTAGTGAATTTGATTTGCCAAATTGTTTAATATTGGCTTATCAGTAGATAGATTAGGATAGAAATTGAAGGTTCAAACAAACTCAAAATCTGAACCAAAGTTTCCAAAGAGAGATGACTCAAAACTGTTTTATTTTTCTGAGTCATAAAAGAGAAAAATTGGTTCTTATTTGCCCAAAATCTGAATCAGATATCAAGAAAGAGACAGCTCAAAACAAAATTAAAAACAGAGCTGTAAAGAAAAAGAAGGCCATAATAAGAAAATTTCAGATCTTAAGCCTTCCATTTTGATTTAATTTTCTGCAAATAATAATCTATGTGCAGCTTGTTCTTATGCCATAGATCATATCAAGTTGAACAACTCAATCTTGACTTGACTATTTTTAAATTTCTGTTGTAGAATTTAGAGAATGAAAGTTTGTTGGACTGTTTAATCCCAACAGACAGTAGACTAGGTGAAGTATGATTAACTGCTTAATCAAGCTTGTAGTAGCGAAGGATTGAAGCAGATTAGATTTCGTTTTCAAAGAATAAAATAATAGAGGCTAAAGTCCAAGTGCACTTGATGAAGAAAAAATGCTAGATCCGTAGGATTGGGTAGGCAGTGTTTGCTGATATGTCCATTGTTTCTGTATCACAAATATGTTTTTAGAGAACATTATTCAAAGCACAAAAGGACAGCCCAATGGATGAAGCAACTGGTCAGCCTCCCAGAAGTCAAGTCTGAATTCTTGATGCCTTCAAGAAGGCACCATCCCCAAGTGGAGCCACTGTTAGCCACCTATAATATTTTGTTATACCAAAAGGTGGCTAATATCTTTTTTGAGCCTCCAAGGAACAAATTTTATCACTAAAAAATTGTTGGCTCTTGAAGTCTCTTTGAGGCCTCATGCCTCTGTCCAAAATCCTCATTTGTTGTCCCATTTTTTATACTCAGGAATTTCTGCTGACTCCAACTGAAAGACTGCTGAAAGATCGCCATTTCTCCTCTTCTCAAAACCTTTCATCTGCTCCCCTTTTTCTCCATCAAAACTACCTTGTTTTCATAAGTCCTCTTCTTTCCATTTATGGAAATTTCCCCTTTCATAGTTAAAAACTCACTTTTTAACTATTTTGGAACCCCCAAATCCATTAAAATCCTTGAAAATTTCTCATAAAAAATCAAAGTTTCATTGCTATGGACCTAAGCCCCTTGGGCTAAGCCCTAAACCACTTCCCCACCATACGCTTTGGGTCTGGAACCACTTGCTAATACAATAAAGTGCTAATCGCATCGAAAAGAATCGAAGACGCAAGTCTTTGCCATACTCCAAAAGTTCCGATTGCGATTAGCCTTGCTGCTTAAGACCCCCGATCATATTATTTACATATAACCCTGAGCCCGCCCCCGGCGCTTAAAACATTGTAAATTTTCATTACTGTTCTGCTTTTTCCTTTATAAAACCCAAGAACCCGCTTATCCAAAGTTTCAACTTAAAAGCTTGAAGTCACGTGTTAAATATAAAATGGTTAGATTAAAAAGACCGATCGCGCAATCGTAATCGGGAAAAATTCAATGGGTTGATCGAAAAGACCAGGCCCGCAGTTTCGATTGCGATTAGGCCCGCAGTTTTGATTGCGATTAGGCCCGCAGTTTCGATTGCGATCCTTCGATTGAATCTGGACCGTCCACGTGTCCAGATCGGACGGTCCAAAACTACTCCTCCTTATTCTTCTCCCGCTATCCTTTTTGCCTTTTTATGCAGATCTCCACCGTTGGTTGCCTTCATCCGACGACTTCGCTCCTCCCCCGCCATCTGAAGCAGTTTGAACCTATTTCCGCAGGATTTCTTAACTATTTTTGTGTTTTGCAGGCGTTTTAATGGTTTTCCATTGTTTAATGAAAGAAAGCCGAGGGTTGGGAAAGACGTTTCCTGCGCCTTCGAGCTGTTAAAGAGAACCATCTGCGGGGTTTCGCTCCTTTGTTTTCTCAATGCTTCATAGGCATTGATGCCTTTAAAAATCCCAGTGCGGCCTGCACATCGACAAGACACTGTTTTAATTCAAAAATAGTTAAAGAGTATCAGTTTGAAGACAGAACACAACAAATGAAGATTGAAGACGTTTTTTATGGGGATTACGGCTAAGACTGTTATCAAAAGCCTAATCCCCAATCTAAAACACAGTTTAATGGAAAAACCTAAAGTGTTTCATCAGACAGAAAGCCTCCACCGCCACATCCGAGGCAAATTGATTCCTCAGCTTCCACCAAGCCACCTGTCGCCTCAAACCTTTCAAAACAGAGGCCGAAGTTATTGAAGAAAATCATATATTCGCCTCCAGCGCAGCCAGGGAGTTACTTCTGCAAGGAAATCAATGTAGAAAATATCTGCAGAGTTACTCCAAACATTACATAAAGCCTCAAAGTCAAATAAAGCTCCCACCGAGCTTAATCCATAAATGTAAAACAGTTAATACAGTGTTCCACCTGTGAACTTCTTCATCGAGCCCCTCAAAGGGCCGAGAAGTCTTGAACCTGTATTAATTATCTTGAGAGATATTTTCTCAGATCACCTCCTCATCTTCCTATAAATACTTCTACAGAAGATGAGAAATCGTTGGTTGCTGTTTGATCAGAAGTTGTAATATCGAAACTCTCTGAAATAAATATACAAGTCTGTTGAAGTTGAAAATAATTTGGAGTCTTGGATGTCTCGATGATGCCGTTGCATGTCTGTTCCTGAGAAGGCTCTATCATTTGATCCATGAGCTTGGCTGTTGGTGAAGTGCTCTGAACTGTTAAATTTCTTTTCCTTGTTTTCATTATGTTCCATAATTTCTTACTACAGTAGGCTGAAAGTTTTAGGCTAAGAAATGACTCCTGGAAGCACCTTAGACCTGTTCACCCTTCACTGTTTTATGTTTTCTTCTGCTGAAGTATTTTAGAGGCTTTAAAACTTCTCTTTAGTATTCATGCTCGTTTATTTCCTTGATAGCTCAAATAGTTGGTTTCAGCATGTTATGGTTCTCCCTGCTTGTCTGCCATCACTTGAAAGCCATTATTGAAATCTCCCTTCGAAGTACCATTGTCTTAAGTTAACCAAAGAGGTCGGTTTTGATCTTACCCTTTGCCCTTGCTTAAAAAGTTGTTTTGAAGGTCTTTATAGTTGCAAACACAGATGTTATTTAGGTGTTCCCTCTTCTATGAATGCAACTATCAGTGAATCTTTTATGTTTTCTAAATCCTTTAAAATAAGATCTTTGAGGAAATAGGGTGTTCCCCAATCTTAGATTTCATTTTAGAAGTTGTCTTGAAATCATTATTTGCTTAAAGAATGTTTGTAGAATTTATGGTTAGCCCTGTCTATCAAATATCTCTTTATTGATAAGTCATGTTTCTCAAGTTCCCTTTGTTGAGAATTAAATTTCTTTTTCCAAACCATTAATGGCCATCTCATTCCAAAACAAAGGATCCTGTGGCCAAGTTAGATTTACCCTTTGATATCCCATATCCCTTGAAGATTTTGTCATGATCTTATTTTGAATCCATTGCCCAATGAACCAGATATTTCCTCTTTCTGTCTATCTTTCCTAGACCTTTCATATTCTGCTGTATCAACTCAACCCAACCAAACAAACATCTGCACGTATTAACTAGTCTAAAATCCATAACCAAAGCAAACAAGATAAACCTTTGCAAACGAATATTTGAGAGATCCCTCTCTGAGAACAGGAGGACTAGATCCTGGAACTCTAAAGATTGGTTCTGATGTTGCCTTGTCTTTTGATTTGCCAAACTGTCAAAACACGGGATACCAACAGATTCCATCCCCTTCCTTATAGTCTTGGTGAGCTTCCTCACCTTGGGCCCCACTCATTAAAGCCACTACTTACATGCATGCAGTCTCCCTCCAAAACTACATTGTCCCTTAATGAATGCCACTCCTTCCATACCAGCATTGTTGATTTGGTCAAAGTTGACCTAGTATACATGATCCAGCCCCTTTTCACACACAAGGGTGCTTAATCAAGCTACTAAGATGATATCCATTCACATTAGGAGTGATTTTATTCCTACTAAGGATATTTATGGGTCTCCATAATCTCTTATTCCTCTAACTAAGAAGCAAAACCAAAATTTAATATTCCAACTAGCTTAAAGCTAATTGGGAATATTACAGTCCTCCCCTCCCAAATGTTGTTTGTCCTCAAGCAACTGTAAAGGTGAGTGCTGCAACTCTTCTCCTCATTCCTTGGTGACAACTCCATGTGACAAGCTCTCCTCATGAACCATGTGTCTCCCAATAAATCCCTCCATGAAATGCTCCTCCCAAGTACTCATGAGATGTCAATGACTCACCTCATAAGGAAACAAAAGATCCAATGTAGCAATCATAGTTTTCCCAATGTTCTCCCTGAATCATGAAGCATAATAAACATGGAGAATCTCACTCCCGATGGGAACATTCAATCCTTGCATCCTTCCTCCGATCATGCCCACAATAATGATAAGAACATAATCAATTTATAGGATCATAATCAAGGATTCATAAGATGCCATATGTAATACTGGAGGAGGATCATAGTCCCACATGTGGAACCAGTGCAATATGTCTCCTGACTGCCTCAGAACATGATATAATATGTGGTTTTCCCACCACTTGTTTGCTTCCACAACCCTCTCACAAGCTTGGAGAAGGTGAATAATTTTTGGTGCCAATGGAGTAAAACTTAAATGATATATCACCTCCCTATATCCTCCTAGGGAGCAGACATGCTCAACATTGTTTATGTCCCCAAGTTGACCATGAATTTTATAAGGAAGATTTCCCCCACTTGGAGCAATGGCTTGCACATGTATGGTAAAGGAATGAAAATACTCATCTAGTAAATCATTATTCACAAAAACATGATGCTTACCATATGAATTGATCGAACTAATGGAGTGGATAATATATGTGTCCCCTCTCATTCCCAATGAGGAAAGAGGTGGTTCTGATAACTCCATCAAATATTTATGTCTCTCCTCCATCTCCAAATGATCCATGCATCTCCTAATATACTGATATATCTCATATTCAAAGCCTTCCCAAATGAATCCATCCATGATGGTATGATATGCTCTCATGGAATAAGTGTGGCTGAAGAGAAAATCTTCATGTGTTGCATGTAGTAACTTCTCCTTGAGCTTAGATGCTCTAGATAAGAAGATCCTACTCTGATAGTAGATGACCCCATATCTTACTGAATATTTCTCATCTAATAGTTGGACATCAAGTCATTAGGGGAATTTTGAGGTCTAAAATGAGCCTCCTAAGGAAATTATAAAACTATAATGGAAATAATAAAATAATATTTGATTACATCATCAAATTTTAGAGGGAAAAAAAGAAAAAACTACTTTTTCGACTCATATTTTCAATTATCTCCCAATTTGTTTACTCAAATTTCGAGTAGCAGTACTCGTTGGATGCAAAATTTAATTCCTCATCCAAGGAGTACCCATGTTGAATACTTTCAATGGACCCTGCTACATGAAAAATGAGAAATACATGAAAAACATGTTTGCAAACACGTTTTTCATGTATTTCTCATTTTTTGTGTAGTAGGGTCCATCGAAAGTATTCAACATGGGTGCTCCTTGTATAAGGAATTAAATTTTTCATCCAACGAGTACTCCTACTCGAAATTTGAGTAAAACATTTGGGAGATAAGTTTAAAATACGAGTTGAAAAAGTAGTGTCATTATTTTATTATTTTTTAATCTTTTTACCCTTTTACTTAAAAAATTGTTAATCATCCCCCATGGTTGACATCATCATCTTGAATCTTATTGGTTCTAACAAAGTTTATTTTGGTTGTACATTTTTCTTAGGAGGCCCATTTTAGACCTCAAAATTCCCCTAATGATCCTGTATGTAAAAAGATCCATGGAGTAATCCGCCAACAGTTGGGATTTTCAATAAGGATCTATCCTCCATAGTGACAGTGTTGATGAACTATCATGTAAATAATATGTCATGTGGTTGCCCCCTTCTTTGACATATCCCATGTTAAATTCACATACCGAGATGCTTCTATCCTCTTGTAGCTGCTCATGCTCAAGTAAATGTTGAAGCTTTTGGGGGATAGTCTTCCATGGGAAGCTATCACCTATCCAAAACTTTCTATGTTTGGCCAATGTATTCATGAGTGGCCACCATCCTCTACCATGTGTGGAAGATCTTCTAAGCCTCCAATGTCAAGGAGTAGTCTCCTTGCACCATGATGGTGCCTTCCTCCATACCTGAAGCATCCTCTCTCGGTGCAAGATATGGGGTGAGAGTGGGTAATGATGATATTGGGAGAATGTCTCCATCCTCCTTGAGCCTACCAGAGACTCTCTACGCTATTTCATAACCTCCCAATGTTCCCACTCCTCCTAGATATATGAGGGGTGCAACATTTGTGAGACATTTCTCACCAACTCCTGATCAGGTGGCCTGTTAAGTCCCTATATTAATAGTGTAGTCCCTTATTATGTTAGTGTAGCCCCAATTATTTTTATTATTGTACCCTTGTAACCCCCATATTGTTATTATTGTGCCCTTAAATTATTAATGTTAGGTCGGCTAGGATTACATTATGGCCCCACGAGGATTACATTGTGGCCCCATGGACTTCTATATATAGAAATGAGGTTTTGTAATTTGAATCATCCAAGAATTGTTCATTCATGTAATGTATTGGAGTTTTCCCCCTCGAAGTGGCTTATTTCTAAGGCGTTCATATCTCTTTTCTTCTATTTTTGGAGCTGGTTACACAACATTTGGTATCAAAGCTTTGGATTCTAGGGTTTCGCTGCTCCAAAAAAGTCATCGTGGAATTTTCGCTATAACTTTTTTTCTACGAAGTTTCAGAAACTGAAATTTTTAGGGTGTGAAGCTGAAATCCTGAGGAAGCTTGTCTAAAAAATTCAGAGCTTGGTTCGCAATATTTTCGGAGATATCATCTATGGAAGTTAGGTATTTTTTCAAGCTCCTAAACAAGTCATCGTGGAATTTTCGCTATAAATTGTTTTCTACGAAGGGTCAGAATCTAAAATTCATATGGTGCGAAGCTGAAATCCTAAGGAAATTGGTCGAAAAATTTCAGAGCTTGGTTCACAATATTTTTGGAGATATGATCTGTGGAAGGTAGTGCTTTTTCAGGCTCCTGAATTGCATCTCAAAGAGGTGATCGTGGGAAAAGTTCAATAACTCTCTCTCTGGGCATCGGATTGGAGTGCTGTAAAAATTGGTCGTAAGTACACAGACTATAGTTTATTGGCTATCAATTTCAGAGGCAAAGGATGAAACATTGACACGTGGTAAGTCGTACAAGTTCGCTCTACTGAACCAGTCCATAATTAGGTCATTGTGGGAGATTGGACACAACTTTGTCTTGGAGAATCCAAATCAGGTCATACCTGTGGCATTCAAAAGAGAATTCAGAGAGATATTCCATTTCTGAATTTTATATATTGAAGAGTTTCAATCATAGAGATAATACAATTCCAATATCGAGCTCCTCAAAAGCAAGAAAAAGGTGTGTATTGTTTTTCCCGAATTGCATAAATCTTGTTTGAAAAATCAGTTTGAAGTGATTCCAAGGGCCTATTGAGCATATATTTCAGTATTGAGTTCTGAAATACCCCCTAAAAATGATTCAACACCCATTAATCCCTCATAAATCTATACTACGATGCATGAAGTGGAAGAATTGCAGTATGAGATATCAAAATTACGGTACCAAGTGCAACAAATTTCGATCTTACGAAGAGCAACCGAAGCTAACATAGATGGTTTAAAAGAAGAAATCAAGGCTATGTTGGATGGTTTGAAGGATAAAATAATAGCTAATATGGATGATAAATTAGTGGAAGATGGCATCGAGCATCAACAACAAGTTCTCCAACTCTCAAAGGATAACCTAACTTTGGTGCAGAATCTAATGAAACAACAGGAATATCAACATCACATCGAAAGAAGTTCTGAAGCAGTCACAAAAACAAGAACTTGAAAAGTACGATCAATTTCAGAGTATCTCAACAAGTGGAAGAACTTTCTTGTGGAAGATTCCACATGGGAGGATGAAAATTTTATACAGAAGCATCAAGAAATAATCAAGCGTTGAGGACAACACTTGTTTGAAGGAGAGGGGCATGTTAAGTCCCTATATTAATAGTGTAGTCCCTTATTATGTTAGTGTAGCCCCAATTATTTTTATTATTGTACCCTTGTAACCCCCATATTGTTGTTATTGTGCCCTTAAATTATTAATGTTAGGTCGGCTAGGATTACATTGTGGCCCACTAGGATTATATTGTGGCCCCATGGACTCCTATATATAGAAGGAGGTTTTGTTCATTTGTATCATCCAAGAATCGTTCATTTATGTAATGTATTGGAGGTTGCCCCCTCGAAGTGGCTTATTTCTAAGGCGTTTATATCTCTTTTCTTCTATTTTTGAAGCTGGTTACACAACATGGCCTCCCAGGTGGAATGCCACTAAATAGTAATGTCTCATGGGCCAAATTTATCTGCATAACTGATAGGACTATGAGGTCCTTACTTCCACTGCATAAATCTAGCTCTATTTTTTGTGTGGAAGCTGTCTGTGAGGGATATGTGTGCATGCCCCTAATCATTTGATGTTTTCCACTCTTTCTGTTCATCCACTCCATCTGCAAAGTCTCCCAATATGTGGTGACCTTCCCCAAAGTAATCAACCAATGCACACTTAATAAAACATTGGTGTCAAGTATGTCAACCACAAAAAAGTGATCAATCATTATATATGGCCCCATGGTGTGTAATGTTCCCAATTTTTAGCCTCAAGCTAAATGGAACATTATAGTTTGCATATTTTTATTTTTGTTAAATAAAATGGGTAAGGCGACACCTTAACCCCTTTTGATGGAGAAATAACACTCCTTGTGTGACAGGAGGAATAATAAAGCAGTTGGATTGAGCACCACATGGCGTGAATAGGATTAGATCAAGCTTGATCTAGTCATTTTGACCAAGTCAACTAAAACTGTCCAGATACGTTGCACCTACTTGGATAGTACAGTTTTAGTGGAGGCTTCACTTGCTTGAGCTAGAAGCAAGTGTGAATGGGACCCATGGTGAGAAAGGTTCCTTTGCTTTATAAGGAGGAAATGGTAGCCCATTTTCATTATGCATTAGCTTATTATTTTCATTGGGTCTGCAAAGACTTGCATCCCCGAGCTATTTAGCAGGGTTTGTAGGGTTATTGAACCCACGGGTGTTCCCGGTCGGGAATCCCTACCTCATCCTCAAGGAAGGAGAGGGTTTGAGCTTCATTTCCTCATTTCAGCATTTGGCCAAGCTTCTCTATGCAGCTACATCATTATTTTTGTAGCAGATTAACATTGTGTTGCTGGGTGCAGTAACAGAGGAACTCATAGAGTCATTCTTTAGCTTATTCTTCAGTGGAGATCCTTTATTTTCTTTGGAGGGGCAAAAGAGGAGACTCCCAGGCTTCATTTTAGATCTTTGGAACCATACCAAACACTCACCATCTCTCACAATGAAGTCAAGGGTAGAAACTGCGTTATTTTCAGAGGCAGCTTCTGGGAGGGTCCAATTGAGCTCATTAGGAGGATTGTTCTTGAGTAGAGGGATCAGCCTTCTACTGAAGAGAATTATCAGAGGAGGACATGAGTATTTCAGATCTTCCATAGCCTCATTCTTATTTTTATTAAGTTTCAGTGACAGCTTGTTTGTCACATTATACATTTTCCGGCATTTCTAGCAATCTCTCCTAGATTGGCTGGGAATCTTGTATTAGAGCCCATTCTTCTCTATTGGGGAATTTATTTATGTATTTCAGTCATATTTCATGTATTCATATCTATAGCAGTAGCTACACTCCTAGATACAGCACTGTCACTGCTCTCTGGCATTTTATGCAGTTGCTGCATCTCTTGTATTTCATGTATTAATCTCTGGAGGTTGATTCCCATTGCATGATAGGCTTGTTCCTCATGATATTTCTGTACACTGTTGCTGAAATATTAATGTACATGGTGGCTATAATATATTTCATCTTATGTTTCATTCATTTTTGTAGAGTTTTATGATTATGTTCATGTTTTGTTGTAAGCTCTCTATTTGAGCATTTTCTGAGAGATCCACTTTAGGAAGATATGTATAAGCCCTCTAGGATTATTTATTTGAGCTTATCTTCTGGGAGAGTAATTTATGAAGGGTAAAAAAAGGGATCTAAGTCCCCTTTCAGCTTATTTTTACACTACCTCTCTTATACAGCATCCTTGAGGACCACATTTCAAAAATTCCCAAAAAAGGAACATTACAGTGGTATTAGAGCATGATCTTTGGCTCAGCTTGTGGCTTCAAGACAAAGTGCTAAATACCTGAAGGGGAATATTTCAAGATCTATAGAAAAATTCTGCAGATGGCCAGGTAGCCTCTGCATCTCATCTTTTTTTCAAAGGTGACATATCCAGTAAATGCCCCTGTAGTCAATCTCTGGAATAGAATTTTGATATTATTGAGAAGGGAACTTTACAAATGTGTAGCCCGAGATAAAATTCCATTAGAAGGAGAAGCTCCTCATTTAGAATAGGGTATGTATAAAGAAAATATAAAAAGAGGAATGACGGAAGAGGAGGTTTCCCTTCTTCTTTTCCAGACCCTTGAGGGTATCATTGAAGACCTTGAGGAGAAAGAAAGGGAAAATTGGAAAGATTTTCTGAGAGGGTTTGAAGATGAAGAAATACCTAGCTATTATTATGATGGGTGTGAGCATTCAGCCACACATGCAGATCCACAACGCAGTTCAGTGTCCACTTGCACTGCCGGAAGGATGGAGAGAGGAGATGAGGCCATTGGAGGAGTAGCGCTACAACTCAAAGGTATGGCTCATGGTTTATGGTTTGAAAATTCTATTTCATGCTATCATGCAAATATATAATCACATGATGGATTCACTAAAGGGTTGGTGAGATAATTTTATGAAAATCACTGTGAATCTCTTTGTAACAAAACATCAAACACTTTGCATGCATGGGATGGAACCATGAAACAAACTCCATTCCATATATCTAAAAGGGATGAAAATGTGTATGATGACTTTCTAAAGGCAAGATCCCTATTGTGTGAAGGGCCCTCTTCCATTTGTGAAGTCATGGAGGTACTTCCTTCAAGAGAGGACCAATATCTAGGGTCACTCCTTGATGATGAGGTAATCTCATCTATTGATGGGGAGGATGAGCACAAGAGAACCAACAACGCTATCATGTTGGAGGAAGATCCATCACCACATGGAGATGAGATGGGATCCATTGCTTCCATGGGAGGATTCCTTGTTTCTATGCAAGGGATTCCAAGAGATTCAACATGTGGGAACCAAAGCACAATTCCGGAGCCATTTGCAACAGTTTTTGGGGATTGCGAGATGGAGCAAGAAGAGAAGGATCAGCAGCAAGGGTTGATACACCCTTATTTATTATGGAAAGTATTTTCACATGGGAGAGAGATTGTACAATGCAGTGAAGAGAGGGAAAAATCAGTCCTCTTATACATATAGTCCACTTCCGAGCTTGATGTCTCACTATATGGAGGCATTCCACCTGGGAGGCCACCTGATCTAGAGTTGATGAGCGGCATCTTGTTAGTTGGTTTGCCACTCTTGGATTCCAGAGAGGCGAAGACATTGGAGGAGTCCAGCATAGTGCAAAGAGTTTGGGATGAACCCAAGGAGGAGAGAGACACTCTCTCATTTTCAGAATCACCCACTATCATTAGTTATACTGCACTGACAGAGTTTGCTGCAGGGATGGAGGATTGCATCTTCATGATACATGATGACTGCTCCACATATTTTATGAGGAGGAGGATACTTGCTTTGAGGAAGGACTCTTTCACACATGGGAGTATATGGAGGTTACTCATGCTTACATTGACCAGGATCAGGAAATTCCTTTTGGATGACAGCTTCTCAAGGGAGGCTAGCTTCCCAGGATCACCATTAATATTTGAGCATGAGCAGATGCAGGATGGGCATGGACGCATTCTGGAGGATGCCTTTGGCATGGGGGATGTCAAAGTAGTAGGCAAAAACATGAGGGGAGCACTACATTACAGATTACCAGCGTTGCCTATGAGGAGGATGGATCCAAATTGGAGGGCTCAACTCTTAGTAGAGTACTCCCAGGATCTTGGTGCATGCATGATTCTTGATGAACAGGAGGGAGATGATAGGTACATGGAGGATGATATGGTCATCTATTGTTATGGTAGAATATTCTTGGCTAGATTTTCTAGTCTCAAGGAGAAACTATTGCATGCAACACATGAGGACTTCTTAGCTATGCACTTGGATGCATATTCTGATTTGCTAGAGGAGTTCATTTGGGAGGGCATTTAGCATGATATATATTAGTATATGGACAGATGCATAGCCCAGATGTTTTTGGAAAGGTTGGCACAACCATTTCCCTACTCATTTGAGGTGAGGGAGATCATTTAGATGAGCCATTTCAGCTCAAGGACTGGAGTACATGGTAAAGGAGGTATATGTTTTCATTTTGGTTTACCTTTATTTACATTATATGAGTAGCTTGATGAGATAAGGATGATCACATCTCCTTATGCTCCTTATTATGATGTACTTGTGGCCCATTGCAGCAATGGGAGTGGATATTTTTATGATGGTTTGTGGGGGAAGCCACATATTTCTCGGTGTGCACCATTGGCACCAATTTGTACTTTCATATTTTCATCTTATGAGATGTTTGTGGTAGCAAACAAGTGGCTGGAAAAGCACTTGTTTTTTTTAGTTTTGATGCAGAAAAGAGGTGCACTGTGTTTGTCCCATGAATGGAGCAGTGACCCACTCTCTAGTTGTCTTGTGACAGCTTGTTTCCGTTGCATGTTGCCTCCTTGTATTGTTGATGTTTATACATTCACAAGGAGTACTATTGTGAGAGTGTTGTATATTTTGGGACAGCCCATTGGGAGCATGATTCTCCCCATTGTATATGTTTTATATTGTAGGAGACACCATGGGCAAACCATGATTGCCACATTGCTACTTTTCTCTTCTTGTGGGAAAAACCACTTGGGGAACTTGAGGCGGCACTTCATGGCTGGTTTTCTTGATGGGGAAGCTTGGGCCATTCTTGGAGGCCATACCATGTCAGCCCAAGGACAAAGGCAACCCCATGCATACCAGAAATGGAGAAATAAACACCATGGGAATCAAAAGCCCAACTATCCATTCAGCCCCAACACATTTCATATACGAGGGGTTGAGACTTTCATTTGGATGATAGCATGGATGAGAGGATAATCATTGGGGATATATTTTTCCCATGCGTGTCATCACTCCTACCTTGAGGAGGCCATGGCACAATAAGGAGGTTTCCACCTACACCTTCTATTTTTCCATGATGAGCACCATTCCGGTTTGCATATTTGGAGGAAGCATGGGAGGACAGATTTATTGCAGCATATCTTGAGCAGTGGTGGAGATTGTGATGAGGAGGTCACAAGAGAAGAAGGGGGAGAAATTTTGTTCTCTCTATGCAGTTTCTTGAGGAAAAGCAACATGTGGGAGGGGAGGACTGTAATGTTCCCAATTTTTAGCCTCAAGCTAAATGGAACATTATAGTTTGCATATTTTTATTTTTGTTAAATAAAATGGGTAAGGAGACACATTAACCCCTTTTGATGGAGAAATAACACTCCTTGTGTGAAAGGAGGAATAATAAAGAAACTATATTGAGCACCACATGGTGTGAATAGGATTAGATCAAGCTTGATCTAGTCATTTTGACCAAGTCAACTAAAATTGTCCAGATACATTGTACCTACTTGGACAACGCAGTTTTAGTGGAGGCTTCGCTTTCTTGAGCTAGAACCAAGTGTGAATGGGACCCATGGTGAGAAAGGTTCCTTTGCTTTATAAGGAGGAAATGGCAGCCCATTTTCATTATGCATTAGCTTATTATTTTCATTGGGTTTGCAAAGACTTGCATCCCCGGTCTGTTTAGCAGGGTTTGTAGGGTTCTTGAACCCAAGGGTGTTCCCAGTCGGGAATCCATACCTCATCCTCAAGGAAGGAGAGGGTTTGAGCTTCATTTCCTCATTCTTACATTTGGCCAAGATTCTCTCTGCAGCTACAATGTTATTTATGCAGCAGATTAATGTTGTGTTGCTGGGTGCAGTAACAGAGGAACTCATAGAGTCATTATTTGTCTTATTCTTTAGTGGAGATCATGTATTTTCTTTGGAGGGGTAGCAGAGGAGACTCCTGGGATTCATTTCAGATATTTGGCCCCAGGCCAAACACTCGCCATCTCTCACAGCGCAGTAAAGGGCAGAAACTGCGTTATTTTTCAGAGGCAGCTGCTGGGAGGGTCCAATTGAGCTCATCAGGAGGATTGTTCTTGAGTAGAGGGATCAAACTTATAATGAAGAGAATTATCAGAGGAGGGCATGATTATTTCAGATCTGCCATAGCCTCATTCTTATTTTGATTCAGTTGCAATGACAACTTGTTTGTCACATTGTACATTTTCCGGCATTTCTAGCAATTTCTCCTAGATTGGATGGGAATCTTGTATTAGAGCCCATTATTCTATATTGGGGCATTTATTTATGTATTTCAGTCATATTTAATGTATTCATATCTATAGCAGCAGCTACACTCCTAGAGACAATGCTGTCACTGCTCTCCGACATTTTATGCAGTTGCTGCATCTCTTGTATTTCATGTATTAATCTCTGGAGGTTGATTCCCATTTCATGAGAGGCTTGTTCCTCATGATATTTCTGTACATTTTTGTTGATATATTAATATAAATGGTGGATTTAATATATTTCATCTTATGTTTCATTCAGTTTTTTAGAGTTTGATGATTATGTTTATGTATTGCTATAAGCTCTCTATTTGAGCATTTTCTTTGAGATCCACTTTGGGGAGATATGTATAAGCCCTATAGGCTTATTTATTTGAGCTTATATTTTGAGAGAGTAATGTATGAAGGGTAAAAAAGGGATCTAAGTTCCCTTTTAGCTTATTTTTACATTGCCTCTCTTATACAGTGTCCTTAAGGACCACATTTTAGAAATTCCCGAAAAAGGAACATTACCTGGTGACAGATAAAGATGGAACATAATGAATGCATTGCATAGTTATAGCTCTTGGGACCAAAACTGAAAATACCTCAAAATAATCAGTGGGTATTGCCCTCCTCTGTGCTAGTTGGGCATCAATAAAGTCGTGGGTAGCGCCACTGTCAATAAAAAATGAAACCCTCTAATCCTGAATGGAACCTCGAACCTGTTATCACTCCAATAATTTCCAAGGGTTGTTATGTGTGTTTAAAGAAATATTAGAGGTAACTATAAACCACTTTGGAGATTAGGATCTAGCATTCCTAATGCTCAAAGAGGGCTCTCTCTTAATGATTTAACTTTGTTGTTTTAATTAATTTTAGGCTACTTATGTAAGATTGATTTGGTTTGATTTTGATTTGTTGGTGGAATTACTGATTTAGATTGATAGGTGTCTATCTATTTTCCATTGTTATATGGAGTCTGTTAGCCACCTATAATATTTTTTTATACCAAAAGGTGGCTAAAATCTATTTTGAGCCTTCAAGGAACAATTTTCTATGAAGAACGGTTGGCTCTTGAAGACTTTTGAAGGCCTCCTGACTCTGTCCAAATCTGCACTGTTGTTTACATCCCAAAGACCCTGAAATCCTGCTAATTTCCAAGAACAGATACTGCTGCAAGGCCCATTTTCCTTTTCCCCCTTTTTTCCAAAACTAACCTCTTTTTCTCCCCTTTTTCCCCATGAAATCCCCTTTGTTTTTCATGATTCCTCTTCTCCCCTTCATGAAAATCACTCTCATAAAGTTAAAGACTCACTCTTTAACCTTACCAAAACCCTCCATTTCCTTTGAAAATCATTTAAAAACGCACTTTTCATAAGTATTGGACTTAAGCCCTTAGGCTAAGTCTTTAACCCCCTTTTCTTCCATACGCCCACACCCTAAGACCCAGTGCTAACTCTAGAGGTGCTTATCGCATCGCAGATCGCAAATTATGGTTTTATTTAAAAATTCTCATCGCAAGAATCTGCGATGCGATCAATCGCAATATCGCATTATCGCATTTTTGGTGCGTTTCATTGACTCTTCGCAAAAACTTGTGATGCGATCGTTCCGCCTGATCGCATATCGCAAATCGCATGTTTCATTGTTTACATCTGTTTGATCCATCAAAAATATTTGCGATGCGATTCGATCGCGTCGCAAATATTTGCGATGCGACCGCTCGATCGTAGTTTCTCTCCATCGCACTGTCCACGATTGCGATCGATCCCGCCGGGTCCACCGTACAATACCCCCGCCATTCATATAAAATACGCCTTTCCCCTTTGTAAAGCTGAAAAATGTCATATTTCGTTGTTTATAAAGGTTTTGCCCACTAAATCCCTCTGCCGCATCTCCGCCGTTGATCTGCGCCCCCGCTCCACGATCCAACGGTCCTCCAAGAATTCTCCCGCCTGACCCCTTTATACGTCATTTCACTATTTTTTCCACTGTTTCCACATAACCACCCCCGGTTTCTTCCGCACCACCTTTGGGCGGGTGGTGGTTTTTCCCCTTCGCCCAGCGATTCCATACACCGCTCGACGCGTGTCCCTTGTATGATTTGAAAACCGCCAAGAAACCATCGCCCCCCAGGCATTATAATTCAGACATGGATGCCCAGTGAAATTAATGACAGTCGTTCGATCTAAGACCGCCCATCCAACGGTGATCGCTCGCCTAACATGCCTGACCTTTAACCGAAGTGCCCAAGCAATAGCCAAGCTATTGTACAACAGCAATCCCATCCCCAACCGTTGATCTCAGCGTGAATCAACGACTTAGATTTAATCACCCTTCCACCATCTCTTTCGACCATTCTGAGATTAAATCCCGACTATTGGATGATGGCATCCAACGACCCTGCTTCCCCCGCACACCCTTCAATGCAGATTGATCTATAAACGCAGTATTTTGTAACATTTGTTTGTTTTTGCAGGGCTTGAAAGGAAGAAAGTTCGTAGGACGAGGATGATGATCCTCCGCCTTTCGAATACATTAGGGAAATCGTCCACAGGGTATGGATTCACGTTCTTCATCAAAGGTTTCATGAGCCTTTGGTGCTGTCTGCCCCTGCTAAAACCTAAAAACATAAAATTAAGCACAGAGAAAGAGTATCAGTTGCAGAAGACCAGAAATGTGCTAGCACAGAGGATTGAAGAAAGATTAGCGGAGATTACGGCTAAGACAGTTATCAAAATCCTAATCCCCAATCTAAAACATAGTTTGAAGGAAAACCTAAAGTGTTTAATCTTCCACTGCCACAAATGGAGGCAAATCAATTCCTTCCAGCGACTAAAGTGCCACCTGTGCCTCAAAATATTCAATCAGGAGCTGAATTTATTGATCAAGATCAGATATTTTTTCCTCAAAGCAGCCGAGGAGTTATTTCTGCCAGGAACTTCAATGCAAAGAATATCTGCAGAGTTACTTTGACACCTCACAATGCCTCAAAGGTCAACAAAACTCCCACCAAGATTGAAATCATTATGGAAACCATTTAATACAGAGGATATGTATGTAAATATCCTCATTAAACCCCTCAAAGGCCATGAGCCATTTAATTCTGTATTAAGTGTAATTAAGATCTTTTATCAGATCTCACCTCCTCATCCTTCTATATATACCACAACAGAAGATGAGTGAAGGGTTGGTTGTTGGTTGTTGCTTGATCACAAGTTGTAACTTTGAAACTCTCTAAAATAAATATACAAGTCTGTTGAAGTTGAAGAACAAATTGAAGTCTTGGATGTCTTGATGATGTCATTGCATGTCTGTTCCTGAGAAGGCTCTATCATCGGATCCATGAGCTTGGCTGTTGGTGAAAGTATTCTGAATTGTTCTATGCTTTTCCCCTGTTATCATTATGTCCCATAATTGCTTACTACAGTAGGTTGAAATTTTTAGGCTAAGAAATGACTCCTGGAAGCACCTTAGACCTGTTCATCCTTCACTGTTTTATGTTTTCTTCTGCTGAATTATTTTAGAGTCTTTAATCTCTCTCTTTAGTCTTCATGCTTTTTTATTTCCTTAATAGCTCAAATAGTTGGTTTCAGCATGATTTATGGTTCTCCCTGCTTGTCTGCTATCACTTGAAAGCAGTTATTGAAGTCTCCCTTTGAAGTACCATTGTTTTAAGTTAATCAAAGAGGTCGGTTTTGATCTTGCCCTTTTCCATTGCTTGAACAGTTGTTTTGAAGGTCTTTATAGTTGTAAGCATAGATTTTATTTAGGTGTTCCCTCTTCTATGACTGCAATTATCAGTGAATCTTGTATGTTTTATAATTCCTTTAAAATAAAATATTTGAGGAAATAGGGTGTTCCCCGAATCTTAGATTTCATTTTGAAAGTTGTCTCGAAGTCATTATTTGCTTAAAGAATGTTTGTAGAATTTATGGTTAGCCCTGTCTATCAAATATCTCTTTATTGTTAAGTTATGTTCTTCAAGTTCCCTTTGTTGAGAATTAAACTTCTCTTTCCAAATCATTAATGTTCACTTCATTCCAAAAACAAAAGGATCCTGTGGCCAAGTTAGATTTGCCCTTTGATATCCCATATCCCTTGAAGAGTTTGTCATGAACTTATTTTGACTCCATTGCCCAATGAACCATATATTTCCTCTTTCTGTCTATCTTTCCTAGACCTTTCATGTTCTGTTATATCAACTCAATCCAACCAAACAAACATCTACACTTAATAACTAGTCTAAAATCCATACTCAAAGCACACAAGATAAACCTTTGCAAACAAATATTTGAGAGATCCCTCTCTGAGAACAGGAGGACTAGATCCTGGAACTCTAAAGATTGGTTTTGATGTTGCCTTGTCTTTTGATTTTCCAAACTATCAAAACACGGGACACCAACATAATGGC
>JAXQQM020069423.1:0-10893 GCA_034641835.2 Pinus albicaulis | reverse complement strand
TATAGTGGGAAGCTTAATTTTGCTATTTGCAATGTAAGGCTTTCTTTGATTAGTTTAATTTTAACTTATGGTATATTTGCTTGATGCAACTGATGTGAAGCGTATTTAGTATGTACATATGCAGTTTGCTCACAGATTTGTTATTTCCTGTGTTGCTTGCTAGTTACTATACTGCTAAGATAGAACAATTAAAAATAGTTTATTTTCACCATAGAATGTGGAAAATGAGCTGCATGACTTTCCATCAATGTTAAACAAAATAAGTAGATCAGTCAGGTGAAGAAATATTTCTTCCATAAATATGATTACTGATTAATGATGGACCAAATTTTACTGGGATATTGTACTATTTTTGTCATGCCCGGCTTGAGTACTGTGTAACCACTTTTTGGAAGAGGCATACTTCTTTTGTCAAAAAACTTAATTGCAACAGGATTATCATTATTTTCCATTGAGCTGAGCTTGAGAGTAAGACTGAAATCTATAATTTTTTTGTGGGTAAAAACTCATAGATTTCATGGTTGCTCATGGCAGTGATCCATCAAAAGATTCTAAGACTACATGGATAGAGCCATCTCCTTCATCTGTCTTGGAATTTGTACAGGATACTCAAATGTTCTTCATCATATGGTCTCAGAAGGGGATGTGGAAGGTGTTAGGTGATTTTATTTACTCTCCAAAATTTTTGTTGTTTGCATGAATTTTTGTTCAAATAGATTTCTCAGTTATGTAGAAATTTGCTGAATAATGAAGATTTATCCACTGAGATTATCTTGGTCACACACTAATTCGAATTCATGCATAACACATAACCTCTTCTACAATTGATCATCAATTTGCGGAAATAGAAACAGTCGCATGCGCACATAAACACAATATGTAATGGGGAAAGATTATAGCTGAAAACCCCCAGCTATTTTGTATATTATAATAGAAGAGAACATGTAACAATACATAGCACAATACTCCTCACAAGTACTCAGTACTATCTCCAAAAGTTACACACAAACTAGCTCGGTTTTGAACAAGTCACGGGTTCAAAACTCCTCCACTATTTGCCTGCCTCTACTGCGCAATCCAAGTTGGTGTAATGAGAGATCCAAGTTCGAATCTCCTTGGCTTGATCTGCGCAATCCTCATTGGAAATCTCCTCCAATGCTTGTGCAAATCTCATGCACAACTAATGTCACAACTAATAGCAAACTCACCCTTTCATCTACCTCTTCCACTGGTCTTCACTGAACTGTCCATGCATTGCAGTCAACTGATGTGTTCTTTAGTTGAATAATGAGTTAATGTTTAGTGAATTAAATAATATTTAATTCACCCCACTCATCTCTAGTGTATTAGCCAGTTAAACTAAACACAACTAGTTCAACTAAAGTAACTTGAACACAACTCCACCAACTGTCTCATCAACTCCACCAAACTCCGCCACTTGAGTTCTAACTGAAGTCAACCATGCATGAGCTCACCAAAACCCTAGGAATAGCATAATTCCTTCTGTCAGATGCATGGGCCACATCCGTAGCTCCAACTGAAGTGCTGCAAGAGGATAAATTGAAGTTTATAGTCCAAATATTATTAAGGGTTAATAATATTTGACTGACCTATTTTTAGACAGGCAGTCTAAAAATAGACTTCGACCTGTATGTCTAAAAATAGAGGTCCATCTATTTTTACCAACTCGACCAATCATCCAGGAATAGCATACTGCAACTCCTAGACCATGCTCCATATGTCTAAAAATAGACATAGTCTAAAAATAGACTTTGCGCCAAAAATAGCCTGCGGGCCCACTTAGTGAAGGCGACTTCATTTCACTAAGCTCCATCATCTTGCTGCATTTTCAACAAGTTATATGGCTATATTTTTATCTTTGAAAAGCAATGATTTTCATTTACGCTATGAAAATCTCTGCATAGCTTCATCTGGAAAGACTGGAAACTCAGTTGGCCCCCTAACAATGCTACACACCCTTCTGTAGAGTGTACTTGGGCTGATCCAATCTACTCCTCTAGGCTAGCAAACACCCGAGCTCCAATATGCCAGGCTAGCAACAACTCTTGTACATCAGAGTGTTGCACTTCGGCACCGTCCTTCATCCAACCTTCAACTACTCTTCGTCCTTCAAGATAGCTTGTCTAGGGCTACTTCGTGTAGCCAATCTCGTTGCCCTCAAACAAATCTATGACACCCAACCATCCACTGCGGAATCTGCCACCAATGGAAGTGCTCTCGACACCCTTGTCCACTTCACTGCTTGGCTTCCACAGTCAACAACCAAACTAATCCGATCCGGTCACTTCTTGACCCAAAACACCTCCACAAACACTGCTGTTACAATACTGTAGTATTGCTGTCCTGGTTAGGGCACTTTGCAAGCTGCACTAACCACTAACCAGCCATTGGACTACCTGCTCCTAGCTGCAGCCTAGGAAAGAAGAGGTGCCCTATGTATGGGCTATTGTTGTGGGCATGTGGCAGCCTTTAAAGACTCCACGCTGGCCTGTTTGGAGTGGCTAGGCCTGCGGCCTACCACAGTCCACTACGGCTCCCTTACAACATACCCAATCCACGTGCAACCCTCAAAACAGTGCGCAAATAGCTCCTCTTCTAGCGGCCTCTGTTCCAGCAAGTCCGAGCTTTGGACAGACCTTAAATGAAGCCTAAAACAGACCTAGAAGAGGCACAATGTACCTACAGCAACTTGGCCTCTCCTCTACGCAGATAAGCCTCCTCCACACTGTCGCAATATGCTCCTTACAAGGCCTCTTCCAACTGCGGCTAAAACCAAACAAATTCAGAGATGTACTTGCCACATTAAGATGCTCAAACAATACTAACTCGTCCTCCTTTTATAGACAAGTCATCCTCCACGAAATCATGATGAAGGGACACCTCCAAATTCTTTCAAGTTGGCCTACTTGATCAATTAATAATTATGTCATCTTCAAAAATTCATATCTCCCAAATGACAACTCAGAATCGGATGATTCTCGATGTGTTAGAATCGTATTGTCGAACACTATCATCCTCATCCATCACATGCTGTGTCTTATTATTGGTTTTGCCCCAAAACTCTATGGGTGAAAAAACCCCACAGTTGGGTTCCAAGCCCACAAACTGCCCTTGTGGCACTTTGTCCTCCAAACCCCGAACCCCTGAGCTTGGAGTACCTCCAAAGCTACACAATTCAACACTCCCTCTTAGCGAGGGAGGTACCTCCACGCCAGGAAGTACTTCGTCTTCATCATCACTACTCGCAACACTTGCCCAACTCCTATTGCTCACAATTGCAACAATCCCTGTAGCATGCACTATGCTTTTCTCGGAAGTGTCGTTGTTACTCGAAGCCTCCTGCTTCTTCTTCTACTCTTGAATCACTTTCCAATCTCACCACGATTCCTTCTTGCTGGATGTAGAAGCACCCTTTCTCTCCGCTGACCAAGCGCTCTTCTTGGGTTGCAGAGTCTCCTCTGAATCTAAAAACTCCCTCTAGAACTCGACTCCCTCTGAGCCTCTGGAACTTGGACCTTCTTGGAAAAGTGTACCTTCTTCTCGGGAACCTGTACCTTCTCCTCTGAAACCTACACTTGCACCTACTTTTTTGGAACCTGTACCTGTCCCCGCTTCTTCCCATGATCCTCAAGCTTGCCCGTCAACCTGTAGAGACCATGCTCCCTGACTCCAAGCACAATCCCATCAGAATTAGAGCCTCTAGGCTCGAGTCTTGCCTTCCCATCCTAGAACAAGACCTCAAACCCCTTCCTCTCCATCATTGAGACAAATAGCACACTATATCTGAGTCCTGGTACAAACAATACATCCTGGAACCGCATCATACGTCCCCTCTCCATCCTAAATGGCACCACCCCGATCCTCGGATCTCCAACTGACTCTTGTTGCCCAACACCATGTGCAAATTCGAGTCCCATTCAACAAGAGTCTCAAATAAATCCTGTGATCCAGTCATATGCTTCGTCGCACCACTGTCCACGTACCATCTATCCTCTCGGATATTACCCTGCGATAAATGAGAAATCATAGCAATGTCTTCTTCTTCTTCTTCCAATCTTCTAGAGAGCTCATCATTCTTTGCTTTATTGGCAAGAAGAGTAGCCTGCTTCCCTTTCTTCTTTTCTCTCTCCTTTTCTTTCTTTGGACAATTCAAAGAAAAATAACCCATTTCACCACAGTGAAAACACTTGATTTTACTCAAGTCCTTCTTTCGCTTACCCTTCATTCTATTTGCAAGTTCCACGTCCTCATCTTCCTTCTTGGAAGAATGAAGATCCTCGTCTTGCAATTCTTCCTCAATGAAGTCGTCCCACAATCTATTCTAGTCTGGCAACTTCTCCTAGGCAACAATTCCTTTGATGAAATGTTTCCATTCCGAGGTGAACCCTTTCGAGGCAATCCTCACCATCTCTTCATCTGAAACTTTGACCCCAACGACAACAAGCTCATCTCGAACCTGAGATAACCTCATTAGATACGAATTCGTTCCTTCACCCTGTATCATCTTGGTGGACTTAAACTTATGCTCCACTACCAGCACCCAGTTCTCGTTCTTGTTCTGGAAGAAATTCTGAAGAGTCATCCACATCTCATGTGCATTGTTCTTCCCGAACACATGCGGTATCAAGGAATCCTTCACATTGTCAAGGATGATCAACCTTACATTCGTATCCAAATCTTCCCATACATCCAACTCCTTAGGGTCTATTGGTTTCTCGATTTCCTTCTCGACAAACTCCCAGATCCTATTGACCTGCAAGACCAACTTGATCATTTCCTTCCAAGGAGTATAGTTGGACAACCCTTCCAACCTAACCTCATACTGGATACTTTCCTACAACTTCGACATTGTAGTGACTTCTTTAACTCACAATGCAACCAACTCCCTCTCACACTGTACTTTGCTGCGCAAACTCTGATTTACTAGCTTCCAAAGTAGTTTAGATACACTCTGATACCATGTTGAATTCCGTGACCTTAGATCTAGGTTAGAGTCTTAAATCACATACGCTACCAAACCAAGAATCTCAACCATAAACTACTTTGCACAATGGAAAATATAAAGCAGTAAATCACATATGCACAATAGACATAGTTTTAAACAAAATGTAAAATAATGTACAATCCCTAATCTTCATTATATTAAACCAAATCTAAATAATACAACAGTCTATGGTAAACAAGATACACTGACAAACACAAGGTCGTATCTCGTCTTGCCGGTCCTTTGCTTCCATTCTGCTCATTAGTAGTACCTTAGGCCATCAAGGCATCTACACATTGAGACTCCAGGAGGGCTGCCCCCTACCACTACTGCACATCCTTCTGTAGAGTGAACTTGGCCTGATCCAATCTGCTCCTCTAGGCTGGCCAACACCTGAGCTCCAATCTGCCAGGCTAGCAACAACTCTTACACATCAGAGTGCTGCACTTCAGCCCTGTCCTTCACCCAACCTTCAACTGCTCTTCGTCCTTCAAGATAGCTTGTCTAGGGTTAATTTGGGTAGCCAATATCGCTACCCTCCAACAACTCTATGACACCCAACCATCCACTGCGGATTCTACCACCACTTGAAATGCTCTCGACACCCTTGTCCACTTCACTACTTGGCTTCCACAGTCAACAACCAAACTGATCCGATCCGGTCACTTCTTGACCCAATACACCTCCATAAACACTGTTGTTACAATACTGTAGTACCGCTGTCTTGGTTAGGGCACTTTAGAGGGTGCAACAACCACTAACCAGTCGCTGGACAACCTCCTAACTGTGACCTAGGCAAGACAAGGTGTCCTATGTATGGGTTGTTGTTGTGGGCATGTGGCAGCCTTTAAAGACTCCACACTGGCCTATTTGGAGTGGCTAGGCTTGCAGCCTACCACAATCCACTGCGGCTCCCTTACATCATACCCAATCCACCTTCCTTCTCCACGTGCAGCCCTAAAAACAGTCCGCAAACAACTCCTCTTCCTGTGGCCTCTGTTCCAGCAAGTCTGAGCTTGGGACAAACCTTAAATGAGGCCTAAAAAAAACCTAGAAGAGGCACGCTGTACATAAAACAACATGACCTCTCCTCTATGCAAATAAGCCTCCTCCACGCTGTCCTAATTCGCTCCTTACAAGGCCTCTTCCAACTGCGGCTAAACCCAAACAAATTCAGAGATGTACTTGCCCAATTCGGATGCTCAAACAATACTGAATCATCCTCCTTTTATAGACAAGTTATCTTCCATGAAATCATGATGAAGAGACATCTCCATATTCCTTCAAGTCAATCTACTTGGCGAATTAATAATTATGTCATCTTCAAAAGTTCATATCTCCCAAACGACAACTCGGAATCAGACAATTTTCGATGTATTAGAATCGTATCGCCGAGCACTATCATCCTCATCCATCATACGCCGTGTATTCTTCTTGTTTGTGTCCCAAAACTCATTGGGTGACAAAATCCCACACTTGGGCTCCAAGCCCACAAGCTGCCCTTGTGGCACTTTGTCCTCCAAACCCCGAACCCTTGGGCTTGAAGTACCTCCCAAGCTACATAATTCAACACTAACCACTCGATGCTTCCGGCACTATAGAGACTGTGACTCAAATGACTGCAAGGTCATCATGTTAACCACTAAAGAGGTGTTAAGTCCTTCAAGCTAAATTTAGAAATGAGGTCCTATTGTTTCTATCAACCAAGCTTATGCTTGGAAGAAAGTTATTATATGCAAGACTAGCTTAGAATGCTATGCAAGGTGAATGAGTGTGTATTTAGGTGAGATTACTCAAATGTCTTTGGTTAGGATTTGCTTTAAGATATCAAGTACTTTACCATGCTTATAAAGGGTAATCTCAACCACAATACAAGTTCCAATTTAGCAAGTGACAGTAATAAACAAGAGATGTTAATGATACAATTACTCAATAACTACAAGATGCAAGATAATAAATGCTAGCTTTAAATAAAAATTTAGAGCACTTGCCTTCTTAGAACAATTAGCCATTGATTATTAGACAATAAGAAATCTTCCAAGATGTTTCAAACAATGTTTTAAAATTCGGCCGAGTTGCCCGAGCCAACCCCTCGGTTGGGTCAGCTCGGTACAAAAACCGGGCCAAAATCCTGTTTGTTACCGAACCGATTGAGTCAGTCACTAATTCATCCAGTTCGGTAACAAACCGGCCAGGTCGATAGAGTCCATCTTGGCTCGACCGAGCCAGTCAAACTCGACTGCGCCCACCAAAACGACGAATTTCAGACCCCAAATTAGATTTAAGTTGGATTTTAAGGTTTTGGTATGCTCTCTAACCCATCCCAAACCTATAAAAGCTACCCAACCCCTCTCATTTCCTCACAACTACCTCATTGCATTAGTGTGAGCATTTGTGAGGAATTTGTGAAGGTGGAGTTGGTTTTTGGAGCAACATTAAGGAGTCTCTTGGGAAATCTTTGGAGCAACAGTGAGGAGCTTCTTGGGCAGTCATTGGAGAAACATTAAGGAGTTGGTTTGCTGTAGTGTCTCTTATATGTAACTATTTTTCCCTCAACCCACTTTTCATAACTTCCATAACCATTAGGTAGGGACATGCAACTTCGATGATGTTTTTCTTGTTTAGTAAAATATTGTCAAGACTTTAATTTATTGAAAGTTGTAGAATTTACAATCTATAAAGTTTCAAGATATAATTTTTAAAAGTCTAATTCTTTAAAGGGTGCTAGCTCAATGGAAGAGCACCTGCTTTACAAGCAGGAGGTTGGTGGTCCGATTCTATCGTGCCCTGATATTCATATGGAATGGCAACGATTAGTTTTTGGTGACAGAGGCTCTTATGACCATCACCAATGAGCTTATGGTGACATTTTTTGACCCTCACCAAAATATGAAATGGTGACGGTCAATGAATGCCACCATATATAGACATCAATAGTGACGACCATGAAGGTTCTATCACCATAAATCATTTTTGTTGATATTAAATGGTGAGGTTCATTGTTTGTCATTATAGTGATTATTCGTGACGGACTTTGATGTCACCAATGAGTTTATGGTGACGGTCAATGAACGTCACCATATATATGCACCAATAGTGACGGCTATGAAAGGTCCATCACAAAAAATCGTTGTTGTTCATATGAAATGGTGATGGTCACTATCCGTCATTATAATCAAGATTCGTGACGGACCTTGAATGTCACCACAACACATACTTTCGGTGATGCCACCTTTGGTGACGTTTAGTTTTTTGGTGACAGAGGCTATTGTCTGTCACCATTGCTCATATGAAATGGTGACGGTCACTATCCGTCACTATAAATCGTTATTGTTGACGGACCTTGAATGTCACCACAACACCTATACTTTCGGCGACGCCACCTTTGGTGACGTTCAATTTTTTGTGACGAAGACTCTTTTGACCCTCACCAATGAGCTTATGGTGACCATTTTCGCCCCTCACCAATGTCCTTTTTTCTTGTAGTGATTTGGGAGATCATGTGCACCAAAATTTCTTATCCTAACACATGTAAGAAGCTAATAATACAAAAGGCTACTTCGAATTTTACACCTTTATTTGGGAGATCATCTGCATCAAAATTGGTCATTCTCAACACATGTAATGTTGAGATTGCAACAAGATGATGAGCTTAGTGGAAAGAAGTCGCCTTCACTAAGTGGGCCCACAGGCTATTTTTGGCGCAAAGTCTATTTTTAGACATGTCGATCATATTCTATGAGTTGCAGGATGCTATTTGTGGATGGTTGATCAAGTTGGAAAAATAGATGGACTTCTATTTTTAGACATATTGGGCGGAATCTATTTTTAGATTACCAATCTAAAAATAGATATGTCGAATATTATTAGCTCTTAATAATATTTGGACTATAAACATTATCTTATTCTCTTGGTGCACTTCAGTTAAGTGCACAGATGTGGCACAGGAGCTGACAGAAGGAATTATGCTATTCTTAAGGGTTATGTGGAGCTATTTCATGGATACTTCAGTTAGAACTCATGTGAGAGAGTTTGGTGGAGTTGATTGAGGAAGTTAAAGGAGTTGTGTTCAATTTAACTAATCTAAACATAGTTGAGCTATTTGTATCTAGTTTAACTAATTGATACAATTAGTGAGAGTGGTGTGAATTAATTATTAATTAATTCACTAATTAAAAACTCATTAATCAACTAAAGAATGCATCGCTTAACTTCAGTGCATGGACAGTTTCAGTGGAGACCAGTGCAGAAATAGGTGAAAGAGCAGGTTAACTATCAGTTGTGACTATACTGTTGCTATTTGCAACACACAGTGATTGGAGAAGCCCATGAGGTTACCTGGTACAAGCCGGGTGGTTTATGTTATTTAATGAGCCATCCCTTAGCATTGATTACGCAAATAGAAATTTGGCTATCAAGTGGCAAAAGATTGGAGCATGTGTTTTGCTAGATCTAGCTTGATAGTGTGTAGCAATTCGAGGTTGTGCTGAGAGCTTGTGAGGAGCTTTGTACTATGATTGTTACATGATCTCCATGACATATAATATACAGATAGTTGGGATTTTCAGCTTTAAGCTTTCCCATTAAATACTGTGATCATATGTGTGATTGTTTGTGGTTTTAATGTGTGCATGCAATTGATTTTATTTCCGCATGTAATGATCAATGGTAGAAGAGTTTTTGTATTGTGCATGAAGATAAAATAGTGTGTAATCAGGAGAATCTCGGTGAATAATATATCAGTTATTCAAATTTCTACATGTAAGAAGCTAATAATAGGGAAGGCTACTTTAGTTCCCTATAATGCTATATAATTCCCCTTATTGTAATTGTTAGTATATCCCCCTATTGTTATTGTTGTGACCATGTATCCCCATGTTGTTATTGTTGTGTCCCATAGAAACTCATTATTGTTGTTGTTGTGCCCTTAAATTATTATTGTTATGTAGGCTCTAATTATATTGTGACCCCTTAGACTCCTATATATACCAAGGAGGTCTTATCAATTGTATAATTCAAGAATTGTTCATTTATTCAATGTAAATAAGGTTTCTCCCTAGAGAAGACTAACTTTTAAGTGGTTGATTTATCTATTTTGTGATCTCGTTACATAACATTTGTCAGGAGAGGTTTGGATTCTAGGGTTCTGTTGACGGGAAAAATTGTCCAGCCAACAGTAGGGGATCTCCCCGGTAGAAAGTCCCAATTAGACCTTAAACCGTTTGGAGTAGGGATCCCGTCCGGGGTGTGGGTCCGGCTACCACTTAAGATGACTTCCTTTCGGTCTCACAAGAACCAGTTTGAACCTGTGGACATACACTTATTCACACGATACAGAATACAAGATTAATATGTTAAACATGAATCAAACACTATGCGTAGCAAGATTATAGATAGAGCAAGTACACCTCAAGAGATGTCATTAGCAACACATCTTTTGTGGGGTAATGCTTGTAAGGTAGTCTAATCACAAAAGAAACAGTTCTTTATGATAAGATACCTCTTTACTTCCTGAAAGATGAAACGAAATGCTAACAAAATAGTTCGTTAACATACATTAATAGAACAGATAATAAAATGAACATCGTTGATACAACACGGATAGCCCTGACGCATAAACAATGCAAAGTGCAGCTTCATTAATCATAGGATATTCTGAAACTGTATAAAGAATACGCAAAGTGTTCATACATCAAAACACATCATAACCATAGGGTATTTTAACAAGACTCTGTATTCATATGCTCAAGTGTAGAATCTCTCAATACAATTGCATGTAACTCTTGAGTTTTTCCCAAAAAGAAAAGCCCTTTTACAATGTCCCGTAGGAGTATTTATAATGCCAAAAATTGTCCGTTGGGTTTCCTTGACTGTTCGCCTTCTTGACC